>JAZEWT010000008.1:10886048-10896704 GCA_036362905.1 Mordacia mordax | reverse complement strand
TTCTTCTTCACCACAGCTCGCTCAGTTGGGCCGAGAGCAGAAGAGAAGTCCTCGGCGTCTGAGCACAGGGAGAGACTAGGGTGCGAGGCGCTCGAGGAGACTGCCCCGGGGCGCGAGTGTCCGACTCACAGCGAGCCGCCGCTGCTGCTGCCGCCGCCGCGCGATGCCGGCGTCAGCCTGCCGGCCCCTGTGAGGCCGAGCCGCCGCCGCCTCCTCGATTGTGCGACTGCTGCTGCTGCTGCTGCCACTGCCACCCGGTGCCATTCGAACCGCTTGTCCAGCGTGAGATAGAGGGGACGACAGAGGGGACGCAGGGGAGAGACTGGCGGCGGGGCGGGGGGGTGCGAGGAAGAAGGGAAGATAGAGGCGCAGACAAGAGAGGCAGGAGGGAGACAAGGCTATAGGTAGGGGGCCACGGACAAGGGTTCTACGAGGAGACAGACAGGGAGACGCAGAGACAAGGACAAAAGGATAGCGATTCAGGCAAGGTTAGTGATCGACGAGGAGACGGAGACATCGCGAAACCGCTAAGGAGAAAAGGGAAACAGGTAGGCAAAGGGACAGGGAGACGTAGTGAAGACGTTGGTAGGCGCGAGAGACAGCGATACGTACGAGAGACACGGAGGCAGGCAAGCGAGGCGGGACACCGTGGAGACACGGAGGAGGACAGGGGGCCACCGATAGAGACGGGCGCACGGACACCGGGGGGGGGAAGCCATTTTGAGCGCGGCCATGGCTAAGAAGACGTACGACCTGCTCTTCAAACTGCTGCTCATCGGAGACTCCGGCGTGGGCAAGACGTGCATCCTATTCCGCTTCTCGGACGACGCCTTCAACACCACCTTCATCTCCACCATCGGTGGGGACCTCGGGCGGGCTGCAGGGGGCGCCGACAGGCGGCGGGAGGTCGGGGGTGGGCGGGTGCTCGGGTTGTTCCTCCAAGGGGTGGGAGTGCCGCCTCGGCCGGCCGACCCCGCTCGAGGCCGGCGGGGGCGCTCAGGAAAGTCGCTAGGCCGCAGGCGTTGAGTGTAGGCCTAGGCGGCGTTGGCCCAGTTTTAGCCATTTTACTTGACGTTTTTAGGCCGATTAACGCGGTGTCTTTTCGGTTCTGGACGGTTCAGGGAACCCGTTCAGGATCTGCGGGGCGCGTTCGGGCGCAGTTTGTCGGGAGTTTGCGGAGAGGAAACACTCGTCTAGGCGTTGGCCGCATAATTAATTTCCTTGTCTCAAGATGGCAACGGCGTGACAGAGCGAGCTTCTCGCCAGCGCCGACTCTCCCGAGTTGCGTCCAGCGAGAAAGACGGCTTTCGTTTAACGGCCAAGACTGCCGGGCAACAACGGCTTGTGTCGAGTGTCTCTGCATCTGGTCGGTAGCCCGATCGATGGAGGCGTTTGTAGCTGCGCTTGGAAGCGCGCGGGGGGGGGGGAGATGCTCGATGGTGATGTTTGTGTGCGATCGCTTACACTTTGTCAGCGTGACGACGTTGGCAGGAGGTCGGGTTGTTTAAATATATATTTGTTCCTCTGCCCACTCGTAGCTCGCAGTGCTCACGGATGCGTTGATCCGAATCGATGAAACATCCACTCATTGATGGCGGGACTGTGCAGCAGCAGCGCGCAGATGGAATGGAGGAGGAGACTTTTGCGGTCGGTCTTGGAATTTAAAGGGAGAACAAAAAGTTAAGATCGTGCAGTCGTCGGAACCGGCACAGGGCCGTGAAATCTGATTTGTTTAAAAAAAACTAAGAGTAAATGGGCAGGAGACGTCTGTAAGCGAGAAGGCGTTTGATGGACGAGAGAGATGGAATGGAGGTGAAAGGACGCCGGTCTCCGTGGACGTGGGAGCCGTGAGAGCGGTGAATGTGCAGGCGTGAGATTGATTGACGCCCAGCCACCCGGCAGGCCCATGATGCAGCGTCTGTTTGGCCGGAAAAAAAAACCGCAAAAAGTTTATTATTGCTGAGTTTCCGTTCTCTCCGCAGCTCTGTGCAGCGCTTTGTGACCCTCGGGTGAAAAGCGCTCTGTAAATGCAATTATTATACTTATGATTATAGAGGGGGGGTAAACGGGCACGGGCTGGGGAATAGATGGCCTGACATGGCATAGGAAGGCATGGAGTTCAGAGGACTTGCCGATAACTGGTAGCAGCGGTGTTCAGGATCGACCTCTGGATGATCCCCATGTAGGACGCGACGGGGCAGTTGGTGGCCGCCGCTCAGTAACAGCGAAGGAGCGACGCTCACAACAATGAGCGGAGCGCCGGACGGATAAAACGCACACCGTGTTGGCACAGTAGGCAACGCAGGTGGGGCATCTCCCGATCATGTCAATTAATCCACCCATGGCACCTGGATTTCCCCATGATCTGCCACCGGCGAACCTTCGACAATTAATCGCCACCTCGTTCCGGTTGGCGATTGTTGGATGATGGCGAATGTTTAAGGCAGACCTTCAGCAGTGGATAGAGAATGGTTGGTGTGATTCAAAATAAAAGACCGGTGTGTTGACGACGTCGAATGTCATCAGATAAGCCGATCTTCGTTTTTATAATATTTGTGTTCACTAGTTTATCGGGTTTACGCACAAACCGCAGACGTCAAACATTACACGCGCGCATACCGGAGGCTGACGAATATGCTTAACTGTACCAGCGCGTCACTCGCCACGCGTGCTCGGACAAAGTCGATTCTAATCTTATATATACACACAGCTCTAGTAAGTTAAAGTTTGGACAGTGGCCTTGAATTCCAAGCTGCTAAAGAAGAGAAAGCTGGCCAGATAAAGTTAGCTGATACTGTGATTCACTACAGTTAATGTGTGCTTGTGGCTATAGGATAACGTTATTGTTGCTTATTTGCCGTTCTTATGTCGTTGACGTGCCGTTCTCGCTGCATCGCTGGGCAGCGCTTTGTGACCCTCGGGTGAAAAGCGCTCTAGCAATGCTATTATTCCAAGACTGGTAACGTTTACATTTTTAACCGTGTAGTGTATGTCAACACATTTTGAAAACACAAAGAAAACACTCCGCATATGCGCTTACTGCGCACGTAAGGGGAGTGAAAATCATATCTTATTCTCTCTGTAAATCCACTGCTCGATGACTGGATCCCAAGGCCAAGTCGGTTGTGAGGGATGTTAGGCCATACATGACATCTCATGCTGATGTAGTTGGATGTAGACAAGGAATGAAACTTGCTTCGTTGGTTCTACGGCACCCACTAGAAAAAATGTTACCCACAGCGTTGATTTGCCGAGAGGACTTAATTTGAGTGAAGGGCGTGAATGCCTTTATCCACTGTAGCCGTTCTTTCGTGGTAGCCGTGTCGAGTGCTCCTTCTCTCTCCTTCAGGGTGTTTCGCCCTCAACATAGCAGGCTGTCCCGAAAGAACATCTGTGGCTAGAAATGTTTAAATCAAACCGTGACAATCGGTGCAATTCGTTATCCAGCAGTGGATCGACAAACAGCTGAGAGTACACAGCGCGTCTGTCTGGGTATAGTCGCTGTGCCTAGTGGCTCCGTTGGTAGACGATGGGTTATGCTTGCTTGCCTCGTGGCATTTCCATTAACCCCGAGACTGGAAGTTTTTACATGTCGAGACAAGTAAGCAGATGGAACACGCCTAAGTCAGTATTGCTAGGTTCAGTTTTGAGTTGCAATTGCATGCAAATGGGCAAGGAATCACGACGCGCATGCAGGCTTTGGATCGTTTCTAAATGTGCGGTATCGAAATCTAAATCGAGGAGCCTTAGCTGTTTTAGGAAACTAATACTAGGCCAGAGACACTTGGGCCGGCACCATGAAGAACCTGGGTTCCAATCCAGGTTTCAGCTCCTCGTGATTTAAGCAACTCTCGTGACTTCATCTCAGCCCAGTCACTGTAATGACTGCACAGAAAGCGAGCATTGATTTGATTGGAAATGTTTAACTGAGCCCAGTCTTCGTGTCCGAAACAAAATAGAAATGTGTTGAGCACTCTGCTATGGTGACAGGAATAGTTGTGCGTTTTCAGTTTCTCAGTCCATTCCTGACACGAGACAAACATCAAAAGGAATATAGTTGTGAATTACTGTGAGAAGTTGTTTAAAGGTGTCAGTTTAACGGCCACATTCTCATCTTAACGGTTGACCTTAGTCTGATTTCTGATGCACTCATCTCATCTCATTATCTGAAACCGCTTAATCCTATATAGGGTCACGGTGAGCCGGAGCCTATCCCGGAAACACAGGGCGTAAGGCAGGAATACACCCGACGACGGGACGCCGGTCCATCGCCGGGCATTGCGGGACAATTTAAGTCTGCGAGCCAATCAACCTATCCAGGAGCATGCTTTTGGACTGTGGGAGGAAACCGGAGTACCCAGCGAAAACCCACGCGGACACGGGGAGAACATGCAAACTCCACACAGAAAGGCACCCGAGCCGAGAGATTCGAACCTGGGACCTTCTTGCTGTGAGGCGTCAGCGCTAACCACTGGGCCACCGCGCCACCCACATTTCTGATGCACCCATGATGATATCTGCATCACCAACTGCAGGGGAATTGACAGGGCCGGTAATGTGTTTGACATTTTCTTAAACATAGTTATGGATGTTACTGTAAATCTTTACTCTGACTTTCTGTTGCTGGGAAATAAAAACCACATGTTTCTGTCTCCTTGACAGGAATTGATTTCAAGATCAAGACAATAGAGCTTGGTGGAAAGAAGATTAAGCTGCAGATATGGTGAGTGTTGAAAGGGGGTGGATTGGTTTCGTCATCATGTAACGATCAGCCGTGATCTGTCCACTGCTGGATAAAGGCTTCGCCAAGCCGTTGCCATTTCTGACAGCCTTGTGAGCAGGGAGGGTTTGCGACCTCTCTGGCCACCGTTCCGTGGTCTCCATCACCGCTCACTGTCCCTTGCGCACTTGACGCTCCATATCCTGCCCGTAAACTGACCAGTGGGGTTGGCTTACGACCATCGAGTACTGCCATTGGGGCAGTTCGACTGCTCCACATGCTTTACCTGGGGCCCTATGGCTACTTGGGTTATATCGTAGCATTTCCCTTTAAACATATGAATGAAAATGGTTGTGCTTAATATAGTTCCGTGTCAACTCCAGTCTCGTCAGTGTCTCGCTGCTGTACACACGTGCCCTCGGTGTTCGTTTCCGTTGGCTACCCTAACCGAGATTCCCGTCCAAAGCACGAGAATGCATGCGGTTTCATGGTGATTCTAACGGTCATAAATAACCGTCACCATTTCCGTGGCGCGGAGGCCGCTGCGTGACGATTAGAACCGAGGGACAAGGTCCTCGACCGGCAGTGGGAAGTTGGCAGCTGATAAGTAGTGTTGTCTTTGTTAATCAGCTACTGAATGAAGGTCTCCTCGCACTCGGCGATTCGACCATACTTCTCCGTTCTGGTCAATACTGATCGGTGAGGGCGGAGGCTCAGGACCTGTCGGGATATTGCTCACCGCTGTTAGCGTTGACTGGGAATCGAACTTGGGTCGCCTGCTTCGTAGTGTGCGCACAGCGTCATCGTTTCACCCCGTAACTAAACTTATCGGAGTAGAAATTGTGCCGTTGTACAAATAAGTTGTTAACTTTGTTCCAATTGTAATAATGTCTCCTGAACGGTCACTGCCTGAGTTACGTATAGCGATACATGATTTCATAGCTTATCCGAATATTAGCCGAAATTAAATGGAATCTGTCGTGCATTGCTTGTTTCGACCAAAAACCCCATTAACTGCATCTCGAATGTGTTTGCTCAACAAAATCTGAATGACGTGTGCATCTACATCCTGTCTGAGAGCTGGGAGAGATTTTGCAAGCATGTATACATTTCTGCCCGTCCTATTGATTTTAGCATACAATTATCATTCCAGTCAAATGGGCTCGTTTGATTAAGCCATTCAATTGGAGACGCAGTACAGTTTAGCGCTGTGTATTTATATACTCAAGACACTGCGGAAATGGAGATCATTTAACGGACAGAGAGGAGCAGTGGATCATTGGGAGGGAGGAGAGACACGTTGAGCCTGCACTTGGGCAGGCAGTCAACAGCATGGGTGGCTGAGGGAAGGAAATCCCAGAGGAGATGGTAAAAATTCCACATTCCAATGCTGGGGACCCCTTTTTTCATTGGAGAAAAAATTAACAGAAACCACCAGTGTTTATTGACTTGACAGTCATGGTGATGGTGGTGATGTAATGATGATGACAATGATGGTGGTGACAACGAGAAATCACTGAGTTGATCCCTGGCTGGGAATCAAACTCGTGCTCTGTGAGTGCAAGTCAAGTTCCAAAGCCAACGGGCCACATCCTGTCGGTTTACAGTAAAACAAATAAATTTAGCTGTATTATGAGTCTTGTCAGTCAGTCGTTATGATTCAATCATTATCAGTACCTTCTTAATCCTGTATAAGGTTGTAGGTGGGCTATCTTGGCGCACAAAGAGGGCAAGGTGGGGCTCTACCCATTATGCGACGCCAGCACATCGCAGGGCACAGTTTTGGGGAAATTTACACAGCAGGCCAATTAACCTGGGCAGTTTCGTGTCTTTGAACGGTGGGAAGAAACCGGAATATCCAACGAAAACCCACGCGGACACGAGGAGAGAATACGCCAACTCCACAGGCAGCACCCAAGCCGAGAATCGAACCTGGGTGCTTGTTCCTGCGAGGCAGCAGTGCCACCTCTTGTGCCACTGCGCCGCTCATCTTATAATCCTTGTTTCGAAGCACGATCATGAGACATGGCGATGATTTGAGGAGGCATTCATCCAGCAGTTGATTGATGGTGGCTGGCGATCTTAATGATGATACAGCCTCAGCGCTGTCACCCAGCAGTGGCTTATCTCAAGGGTGTGTCGTTGGGACATGTTTAGGACACGTCACAAAACGTGTGCGCGCGCGTGTGCGCTCGTGTGCGCCGAGAGTGGCGGGGCAGTGGTTGGCGCACTGCTCTTCAAAGTGGGCGACGCGAGTCGGATTCTCGCTTACGGCCAAGAATGATCTGAACCGCTCCTAGGCCTCCGCGAGGTCGACCGTCCATTGACTGAGGGCGTCGCGATGTGCAGACGTCAGCATTGGGAAGACAAACGTGGGCGGGCGTCGTGCCAGCCACCAACCCCGATGTTGCCATCGCGGCCTGCATAGTGCTCGCTGCAACGGCATGTGCTGCAGCAGTCCATTATCCATCACAGCTCGATGTGACAATCGACCTGATGATGCCTCCAACATGGGAGGTGAAACGTCGCGAAGATCCGCCACACGGCTATCCCGTAAGAACAACGAAACAGCGTGATTCTCTGTTACACGGGGTGTTTCCCTTAGCGCATGCGCGTGCATGTGAGTAAGCGCGTGCGTGCGTCGTTGCGCTGGCTGAGCTCACCTGCACCCCAGGGCTTGTCCCGCTTGTGTCGGCCTGACATGAAGGTTCCCCCAAGCGCTTGCCTCCGCACACTTTGGGCGTGTAGAGGTATCGTGCTGCTTAGTGGGCGAGGGCCCCTGTCTCGACCGCAAAGGGAAGGCCGTTAGGGTGCAGCGGGGACGGTTAACGTCACCCAGGGAGTTTCCAGTGAATCGTTTTTTGGAAATATGACCGGCGATTCCTCCAGGTTGTCACTCGCTTGCCCTCTCGCGTATTCGTTCACTCATCGATCCGCTCTCTCAGTGACGCTCGGGGTGATCATTTACGCTGGCACGCGCGCACTTGTAAACCCGCCCGCTCAAGCGCTCGCTCGATCCCAACAACCAACCCGCAGTTTGCGAGTGAGTGGCGATGACATCACCAAGGTGATTGTGCCGTGCTAGGTGCACTTTGAGGGCACGTGAAGTGTCGAAAGCTCGCTGACAGGAAGTTGTGGCGCAGCTCCAGCTGCCACGGGCTGACTGAAATGACTGGCAGTTGCACCAATTGTGCTGCCCGCTTTGCCAACTTGCTACGGTCAATCGCTCGGACGCACGCCGACACACACCCATACTCGCTGGCTCGCTCGGTCTTGGGCACTCGCGTGCCAACCGGCCAACTCGCTTACTCACAACATGTGTACAAGTGGAGGCTCTCAGCCATACACACGTAGGGAGCAGCTTCAATCGGCGGAGCATCTGCGGGTGATCGCTTGTCCAACGTTTCGCTCCAAGTGCCCGGAACATTGTGAGGAACTAAATCGCACAGCATCCCAGGTCCCCTCGATGCACGAGCATCAGTGGCTGCTGCTGCTGCTGCTGCAGCGCCGTGGTCGGTATCGGCTGCGCTGCTGTTGTTGACTCACGGAGCGAAACGTCGAAAATTGTGCCAAACATTGAGGACTGGTTGTGTATTATTAATTATTATTATTATTATTAATTATTTAGCAGACGCCCTTATCCAGGGTGACTCACATCATTATAGAGTGGTAGTGAGGAAACCACAGAGAGGCGAGGGGAAGGCAGCCATGCATTCGTCTGGCGCCAACATTTACCAGTCACTGTTTTATTATGATTTTATGGGGCAGTTAATGATTTTTTTTTTAGATGTGGGAGGAAACCGGAGAACCCGGATGAAACCCACGCAACACAAGGGGGTAGAGAGCGCACACTCCACATAGAAAGGCACCCCAGGTGGCAATCGAACCGCCTAGGGCAGGACTTTTTTTTCCTGTGAGATGCAGATGTTACCACTGAGCCACCCTGCCGCCGTAGTTTCACAGTATCCTCTGTTTAATATTGGCATTTTGTTCTACAGCCTGAAGCCGGCAGTGGTATGTCCACATTCTCATGGTGGAACGTGAAGACTTCATTCTCCTTGCGTGCAGTGATCTTTGCGAGAGGTGTTCGACAGGGATTTTGTGGTGGCGCTGGAGTTACTTTGTCAACAGGACATATCGGGTATTTCACTCAGTTGTTTGACATTGACTAAGCATCCCAATGTAGGACCCTCCTAAAAAAGGAGCTTTCAGACTCAACAAGGCTTTCCCGGGTAATTGAAGAGGCTCCGTTATTATTTTAACAGAAACCATTTGGCCCGATGAAGCAGGATTTAATCAATGCACACTTGGCTGCTGATCTTGAGCCGTTGTGTGCATGTTCAGGGGCCTTTTGATCATTACTATAGCTTGGCTCCCCGCAAGCGAGTTACTGGATCGCATCCCGTGCAATGGAACCGCACAGCCCCTCCCACCACGGAACCCTCCCCCGCCTCCCCTCGCCTCTCCGTCCCCCCTGCCTGCCAATGTTCGATTGGTGAACTCGCCGCGAGGCAGCGTTGCGTTGGATTTATTGCAACATATAAAATTGGCGCTTTAGCGACTCAACGGGTTTTCAGAAGGGGGGGAAAAAAAGGATCTTGTACGCATCTGCTCAGCCTTGTCCTTGCATATTTCCCTCCGCGCGTACGCACGTGACTGTGTGTGTTGGTGTGCGCGCGTGACTGTGCGTGTTGGTGCGCGCGCGTGCGTGAGTGAACGAGGAGTGGCACAGTCGTGTGCGCACTGCGCTACAAACGCAGCAATTCGGGGTCGATTCCAGAGGCTTTTTTTAGCTGGAAGAAACCGTTGGGTTATGTAGCTTATGTTGTCCAGCATGGAGGGATAAGCAAGTTACGATATCTCAGGACACCGGGAGTAATTTATTCAGGACATTTAACATCGACAGCGTGTCTTTGGTGGTGACCGTCATGTAAATACATGTTGTGGCCTCTTATTAAAATGAGCAACTCGTGTAGTTTGGGAACGCAATACGAGAGACCAAGGTGGCCAGGCGTGGTACTGACCACACAACTACCTCGCTTGACGCACCTGCCTTATTAGGGGCTCGCCAATAGCGTTCGCCCCAACAGCCTGCACAGCTGCTCGAGAGATCGTGTTGCTTGTGTGCGATCGTGATAGCGGCACGCCGCTGTCATGTGCCTCTGGACGGGAGGTTACGGTCAGGGATTGGTGGACCGGCATCACCGGGAGGTGTTTCCCACCTTCGCGGGGCAGGAAGTCGTCCGGCCACGAGATTTAAAGGGTCGGCGCGGGGGCCCGGTTGATGAAGCGCACATAACATGAGCCCAATCGCCCGTCGTCCCGGCCCTGGTGAGGTGACTAAGCTGCTCTCGCCCGGCAAAAATCATCCGGCAGCTGGTGAACCGAGTAATCGATTACTGAGCGGAGCCACAAAGCCGGAGTCACGACACTTGTTGTCGAATCTCTGATTTTGCTGATCGAGTCTTCGTTCGTTCCCACCGCAGGAGCCTCCCACGCACTCTGCCTGTTACGAGCAAGCGGATATAACGCCTGCTTCCCGTAGCCGTGTCTCCGCTTCAAGTACCGTGGCGTGTTTTACACTTCCTGTCAGTCGCTACGAATCCAGCGAACCGGTTCTATTCCCACGCGCGGTGAACAGTGGTGGTGAATATATATATACACCAACCAGTCCCGGAATCTCTCCGAGGTAGTACATGGTGCTACGTGTAGAGGACATCAGCAATGCAGAGGTGGCTGGGCGTCGTGCCGGCCACGCACCCCTGGTGTTCCATGTTACTGCATTGGCCACCAAGCAGTCGATTTTGATAGACAGGTCGGTCCCATAGTCGAAAACGGTCGATCTTAACATTGATGATTGCTTCGAAAAGCTGCTCTCTCGGGACAGCCGCGTCGATGGCTCTCTCTCCTCTCCTCGCGACGTTTCGCCTCACACG
>JAZEWT010000008.1:10561574-10573321 GCA_036362905.1 Mordacia mordax | reverse complement strand
ACAACCACACCCACAGCAAACCGAAACCCACAACAACCACACCCACAACAACTACACCCACAACAACCACACCCACAACAAGCTACAACACACAACAACCACAACACACAACAACCACACCACAACAACCACACCCACAACAAACCGAAACACACAACAACCACAATACACAACAACCACACCCTCAACAACCACACCCACAACAACCACAACACACAACAACCACACCCACAACAAACCGAAACACACAACAACCACACCCACAACAAACAACAACACACAACAACCACAACACACAACAACCACACCCACAACAACCACACCCACAACAAACCGAAACACACAACAACCACACCCACAACAAACCACAACACACAACAGCCACAACACACAACAACCACACCCACAACAAACCACACCCACAACAACCACACCCACAACAACCACACCCACAACAAACTACAACACACAACAACCACAACACACAACAACCACACCCACAACAACCACACCCACAACAAACCGAAACACACAACAACCATAATACACAACAACCACACCCACAACAACCACACCCACAACAACCACAACACACAACAACCACACCCACAACAAACCGAAACACACAACAACCACACCCACAACAACCACAAAACACAACAACCACACCCACAACAAACCGAAACACACAACAACCACACCACACAACAACTACAACACACAACACAACAACAACCACAACACACAACAAACCACAACACACAACAAACCACAACACACAACATCCACAACACACAACAAGCACACCCACAACAACCACACCCACAACAAACCGAAACACACAACAACCACACCCACAACAACCACATCCACAACAACCACACCCACAACAACCACACCCACAACAACCACAACACACAACAACCACACCCACAACAACCACAACACACAACAACCACACCCACAACAAACCACAACACACAACAAACCGAAACACACAACAACCACAACACAACAACCACACCCACAACAACCACACCCACAACAACAGCCGCATTAGCTCGTCCCCACGGCGCCTGTGCCAGGTCAGGTGCTCTTTGAAGGCATGGCCACTCCAAGTGTCGAATGCTCGCCGACAGGTCACGTACAGAGCCAGGTGCGCTGGGTTTCCTGAGTGAGATGACTCGCAGATGCACCACTGTGCCAACTCATCATCATTATCTCATCTCATCTCATTATCTGAAACCGCTTAATCCTATATAGGGTCACGGTGAGCCGGAGCCTATCCCGGAAACACAGGGCGTAAGGCAGTAATGCACCTGACGACGAGACGCCAGTCCATCGCCGGGCATTGCGGGACAATTTTAGTCTGCGAGCCAATCAACCTATCCAGGAGCATGCTTTTGGACTGTGGGAGGAAACCGGAGTACCCGGCGAAAACCCACGCGGACACGGGGAGAGCATGCAAACTCCACACAGAAAGGCACCCGAGCCGAGAGATTCGAACCCGGGACCTTCTTGCTGTGAGGCGTCAGCGCTAACCACTGGGCCACCGCGCCGCCCAGGGAATATTACTGAGCAGGCCAATTTACTTCGACAGCAACGTAGATTTGGACGGTGGGAGGAAACCGGAGTACCGGTCACGCTGTGTTTTAACCGCCCGGCGCTCCACTCGTTGTTGTGAGCGTCGCTCCTGTGCCGTCTTATGTTGTTGGGAAGGCGACCGCCTCCAACTACCCCGTGGCGTCCTTCACGAACCTGCTCCGCACAGATCAATCTTAACACTTCTGGTATCAGTCATCTGCAAGTCCATTCAGCTCCAGGTCCTCCTGTGCCACGCCAGTCCATCTCTTCTCCAGCCCGTGCCGGACCCGTTTATCCCCGTCTATTCGGTCAAACAGACGCTGCTTGGGCATACGGTGGCTCAGCATGCGGACTACATGACCCAGCCACAGCTGCCTTGCACACAGTAGGATCTCACAAATGGAACATTTTCCAGATCTTTCGATAATTTGTAAACGCCTCACACAATCCCACCTGGTTAAACCCTGGATGGATCATAGGCAGGCCAGCTGGAAAGTTTTAAATTGGTGCACATTTTACACCAGGGGGGGGTCCACGTTTCGAAAGCATGGAGAAGAGAGGGCATGATTGCAGCTGAGAAGATACGAAGCTTCGTGTGGAGCGACTCGCCAGGCAGCTTCCACACAGCGTTAGGCAGCCGATGAAAATATAAAACAACAGCCACAACCACAGCCACCACCATAACAACCGCAACAATCGCAGCCACAACCACAGACACAAGCACAGGTACAACCACAACCACCACAATCACAACACCCAGATCCATAACCACCACACATAGGAATCGCTGATGCAAATGTAAGCCCTTGGCAAATGTCGCCGCCAAGGGTCATGCTGGGGGGGGGGCGGTGGGAAGAGGAGACGTGGAGAAGGAGGGGGCCGGAGTGATGGAAGGGGGGGCGAGGGTAAGGAGGCGGGGGTAGAGGGGCGGGGGGGAAGGGGGAGGGGGTATTTACATAATTGAATTAGACGCGCGCTTAAACACCATTAACGCTGCGACGTGGAGCGCAAAGCGGCGCCCAGCGCTCCTCTGCAATATTCATCGCGAGTTCCGTCGTCTGTGCTGCCGACTCCCTGCTGCGCGGGCGTGGCTGGGTTACGAGATGAAGGGGGGGTTATTGATAGTGAGCGGCACACCCGTTACTCACCCCGTTACTCACACCGGTACTCACCCCGGTACTCACACCGTTACTCACCCCGGTACAATAATCGTGGTCACGCACGTGCCATACGGCTGCGGTGCGAATCACGCTAACACTCACCCTAACACTCACGCTAACACTCACCCTAACACTCACGCTAACACTCACGCTAACACTCACCCTAACACTCACCCTAACACTCACCCTAACACTCACTGATGCCCGAGCAATCGGGATGAGTGTAAACAAACGTCGCAATGGACCCTGGCTATTCATGTCTAGTTGTTAACGTGGCCGCTCTCTCCGCAGCTCTGTGCAGCGCTTTGTGACCCTCGAGTGAAAAGCGCTCTATAAACGCTATTATTATTATGTCGCTGTTGGGAGCGTGAGATAAACGAGTCTTACGAGTACATCTGGGTGTATTTGAAGCTGTTTTATGAATCGCTTTATTGTTGTTAATCTGGTATAATTTCTGTCCTCTTAATTCTTGTTATTCTTAATTATCCTTAATCACTACATTTTACGTCTCAACTGTTGCCTCCATGTCGCCTCGCAGCAGCAGCAGCCACCATCACCCTACCAGTTTGAGCATCTCACTCACCGCCTAGCTCGCCTCCACTCTCACCCGCGCCTTCCTCACCTCGCTCTCCCTCACCACCCTCTGTAACATCTCTTTTTCTCACCCTCATGCACCACCACTTCTCTCTCTCTCACCTTGCCGCCTCTCTGCACTCTCTTTGCCTCACCTCCCTCTGTCCACACTAACCGCTCACCTCATTCACCACACCACCGTATCTCGCCTTCCTCACTAATTCAATTCACCTCGCCTACCGCTCCTTACTTTCCTCACATTTTCACAATACGTCCTCACACCTTCAAGCACCCAACCATCTTCCTCACCTTCGCCTCACCTTCTCCCCTCATTACCTTCTTACCTTTCTAACCCCCTCCTCACCGCCTCTAACCACCCTCTGTTACTCACTGCTCACCATCCTCCTCACCTCTTACCACTCTCTATCAGTGATTAACTATCACCCTTCTCCTTACTAATCCTCTCCTCGCCATCACTCACCCACTCATCACCTCACAACCTAACCACTCATCACCTTGCTTCTTAAATACCTAATTAGTTATCATTCCATTACCTCACTACCTAACTACTCACCACTCATCCATTCGCCACATCAGCACCTCAATCATGATCACCAATACGCACGCGGCTATCCTGAGCCTCTCCACTGAATCATTTCACACTATCCCCAACCTTGCTGCCATATGCCGTCAGCTATCGATATCGCGTCACACTCGTGACATCTATTTGTATGCTCTTTACAAAATGCTCCTTAACCGGACCCTGACCGATGTCCCTCATCCCATCCCTCTATTATGCCCTACATATCGGCTGCCGAGGAAACAACAAATTAGGCCATTGGCAGCGCAGCGTTGTTTGTGGACAATACCGCAGGTCACTGCCTCTTCAGCACGCAGAGAAAAAGCCTCACTCATTGCTGAGCTAATCTTGTACAACAATTTTGACCTGCTCTGCCTCACAGAGACCTGGCACCATCAAGATGATTTTTTCGCATTGAATCAGGCTCGACTGCGAGACTTCGCATTCCATCAGAAGGCTCGTTCACATGGCCATGGTGGCGGCCCAGCAGTGTCTGCCGACATCCGACCGATTCCGTCGCTGACCTTCAATTCATTTGAGCCACTGTCTCTGGATTGGAGATCGGCTCGACCGGTGAAGTTGGTGCTGCTCTACTGCTCGACTGGAGCCTCCACTTCCTTTGTCAACATTAGATGTCTGCGCTGCTTTATAAGCTGGGCTTCAGTTATGAGAAGATTCTGATACTTTGCGATCCAATAGTCATGTTGAATCTCCAAAGAGCTCCATTGCAAGGGATCTCATGATAACTCAACTAATTTGGCTTCATTTAACACGTGACGTCTGCCACTGACAGATGTGGCCATACTCTTGACCTGGTTTGCTGAAGTGGCATACCTGTAACCAACCTGATCTTCATTGATCCTGGTCTGTGATCACACCGCCGTGAGGATTTATCTCCAAGTTCCGCCACCCATTTCCATCAAAAAGTGCCAAATCCAATTCCAAAAGCTTTACTCCATCAGTCCAGACGTATTCTCCACTGCAATTCACAGTTCATCACTGTTTGCCACGGCTCACTCTGCCTCTGATACTAGATGGTTTAGTCCCAATTAAACCACGCTATGTCTCAGGCAGAAACCCATCACCCTGGTATCATCTTGAAATCCAGGAGCTCAAGGTGAAAAGCACGCAGGGCCGAATGAACTTGGAGAAAATATACCCTCACCATCCATGCTCAAATCTATAAGGACCAGGTCAATCGCTACCGGAAGGCACTTGACTGCACCTATACCAACCACCTTTCCAGCATCCTAGCTGATACCTGGGATAAGCCCAAGCCCATCTTCTCGACCATACATCAGCTCCTTCATCCACTCAGCTCTTCATCCCCATCTCTCTTCATTAATAAAGACCAGGCGATTCCATTGATTAAGTTTTTTACAGACAAAACCAAAGCACCTCTGCCAAGTCTCAACTTCCACTCACTACCTCAGCAATTGTTCCCTCTCCTACCCTGATCTCATATCTCCTGGATTTTCTGAGTTAACGGAATCTTATTTTTGTTCATTAGTTACCGGATCTCAGCCGACTAACTGCTCCTTGGACCACTTCCCATTCAAACCCATGAGGGCAAACTTCAATTCCCTTGCCACGGTCGTCACTAATCTCTCCAATGACTCACTTCGCTACAGTATCGTTCCCCGACTCGTCAAATGTCATGCAATTACCCATCAGCTAATAAAACTCGGCCTCGATTGCAACATCCCTGGTAATTATCGACCCATCTCCAATTTACATTTCCTTGCAGGGTGCTTGAGACTGCAGTCGTCATGCAGTTCCAGAAACACATCCTCAACAATAACCTCCTCGATCCCCTCCAATCTGGATTCAGATTCGGCCATAGGACTGAAACTGATCTGATTAAAGTAGTGAATGACCGCCGATTGTCGCTGCTGATGAAGGCTTGCCAAGTATTCTTGTCCTCCTGGACCTAAGCATAGCCTCTGATACCGTTGAGCACCCTGCCTAACGTGAGCCACTGGAGGGCATCGGAGGGGTATCTGGCTGTGCCCTGCACTGGCTGAGCTCCCACCTCTGCGATTGTAAGCAGTTCGTCAGCCTGGCAGGATGTAACTGAGATGATTGCTTCGAAGAGCTGCTTTCTTGGCACAGCCGCGTCGATCGCTCCCTCTTCCTCCATCACGACGTTTCGCCTCACACGTTCGAGGCATCCTCAGGCGGTTTGTGCGTGTGTCGTGTGTGACTCCTGTTTATATGTAGGCACTATGTATGTGTTAAGTCTGCTAAGGCAGTCAGGATTCTCGGAGTGATTCCTCGCTCACTTTCGAGACGCACATCAATGAGGTGACGAACGAAACCTATTTTCATCTCAGCCAGACTGCACAGCACCCTGTCACCCTCCGACGCTGAGAAGCTAATCCACATCTTAATTTTCCACAAATCGATTTTTCCAATACACTTCTTGGCATCCCTGCCTACCTTATCAATCGTCTGCAACGTGTGCAGAATGCAGCTGCCACAGTCCTCATCCGCACTCCCATCCACAATAACATCCTAAGTGCTGGCGTCTCTCCACTGGCTACAGGATTAATCGAGAATTTAGTTCAAAGCCCTCCTTCTCACCTACAAGGCTCTAACTGACGCTGCTCTGACAAACATCCGTGACCTACTTCAGGCACCTTCCTGAACACGAAGATAACGGGCTTGCTGCATGTGCCCAGATCGCACCTCCGTTCGATGGGTGCAGGGGCTTCTCTGCACCCTGCTCCAAGACTCTGGACTGCCCTTCCATTGGAAATTCAGTCAACTGAGTCCTTGGGCATCTTCAAATCCCGTCTCAAGACTTGCTTGTTCCGTGAGGCCCTAGAATCCTCTGGATAGGACTCTTGATCCTGCTCACTGCTGTGTGCTTAAATGATGACTCGCTGTTATCTGTGCCTGCTCAATAACAGTTCTTCTTGCCGTTATTTGTTTTAACAATTGTTTAAATTGTTGCGTGACGTCCTTCACTGATTGATAGTAATTATATTACTCAAGTGGTCTATTCTGCAGAGAGACCAGTATGTTGTTGAAATGCCGTTCTCTCCGCAGCTGCGTGTAGCACTTTGTGACCTGTGTGTCACTCCTATTAATATGTACCCAGCCTCGATTGCAACATCTCTGGTAATTATCGAGCCATCTCAACATCTGACACACAGGACACACACACACACGACGCCTGAGGATGCCTCGAGCGTGTGGCGAGAAACGTCGCGATGGAGAGAGGGAGCGATCGACGCGGCTGTCCCGGGAGAGCAGCTTTTCGAAGCAATCATCATGCATCGAGCCGTGAAAACCGACATCGTTACGTTATGAATTATTATTCATAACTCCGCGCGGTGGTTTGATGATCACTCTTTGTACCTTCAGCATCGTCCACGAGTTCGCGCTGCTCCCGTCTCACCTCCCCTCCACTCACCACTCACTCTCCCCTCTCTCTCCCCCCTCCCCTTCACCCCCTCCCCCTCTCCTTCTTCCTTTCCACTCCCTCTGCCTCTCTCCCTCTCTTTATTTCCTTCTCTCCCCCCCCCTCTCCACTCCCTCTCCTCCACTCACTCTCCCACATCTCCCCTCTTCCTTCTGTCCTCACGCACTCTCCTACCTCTCCCCTCTAAACTTACTCTCGCAATCCGTTGATGCTTTCCTCTGGGACCCCCACACGACCACCTTTGCTCAGTTGCAAGGCCACCCATCTTCCTCTGCCTGGACTCCTCAAGCCGTCCGTGCTGTCGACGCCCTGTCGCCTGTTAAAGTCCAGGCTCCTCTCCTCCTTACTCTCCTCCGCCGATGACCGGCTGGCTTACTCTCTATGTGCGCAGCGCGGTGAGTAGACGTGAGTCGCGCTGCCGCCTCGCAGCAAGAACCCAGGTTAGATTCCCGACTCGGGTTGCCGCTTTTTGGTGCGGAGTTTGCGCGTTCTGTCCGTGTCCACGTGGGTATTCGCCAGGTACTTGAGTTTCCTACCGCAGTCCAAATAAAAACATCTGCGCAATGTTGCGTGTTGCAGTTTTTGCAATTACGGTTAGGGGTTTCATATTTGTACAAATTAATCTCATCTCATCTCATTGTCTGAAACCGCTTAGTCCTAAACAGGGTCACGGTGAGCCGGAGCCTATCCCGGCAGACACAGGGCGCAAGGCAGGGATACACCCACGATGGGACGCCAGTCCATCGCCGGGCATTGCGGGGCAATTTAGACTGCGAGCCAATTAACCTATGCAGCAGCATGCTTTTGGACTGTGGGAGGAAACCGGAGTGCCCGGCGAAAACCCACGCGGACACGGGGAGAGCATGCAAACTCCACACAGAAAGGCACCCGAGCCGAGAGATTCGAACCCGGGACCTTCTTGCTGTGAGGCGACAGCGCTAACCACTGGGCCACCGTGCCGCCCTTACAAATGAATCCTATAAGTTTATTAATTTACTTTGTTTTGGCTTGCTACTGCCGAGCTTAATTGCCACGACTAAACTGACGCCGGTTGTCCTGAGACGGCGTTGCTTCCTTTGCTCTCCCCTCGCTGGGCATCTTTTGAAAAACAGCTGCATAGCTCAACGATTCGTTCCGTGTGAAATAAACACAGTCTGAGCACGAGGTCTTGCACTCGACTACGCACGGGGTCGCTCATTGGACCGCGAGGCAGCAGGATCGAGTCTCATCGATCAATCGACTCATCGATGGCTGCGCGAGGCGATGAATCGGGGAGGGAGTCCGGGAGAGGCGTGGAGGAGGAGGGGGGCAGAGATGACGGGGAGGCGGTGGAGATGCGGGAAGGGAGAGGGGGAGGGAGAGGGGGAGGGAGAGGGCTTGACGCGCGCGGCCAATTACGGAGATTAAAATCGAGCAAAGAGACGATTACGGTGTCAGCTGACACCGTTTGTGAGTGGGAGAGAGACGGGGGAGACGGAACGGGAGACGGGGGAGAGAGATAGAGACGGGGGTGAGGGGAGAGAGAAAATAAATTAGATGAGGAGCGGATCGATGCCTCGCGTCTCGTCCCCGTAGGGAGGCTCCTCCTCGGTGCGTCTCGCTCGGAGCCGTGGTTCCTCGCGACTCGGCCAGCTCTCCCGCAACGCGCTGCCTGCAGCTCAGCAATCGGTTGCCAATACATGGGAGACCGACTCAACTTCACGCCATCTGCACCCTAGGCTCCCTTCCTCATCCACCCCCATTCCCCTCTACTCCGTCCGTGGAGGAGTTGACCCGACGGGAGGAGTTGACTGACAGGAGGAGTTGATTGGAGGAATTGACTGAGAGAAGGAGTTGACGGGAGGAGTGATTGACAGGAGGAGCTGACGGGAGGAGCTGACGGGAGGAGATGACTGAGAGGAGGAACTTACGGGAGGATCTGATGGGAGGAGTTGACGGAAGGAGTGATTGACAGGGGGAGCTGACGGGAGGAACTGACGGGAGGAGTTGACTGACAGGAGGAGATTACGGGAGGAGTTGACTGACAGGAGGAGCTGACGGGAGGAGATGACTGACAGGAGGAGTTGGCGGGAGGAGCTGACAGGAGCTGACAGGAGGAGTGATTGATAGGAGGAGGTGACTACAGGAGGAGTTGACGGCAGGAGTTGACTGACAGGAGGAGCTGACGGGATGGTTCTGAACCCGCGACGCTGTCGCCTTCGTGAGCATCGACGCCCGGTGACGGTACTGGTGACGAACTGGTGTCGGTTTGTCACGGCTTCGGGATGGCCGTGCCGAGCGCTTCCTCCCCCCCATCTCTCTCCTTCACAACATTTCGCCTCCCACGCTGGAGGCATGGTCAGGCGTTGGTGGACGATTTAGCCGCCCCTCTCGACCGCAGCGTGAATTTCAGCCGCCACAACATTTTTGAAGGACGTCGTTGTGCGCGCGGCATTGTGGGAAGGCGATATGGCTGAGCAACCGTCGCCCGTTTGCTGAGAAGATGCGCGCCCCGCGGGCGAGACTCCTGCCCCGCGGGCGAGACTCCTGCCCCGCGGGCGAGACTCCTGCCCCGCGGGCGAGACTCCTGCCCCGCGGGCGAGACTCCTGCCCCGCGCTCTTCCATGACCACCGCCGACGCATTTCCGCGTGGAGTTTGTGGTTCGCGCCGCGTGACTTTCATCCGGGTCCTCCAAGAGTGAAGCGCACTCATTCATTAATTATCCCATTACATCATTGTAGACAGGAAGCAGTTTCTGGTGGGTTGGCGCCGGCTGATCGCTTAGCTGCATCCCTCCTCCCCCCTGCACGTCTGTAATTTCCTACCTACGCTTCCATACCCGTGTCTGGCCCACTTATGGGGCTGGAATTTGCGCATGTTATAAATAGCGCAGGGCGGCGCGGTGGCCCAGTGGTTAGCGCTGACGCCTCACAGCAAGAAGGTCCCGGGTTCGAATTTCTCGGCTCGGGTGCCTTTCTGTCTGGAGTTTGCATGCTCTCCCCGTGTCCGCGTGGGTTTTGGCCGGGTACTCCGGTTTCCTCCCACAGTCCAAAAGCATGCTCCTGGATCGGTTGATTGGCTCGCAGACTAAAATTGTCCCGCAATGCCCGGCCATGGACTGGCGTCCCGTCGTCGGGTGTATTCCTGCCTTACGCCCTGTGTTTCCGGGATAGGCTCCGGCTCACCGTGACCCTATATAGGATTAAGCGGTTTCAGATAATGAGATGAGATGAGATAAATAGCGCAATAAATTGAGTTCTCAGACAAACTGAGTATATCCTCCACGTAGAGGTTATCAATGTGCAAACTGCGCCAACCTACTTGTCAGCATACAGATCATGTAAAAAAAAGGGAACGGATTTTGGCTTTTCTGGATATATTGCAAGTGGCATGTTTTGCCGTGAGCGTGTGTGGCTTTTAACAAAGTAAAGTCCTTGAGGAGGGAGGGTGTCTAGCGATTAAATACCTAACCACGTGTATCATTGCCACGAAGAGAGTGAAACCATATGAGATTACAACAGGCACATGAACAACAATAACGGTTACAACAATTGAAATGGTTTCACTCTGTGGGTACTTTTTTGCCAGTATACAAATATAACATTACAACAGGTTTTACCGTATCTGGCGATTATGCAGGTGTTACCGTATCTGGCGGCAGGTGTTAACACCTGCCGCCAGATACGGTAAAACCTGTTGTAATCTTATATATGTATACTGGCAAAAAAGTACCCACAGAGTGAAACCATTTCAAATTTCATCTCATTATCTCATCTCATCTCATTATCTGAAACCGCTTAATCCTATATAGGGTCACGGTGAGCCGGAGCCTATCCCGGAAACACAGGGCGTAAGGCAGGAATACACCCGACGACGGGACGCCAGTCCATCGCCAGGCCATTTCAAATTTTGTAACCGTTATTGTTGTTCATGCGCCGTTCATAAGTTGTTGTTGTTGTTGGCATGCCGTTCTCTCCACAGCTGTGCAGCGCTTTGTGACCGTCGGGTGAAGAAGCGCTCGAGAGGTGCAGCTATTATTATTATTATTATTTTCACACAATGGCCCGATGTCGAGGCTGTCACGGATGATTTGTGACAGTGACGGTGTTGGCGTCGCGGCTCTGACGTACGGAATGACGTCACGAGCCTCTGGCGCCTGACACTGATTGGCTGAGACCACTTGTCGCGTCTGCGCGGCTCAATTAGGCGCCGAGTCGACCCCCCCCTCTCTCTAATCTTCACTCGCTCCGACGTATGTCCTGGTTATTAATAATTACAATATCGTACATCTCGACAGCGAGGCGCGGTGAGTAGCGCGGTCACCTCGCAGCAATAACCACCCCGGTTCGAGTCCCCGATCAGGTGCCCTCTCTCGATGCAGGCTGCTCGTTACCCTCGCGTCCGAGTGGCTTTTTCGGCGGGTACTCCGGTTCCCCCCCCCCC
>JAZEWT010000008.1:10392553-10406459 GCA_036362905.1 Mordacia mordax | reverse complement strand
TACTGAGACTCTCTGTGTGTATGTTACTGAGTGTCTGTGTGTGTGTTACTGAGACTCTCTGTGTGTGTGTTACTGAGTGTCTGTGTGTGTGTTACTGAGTGTCTGTGTGTGTGTTACTGAGACTCTGTGTGTGTGTGTTACTGAGACTCTGTGTGTGTGTTACTGAGTCTCCGTGTGTGTGTTACTGAGACTCTCTGTGTGTGTGTTACTGAGTGTCTGTGTGTGTGTGTTGCTGAGACTCTCTGTGTGTATGTTACTGAGACTCTCTGTGTGTGTGTTACTGAGACTCTCTGTGTATGTGTTACTGAGTCTGTGTGTGTGTGTGTTACTGAGACTCTCTGTGTGTGTTACTGAGTGTCTGTGTGTGTGTTAGCGCGCTGGGCTACAAACCCGGGGACCCGATTTCGAATCCCGCTCATGGTGAACACCAGTGACGATTTTCTGAACCGGTCCTGGGCCTCCCCCTAAGTCGACTCAGCCTCAAATGAGTACCTAGTGCAGTGTGAAAACATTACCACTAGGGAGACAAAGGCGACCGAGCGTGGTGCTGCTCACCCACCTCGTCGTGTGCCGTGTCGACATTCATAGGAGCTCCATAACGGCACCTGACCCTCGCTCACTCACGGGATTTCACACCTCCTTGCACACCTGTATACTCACCCACCCACTCACCGCCTCTCACTCACCCTCGCACTCACCCACTTCCTGTGGCTCACCCACTCGCTCACCAATTTCCTCACCCACTTCCTCTCGCGCACCTGTCCTCTGCCAGAGCCCTCCCCCTCAGGGAGCGCGAGCGAAGCATTGAGCGAGCGAGCGATTGAGCGAGGGAACGGTCGCTTGATGAGCGAGCGAGCGAGTGATTGAGCGAGTTAGCGAGAGTGAGTGCGTGAAACGGCGGTTGAACGAGCGAGAGAACGGATGAATCAGAGAATGAATTAGCGGGCCGGGCGAGCGAGCCGACTGGCGAGCTACTGATCCACTGAGCCACCGAGCCACCGAGCGGGGCGCTGCCGCGATCGACGCGCGCGTGCGCCGGGAGCAGAGCCTCGGTTGCGGCGGGCCCCCCCCAGGCCGCTCGATGGACGCGTCCGTCGGCAGCGGGGCCGCGCGCTCGCCCCGGACGTCAGCCTCGTGTTAACGAAGCGACGGGGGCCACGATGAGGGCGTGAGCTCTGAGCGAACGTTCCCCGTGAGAGACCGCGCCTTGGCAGTGAGATTAAAGAATGTCGATCGCGCTCCGGCGAAGCGCCTCGGGATTTCTCCACGACGGGGGCGGCAGGGAGCCCGCGCGGCGGTTACATCCGCGGCTCCGCACAGAAGGAAGATCCTGCACGAGGCGGTTCGACGCCCGCCTCGGGCACCTTTCAGTGCGGGGTTTGCGTGTTTCCCTGCCCATTCTGTGCGGGTTTCCTCCGGCTTCTCCGGTTTCCTCCCACAACTTAAAAACCACTCCCTCGTTATTTGACCGATACCATCATAATATGCGGGACGCGGTGTCTGCCAAACGTTGCGTGGCTGCGTTCCGCTCGCTATCTCCGCCGTTTCCTCGCGCCTCCCAGCCGTTATCTCTCTCTCTCGCTCTCGCTCTGACACCGAATTAATCCGCGCGGCGGAGCGTTGTAAATCGCAACCGTCGTCGTTATCATTAAAGACGTAACGACGACGGCGAGCGGCGACCTCACCACGGCTCTCAGCCACGGCGAGGTCCCTTGCTCTCCTCTGCTGCCTCCGCTCTCCGGAATTCCCCGTTCCCTCCGGACCGTCGTGCTGTCGTCGCCGGGAACGCGGTCTCCTCTGTCCCGCACTGACCCGCATCGCCCTCTCCCAGTGAACCGCACGCTCGCGCCGATTCTCTTCTGCGTCGTTGAGATGGCGCCGCGCGGAGAGGTCGGCGCGTGGATGCACGTTGTGTTGTAGCCGACAGACTCGCAGAGACACAGAGACAGAGACAGACTCGCAGAGACAGACTCGCAGAGACAGACTCGCAGAGACAGACTCACAGAGACAGACAGATACTCACAGAGACAGACTCACAGAGACACAGACACAGAGACAGACTCACAGAGACACAGACACAGAGACAGACTCACAGAGACAGACTCACAGAGACACAGAGACAGATAGACTCACAGAGACAGACTCAGAGACACAGATACGCACAGACACAGATACGCACAGAGACAAATACTCACAGAGACAGATACTCACAGAGACAGATAGACTCACAGAGACAGATAGACTCACAGAGACAGACAGACTCACAGAGACAGACTCAGAGACACAGATACGCACAGAGACAAATACTCACAGAGACAAATACTCACAGAGACAGATACTCACAGAGACAGATAGACTCACAGAGACAGACAGACTCACAGAGACAGACAGACTCACAGAGACAGACTCAGAGACACAGATACGCACAGAGACAAATTCTCACAGAGACAGATACTCACAGAGACAGACACTCACAGAGACAGACACTCACAGAGACAGACACTCACAGAGACAGACAGAAATTCTCACAGAATGACACACTCACAGACATAGACAGACTCACAGATACAGACTCACAGACAGACAGACTCACAGGGACAGACTCACAGAATGAGACAGACTCACAGAGAAAGACTCACAGACAGACACTCACAGATGCTCAGAGACAAACTCACAGACAGACTTACAGAGACATACAGAGATAGACTCGCAGATGGAAACAGGCTCACAGACACACTCACAGAGATAGACAGACTCAGAGACAGACAGACACAGAGACCCATTAACACAGTGACCCATAGACTTGCACAAGAGACCCACAGACTCACACATTGACCCATAGACATACACAGTGACCCATACTCACACGGAGAATCATGGACTCGGTGACCCGTGACTCCTAAGACAGCTGGTCTCCTGATGGTATTTGCATGTAATATGCATCTTCTTTGTTTTATTGCCATTCCTCGCTTAACTGACTTTAAATTATTTTTGCTCATTAGGCAAACTTCCTAATCTTGTCCAGCTAAGCCAGGTCGCAGCTCAGCCGTGTAGCCACACGATGAGAGCCGATGGCTCGTTTTTATTGTTATTAATAATAATAATAATTATTATTATTTAGCAGACGCCCTCAACCAGGGCGACTCACATCATTATAGAGGTGTAGTGAGGAAACCACAGAGCGGCGAGGGGAAGGCAGCCATGCATTCAGCCGGGGCCAGCATTTGCCAGACACTGTGTTATGTTACGATGTAATCGTCCAATGAATTAATGAGTAGGTTGGGTTTTGTTTTTTCGATGTGGGAGGAAACCGGAGGAAACTTTTTGTTTGTGCGGCCGCGGTTCCCCGCCGGCCCGCGAGTGGCCACGGTACCCCGCCGGCCCACGAGCGGCCCACTACCGGCCCGCGAGCGGCCCGCTACCGGCCGCTACCGACCCGCTACCGGCCCGCTACCGGCCCGCGAGCGGCTCCCTACCGGCCCGCGAGCGGCTCGCTACCGGCCCGCGAGCGGCCCGCTACCAGCCCACTACCGGCCCGCGAGCGGCTCGCTACCGGCCCGCGAGCGGCTCGCTACCGGCCCACGAGCGGCTCGCTACCGGCCCGCGAGCGGCTCGCTACCGGCCCACGAGCGGCCCACTACCGTCCCGCTACCGGCCCGCGAGCGGCCCACTACCGTCCCGCTACCGGCCCGCGAGCGGCCCACTACCGTCCCGCTACCGGCCCGCGAGCGGCCCACTACCGTCACGCTACCGGCCCGCGAGCGTCTCGCTACCGGCCCGCGAGCATCTCGCTACCGGCCCGCGAGCGTCTCTCTACCGGCCCGCGAGCGGCTCGCCGCGTCGGGCCCCAAAGAGTCTTCCCCTGGATGTCCACCTCCGTATCCGTGGTCGAGAATGTTTTCCGGACGAGCGAGGGATTTGTCGGGTGATCGTCAGTTCGTCGCGTCACCGCCGCTCCCACCGGCTGATGACTCCTTTAATTTCAGCCTCGCGAACTTTGAGCGACTCGCGCACGGCGCGCAGGCAGTGGTTTGGGGCGCCGGCGCGGAGCGGCGGCTGCGGCACGCGCGCCGCCGCTCGTTTGTTGGCGGCGTCGGCGCTCGTTTGAAGCGGCGCGTGCCGCCGCAACGCATCTGGTTGTTCAGATGAGTTATTCATGTTCTGAGGCCCTGCCGTTTGTCCCCCCCCCCACTCCTCTCCGTCTTCCCATTGCCGCCCGTAAGTAGATAAAGCCCGGCCGTCCGTTCCTCTCCTGTCGCTTTGAATATTTAAAATCAAAAATTGGGGAGCGGCAGCATTCACCGGGGATCGTCCCCGCGCTCCTTTCTTCATGAAACGCCGATTGTAGATTAAAGGGGAAAAGTTTCGCGGAGAGCGTTTCAGAAAGCGTCCCTCGCAGGGGACGGCCGAGGCTTCTGTGCCAGAACGTTCTAGGAACGGGCAAGGGCGCCGCCTCCTCCGCCGTTCGCTCTTCCCACCGGCTCGGTGCTCGGGGTCGCGCACCGTCGCGTCCTCGTCGGTTCGTGACGACCCCTCTCCGGGTGACGGACAGATGCCCGCTTGCCGGCCTGATTGCGGCAGTGACGTCGTGTCGCGCAGCGCCTTTCCGGGTGCACTGCGCGTTGCTTGGCCCGGCGCCCGACGTTTCGGTTTGACCCCCTCCCAAATGAAAAAAAATCTCTCCCCGCCCTCGTAACCCCCCCACGCCCATCACCGACCCTGCCCTCCCGGCCCCTCCTCGGCCCCCCCTCCCTGCCCCTCCCCGCCCCCCCCCCGCTCCGCAGCGCAATAATGGCGAGGACGTTCCCATGACGACCACAAAGATGGTGAACCACCGCCGTTTCTCCGCCTCCTTCGACATCCGCCGTGCGCGCAAGCGTGACGCCGACAAATACCGCTGCGTGGTGCGCGCGCCCGACGGCTCCGGGGTCTCCAACTTCGCCGAGCTCTTCGTTAAAGGTGCGGCGGCGGGGGGCGGGGGGGGGGGAGCGGGAGGGGGCGGGGGGGCGGGGAATGGGGAGGGGGGTGGGAGAGTTCATTCCCATCTGGAGTGAATCACTCGCCCGTTCACCAGCTCGCTCACTCGCTCCAGCCTCGTGAGTTCAGTCTTGTATTTCAGCTACTATGTAACTTTTAAATCAGCCATCCAGCGGGGAGGGGTGAGCGAGTTACGGCGACTCACATTGCACCCGGAGGTAATTTAGCCAGCAGGATAATTAACCTAGGCAGCATGTCTTTGGACTGTGGGGGGAAACCGGAGTACCCGAAAAAATCCCACGCGGACATGGGCTTGGCATGCGATGCCACGGCACTCAAACAAGCGTGCTGTGCCACACCGCGTCACGCTACGTCACACCACATTGCAGCACGCGACACCACGCCACACCACGCCACACACCACGCCACACCAAGCCATACCACCCCACACCACACAGCAGCATCGTCGCCGCTATGAGATCGAACGGAAGGCCCGGACTCGGCACGCCTCGTGGCTGGGCAAGCGATGCCACACCACGTCGCGCCACACCACGTCGCGCCACACCGCGTCGCGCCACACCGCGCCTCGCCACCCCACACCACGTGGAAACAATTTATTCAGATATTCAGGACAGTTAACCTAGACAGCATGTCTTTGGAATGTGGCAGGAAACCGGAGTACCGGGTGAAAACCCACGTGGACACGGGAAGCGAGAGAACTCGCAAACTCCACCGGGAAAGGCACCCTAGCCGGGACTCGAACCCAGGTCCTTGTCCATCGTGCGGGGACGTGCCGTGTCACAGGGAGGAGGTAGCAGAGGGGCCCGACGGGGCCGTAGGCGGCCATTACTAGGATGCGGACGAGTGAGCGTGGCCCACCGATGAGGTGTCGGGGGGTTTTCGAGGAGGAGCTGCGGCAGAGGCCATGGAATCCGCCTGGCCATCGTGAGCGCTCGGGGATGGGTGGGCGGCCGTGTGGGGCGGCGGGGCGGATGGGGGGGGAGCGGCGGCGCGCGCTCGACTGGCGCGCGCGATTGCGCGCGCAGCACGCGCGCCGGCGTGTCGACTGGCATCGGGTGATTACGAGGAGGCCCGCACTTCGCTTGGCGGGCGTCGTCGTGTCGCGGCGACCATCTGCCGGAGACCTCCCCCCCCATCCTCGCCGCCTCTCTCTCCTCGGCTCTGGCATTTCAGGACGGAGCCAATTACGCGCGGCTTTCACGACATAATTACGGCTGGCTCCTGACATTTGAAGAGTGAAGATTCTGCACGCTAGTAAGGCTTTGAAAATTAACGAGTTTCTGTTTTTGTGTTTCCTCTTCTCCAGTTGATTGCACTGTAAGAGATGAGTACGTTCCTCCTCCTTATATCGCGGGCACCGCTGCTGCGGGTGGTTCCGGCACGACCATCCCTTGAAGTTCAGCGTCCGTGGACTACGAGCGGGTAGCTTGGGAAGCGGACCCCGTCCGGCAGTGGATAGATCACGGGGGCGAGGGGAGTGAGGGGAGGTGGGCGGTGGGGGGGGGCGGCTCGCAAATCCGCGTTGCGACTGCCAGCGGTCATTACCGTTATCGTTAGCGGAGCGGCACGAGTTGACAAAAGCACTTAGTCGGGATCGCCGCGGCGCGCCGGCGAGCAGATGTCCCGTCCGGCGGCCCTGTCCGCGCCCGTTCCGTCACAGGGTGTCGCTGGCGCCGTCACGCGCCATAGAGAATCGGGGGGCCCATCAGCTTTCATTTTGCAATGTGCATCACCGGCTGCGCTGAGGGCAGAGTGACAGGCGTCCACCGGCGACTCGGGCCAGTGGGTTTGCGCCTGCACTCCTGGGGGGTAGATTTGCGTCGGTGCCGGGGGGCGGGGGATTTGCGCCGGCGTTGGCAGTGGTGCAGCGACCTCTTGTATTGGGATAACGTTTTGGTTGCGATGGAGTTTGAAGATAATAATCTCCAGACATTGTACCCACCAGCACGTGGCGCTACTCACAATCCCACACAGAAAGTGAGATGTTGAACCGCATTGGTGGGATCTGATTGGTTGGATGGGATGGGATTGGGGAGATGGAACATCAAGCTCTCCCAGCGTAGAGTGCTCTATGAGACGGTGATGATAATGACGACGGTATAGTTTGTTCTACGATACAACCGTCGCTCTAAGGGTTAATGGACCGGCGACACGAGGGAGCACACATTTTTCTCGGAATAGTAAATAAACGAACCTGACTTTGCGGTGGCAGCAGTCAGATTAACGAGCACCTGCTAAGCCCCAGTCCCGCGCCGTCCGGGCAAAGCAATTAACGGCCTCCTCGCTTCTCGTTACCTGCGACGATGGGTTTAACTGGAGAACGTGGCGCGAGCTGGAGAGCGGCGTGGCACCGAGGGAGAGACCGGATTCGGCGCCGTCACCGGCCGGCTCAGCCCAGCTGCTGCGGGAGCCGTGCCTTGGCGGCGGCGGCGGTGGTGGCGGCCGCACCACAGTCTTTATCGTCGCCGTTCCTCTCGAGTTGAGAGCAGGGGTCACGGAGCTTCACGGAGAGAAGCGCTGCAGGGTAGAGGCTGGGCCATGGCCTGTGGTTGAGACCAGTGGCAGAGTGGCAGCAAAAAATGGGAAACTCCTCTTGGATATCATCCAGCAATGGAGAGTGCGTAGCTGATGATCTTTATAATTGTGCGTTGTCATGCCCCCGAGTCTTCTTGGGATTGGATCCTCTTCACAAGGGACGCGAGACGGGATGGGGGACGGGACGCGCGACGGGACGCGCGACGGGACGCGGGACTCGCGACGGGACTCGCGACGGGACGGGCGACGGGACTCGCGACGGGACTCGCGACGGGACTCGCGACGGGACTCGCGACGGGACTCGCGACGGGACTCGCGACGGGACGCGCGACGGGACGCGCGACGGGACGGGCGACGGTTCGGCCCGCCGCACACACACACTTGCGTACGCAGCATGACACGCGCATGCAGTGCCCCATGCTGCTGCTGCGGCTTCTGTCAGCAAACGACAACGACGCGTCGACTGACGGCGTCGCTCGGTGCGCTGTGAGAGCGTGGGGAGCGGTGGCGCAGCGGTTAGCACTGGGGGTGCTGCTAGTCACCCACCCCATCACGTCCTATCCCGGCCATTCAAAGTGCTCGCGAACAGCACTCGCGCCAATGGGAGGGGGGATTAATTATTATTATTAATTATTATTTAGCGGACTTCCTTATCCAGAGCAGCTTACATCATTATAGAAGTGTAGTGAAGAAACCGCAGAGCGGCGAGGGGAAGGCAGCCATGCATTCAGCCGGCGCCAACATTTGCCAGACCACTGCATATCGCGGCCAACAGAGGCGCGAGACAGGGGAATACCCAGGATGTGACGCCAGTACGTCACAGGGTCTACTATTCGGGGCAATTTTCTCAGCAGGCCAATGAACCCAGGCAGTAGCAGCAGCAGCAGCATGTGAGTGTGTGTGTGGGTGTGTGGAGCGAGCGTCTGGGATCGAGGTTCAATCCGTAGGACGCGGGAGCTAGCGTGCGCCTGTGCGTGCGTGCGTGCGTCGTGCAGAGCCACCGGCGCCCGTGGCTCCGCCGCAGCTCTTGGGCGTGGGAGCCACCTACCTTTGGATCGCTCTCAACGCCAACTCCATCCTGGGTGACGGCCCCATCGTCCTCAAGGAGGTGCCACCACACGGGGGTGGGGGTGGGGTGGGGGGGGTCACTGGTGGTGTCAGGGACTCCTCCAATACTGATCCCTTGACTGATACCAACACCACCGCAAACACCACCGATACCAACACTAACACCACCACCACCATAAACACCAGCACCACAAACACCACCACAAATACCACCGATACCAACACTAACACCACCACCACAAACACCACCATCACAAACAACACCACCACAAACACCACCGATTCCAACAACTACAACACTTACACCACCGATACAACCAATGCCACTACTTACAGCAACACCACAACTAACAGCAACAACGCCATCAACAACACCAGTACCAACACCAATACCACCACCAACACCACTGATACCAACACCACTGACATCATTGCCACTACCAAAAATGACCACTATTTGCCACTAAGCTTGTGCCGGGCTGAATGCACTTCGAGGCGATGTGAAGGATCGAGGGCTCGCCGACAGGTGGTCAGGGAACAAACCAGGCTGACGAAGATGACTGGCAGAGGCACCAGCTGTGTTCCCTACTCGCCAAGTTGCCACCACCACCAGCAACCCGACTACCCAGACCCTAGTCGTGACCCAAGCGCTAACCACCGAGACCCTCACCTCCTCCGCTGCCACGCCGCCGATCGCTCGTCGGTGCCGCTCCCTGACGCGGACCGCGCCGCCGCGACCCCTGACCCCCCCCGCTCTCGCCGCAGGTCGAGTACCGCATGCCGCTGGGCGCGTGGGCCGAGATCCACCCGGTGGATACGGCTACCTACAAGCTGTGGCAGCTCGACCCCGACACGCACTACGAGGTGCGCGTGCGGCTCACGCGGCCAGGCGACGGCGGCGCCGGCCGGCCCGGCCCCCCGCTCATCGCCCGCACCAAGTGCGCAGGTGAACGCGCCGCGCCACGCCGCGCCGCCTCCCCCCCCCCACCCCGTCCACCGCACACCGTGTGGGCTGCGCGCCACCGGTAGCGCGTGAGATTCCAGCTGCTGGTGCCCCCAGTCCTCCTCCCCCTCCCCCCCAGAGTACTACTTTACATTTAGTAGCCTTGGCGATGGATTAGAAAGTAGACGATGCTCACTTAGATGTCATTTAAGGTTAAGATTGAGCGAGGGTCTCGGTAGGTTTCTTCAGCGAGGGTGCGTGTATGTGTGCCGGGTGCGTGTATGTGTGCCGTGTGCGTGTATGTGTGCCGGGTGCGTGCGCGTGCGTTTGTGTATAAAAGAATGAAGGGGGTGTGGGAGCGTGGCGGTGAGGTGTGGGAGCCTCTGAGTACCAGGGTACTGAAGGCTCGCCTCCATATAAATGGAAGGCGAGGGATGGTGGTGGTGGTGGCTTACGGCCCCCACTGAAGATGAACATCAGTGGAGGGATGCAGGCAGATGCTTTCTATAACCTCCTATCCCAGGTGTTGGCTTAAGTGACCTCTGAGGATAGAGTCATCCTGCTCGGGGACTTCTATGCCTAAGTGGGTTTTTGACATGGGTCAGAGTATATGAAAGGCATGGGCCAGATCAACTCAATAACAGCGGTAGGAGGCTGCTAGACTTCTGGCAGCCCAAGGGCTTGTAATCACCAACACACTGGCACATCCACGCAACATGATGGATTCATGCCGGGTCCAAGCAAGAACATCTGCTACACTACGTAGTGGTGGAAGAGCGGATTGCCAGTCCATGTCCTTGACAGTAGGACCTATCACGGAGCTGATCTGACCTCTGACCATCGGCTTGTCATCTTTGAGATGTGCATGCCATTCTTCCACGGTGGTAGTGGATATCCATCTAGAACCCTATTCAAACCCACAGTGGCCTGGTCTCAGCTATCTGATGAAATCTGTCAACGATAATTCATCATCATTTGCAGCTGGGGCTACCATCGCCCCCGCCCCCTCCTAATGCCAAGGGGAAATGAATGAGGTTTATGGCTGTGGCTCTGGCATCACTGCACTCAATACAAAGTCCAGTCCTGCCCAGAAACCTAGCTAATGAAGGTGTCCCAACTAGCCAAGAAAAAGCACTAGGCCCACTGTGACTGTCTACAAGATCCCACGCCTGTGAATGAGGTGGCTTACTGCAGCCTTCGCATGGAGGTTCAGAGAGCTGTGCGGCACTGCAAAGATGAGTGGTGAACTCGTGCTGCTGGGAAAATGAAGTCTGCTTCAGTAGCCCATCATCACAAGTCACTTTTAATACCTTCAGAAGATTGACTTGTGGTGCCACATATAGAATAAAATGGTGATCCAATCTCCAAACCCCAAGTACAAGTATCCACGTTTGCTGAGTGTTTCTCTGAGGATTTGCGGAGGGGAACCCCTTCTGCTCAGATATCTCCATGGGAGAACTTGGAGGCGATGCTGCTGAGTCTGTGGTGCCTCAGATATTGGAAGAAGTGGTCACCCCCTGGAAGTGGCTCGTGGAGATGCCATCTGTAGACGAAGTATGTAAGGCGATTCAGGGCCCGAGACCAAAAAAACCACCGGGGAAAGTTGATCTCCCAAGCGAAATGCTTAAGGAAGATGGTGGCTGTCTGGAGACTGCCTGATATGGCATCATTACAACCGTCTGGAGGACAGGGCGAGTTCCGCAAAAATTGATGGATCCTTAGTGCAGCGAGTGTGACAACTACAGGGTGACAACTACATGGTGACATCTACAGGGTGACAACTACAGGGGCATCTCACTCCTCACCAGGCCGGGAATGGTCCAGGCAAGGACGATTCAATGTCACCTTGCCAGGCATGCTGAGGACAGACATATGGAACCCCAATGTGGTTTCAGGCCAAGCGATCCTGGACAGACGCCATATTCTCTCTCTAGATGCTACAGCAAAGGTGTAGGGAATTCCAGCAGGACCTGCATCTCTGCTTTATTGACCTGGTTGAGACCTATAGGCCAGGGCTCTGGGTTGTTCTTCGTGCTTACGGAGTCCCTGACTGTGTGCTCACAATCATTAAGGATATTCATGAGGGTGGTGTAAAGTTACGTCGTCGGGAGTCAGAACCATTCTCTGTTGACCTCGTGGTGCCATCTGGCTCATGCATTATTTAACATAATTTTTGACCGTGCAGTTAGAGATGGTTTCCATGGATGGACCAATAGAATGTCTATTTGGTACAGGAACAATGGGAGGCTGATCAATGCTGGGATGTGGTTAATGGATGCCTCTCTTCTAGCCAACCATGTTATCTATGCCGATGATTTGGTGATCGCCGCTCACTCTGAGGAGGAGTTGGGGGCTCTACTGTTGAACCTGGAGAATGCCACAAAGAAATGCGGTCTAACCATCAGCACCAGGACAAACAAGCACCTGCCTGGGTAAATTATGCTACCAAACACTACACCCTCTCCACTCTCCATGAGTGATGGGGCAGTTGTGGAGAGAGTAGAGAAGTTTCCATACCTTCGAATCATTCGGGCGTGCATATCATCTTCTGCGTAACACTGTGTGGAAGCTGCTTGACCTGTCACTACACGAATCTGCAATCGTGTCATCCCTTCTCTATACTTTTGAACCATCGACCCCATGGCGGAGCATCTGCACCATTTTGAAAATTTCCAGCGGCCCTGCCTGCAATGCATCCTCGGTTTAACCAGATTGTGTTGTGTGAGAAGCTCACAAATTGTTAAAAGATCTGGACAGGGTCGCATAAGGTGAGCTCCTCCAGCTGGCAAGGCTGCGGTGGCTGGGTCATGTAGTCGGCACATGCTCAGCCACCACATGCCCAAGCAGATTCTCTTTGTCCGGATAAAGGGGGTTACGTGTGCGCAGCACAGACTGGAAGAGAAATGAACCGATGTGGCACAGGAGGACTGGTACCAGCGGTGGCAAGATTGACCTCTGGAGGAGGATCGTAAAGGATGCTACAAGGCAGTTGGAAGCAGTCGCCCTCCAACAGCAGTTGAGAACAAAGGAGCGATGCTTATAACAATGATCGGCACAGCCAGACGGTTGAAACACAGCGAGTTGGCACAGTAGGAAGCACAGGTGATGCATTTGCCAGTCATCTCAGTCAGGCAAACGGTAACACCTGGGTCTGTCTTATAACCTTCTGTTAGCAAGCTTTCTACACTTCACGTGGCCTCAAGGTGCACCTGGCCTGGCACGAGCGTCGTGGTGATAGTTACTGCCAATTAGTGGCAAATGGCGGCAGTTGCATGCATGAGTGAGTGCGCAAGCGAGCGTGCGTACGTGCGCGCATCAGTGAGTGTGCGCGCAAGTCAGTGCGCGCGCGAGTTAGTGCGCGCGTGAGCGAGTGCGCGCATGAGCGAGTGCGCGAGTGAGTGCGCGCGCGAGTCAGTGTACGTACGCGAGCGAGTGTGCGTGCGTGCGCGAGCGAGTGAGCGTGCGCGAGCGAGTGTGCGTGCGCGAGCGAGTGAGCATGCGCGAGCGTGCGTGCGTGCGTGAGCGCGTGAGTGAATGAGTGTGCGTGTCTCTGCGCGATCTGTGAGCGGTACGGCGAGCGGAGGCCCAGCGGGGAGCGACTCGCTCCCCCAAGTGGGCAAGATCTCTTGAGTCGGCACCCCGTGCAGTGCGTGAACATCGCGCATAAAGTAACAGAGGTGGTCGAGCGCGACGCCCTTGGGTACCGTGCAGCCTTCATAGATGTTGGCGAACAGCACTTGCCCCTTCGCGCTCTGAAAGGCTACACGGGGGATCTTTGTCTCTGCGCGCGTGCGAGCGTGCGTGCGAACTCGCGTGCGAGCGCGCGTGCGAGCGCGCGTGCGAGCGCGCGTGCGAGCGTGCGTGCGAGCGCTACATATCGAGTTTCCTCATTCGCGCAATGACAGCATGGTAATGTCTGCACCGGGCAGCGTAAGTGATGACGATGACGACGCCCCTGTCATCGATGCCTCCGCTCGTGTTGAGTGATGCTGACATTGATGGCTGTCTAAGCAGTGAGGATGCTTTTAATGAACATTGGGAAGCGCTCTGGAGAGTTGCTCTTTCGGGAGAGCGTTGTCGAGCGCTCCTCCTCTCACCTTCGAAGGCACGCTCGACACTGCTGTCTCGAAAGAGCATTTCTAATACATTGAGCCGTGAAATGAACATTAACAGTGGTGCTGCGTACACGGTGGTGCAGTGAGTAGCGTTGCTACCTCGCAGCACAGAGAACCCGGGTTCGATTCCCAGCTCGGGTGCCACCTTTCTGTGTGGAGTCATCCCACCGCACGTGAGAGCTACACTCGAAGCTCCCGCCCCCCCCACCCACCCCCCCAACCCCCCAATGCTCCTCGTCATGCTGAC
>JAZEWT010000008.1:10327925-10338319 GCA_036362905.1 Mordacia mordax | reverse complement strand
GGGGGGGGCATTAGGGGGGAGTGTGGGGGGGCATTAGGGGAGGGTGGGGGCTCCACGAGGAATGGAATCGGAGGTCTGCGTCCGGGTTTCCGAACCGGTCCCGCGACCGCGGGGCTCCAGGCCGTGTCTCTGCCAGCGCTCGCTTAGCGACCTCTATTGGCCACAGTACGCATTGGGACGCCTCTTGCCGAACAGAAGCGAGCAGCACTGCCTCTTATCATCAACACTGTCACGATCCTCCTCCTCGTCCTCGTCATTCCTCTCCTCTCTTCTTCCGCGGCCTGACACGCGCAGCCATCCCGGCTCAGCCACACGCCACAGTAAACAAAAGTTGGCAGATGCTAATTAACGAACGTGAATTATTGATGACGGCTTGCAATGCGTCGCCGCGTGATTGACGCGCTCACTAATGGCTGGCTCGCCAGAACAAGCGCCAGGCGGGCGTGCGGCGGCCGATCGAGTGGGCGAGCCCGGTGTCTCGGAAGTAGCTCCGCGTCATCCGCTTCCCGGCGCCGATCTGCACGTTGATCGCTCGAGTGTGGAAGTGAACCGGCGGGCCGGCGAGCGAGCGCACGCACGCGAGCGAGCGAGTGAGCGGGCGAGCGGGCGGACGAGCGAGCGGCTGGGCGAGCGGGCAGGGGAGTAACTGAGCGTGCGGGCAGACGGGCGGGCGAGCGGAGGAGCGAGCAGACAAGCAGGCGCAGGGCACCGTGATGGACGCCGGCGCGGCGCTCGCCGGTGGTCACGTGCGCGGGGTGCGCAGGAAGCTGGCGAAGAAGCGTGGCGGCGGCAGCGGTGGCGGCGGCGGCGGCGGTGGCGGCGGCGGCGGCGGCGGGCGGCGCCAGGAGATGACGCTGATGGTGAACGCGATGGACAAGAGCTACGCCGAGCAGAGCTCCATCCTGCCCGAGGAACCGTTCGCCTTCCTCAACGCACACGGCACCAGCAGCAACACCAGCGCCAGCCACTGTGAGTACCACGCACGCACGTGTGAGGGCACGCGTACGCGTCCACACGTGTGCGCGCACGTGCGTGGGGAGTGGTGGCTCAGCGGTTAATGCGCTGGGTTATGAACCCAGCGACCCGAGTCCGAATCACTCTCACGGCCAACACCAGTAGCGATTTTCAGAACCGATCCCGGGCCTCTCCGACATAAAATGAATATCTAGCGCAGTGTGTAAACATTGCCACTAGGGAGACAAAGGCGGTCAGGCGTGGTGCTATTCAGCTGCCCACCCCCGTGTGCCGTATCAACCGTCATAGGTGCTCGCTAACAGTGCTCGACCCCTACAGTGTGTTAAGGCTACACGGGGGACCTCTGTCTTGTGTGCGTGTGCATGTGTCTGTGCATATGTGTGTGTGTGCGTACGTGTGTCTGCGCGTGTATCTGCGTGTGCGATTCCGCCTGCGTGCATGTGTCTGCCTGCGTCGGTGTGTGCACATCTGCGTGCGTGCGTGCGTGTTTGAGCGTATCTACGTGTGCCGACGTGCGTGTCCATACGGCGCGTGCGACGCTCGCGCTGTGCGCGCGGTTACCGCCGTAGACACAGCCAGGCGGCGCGGTGAGTCGGCGCGTCTCTGGCACCACCAAATAAAACCACGGTCGACTCGAGCGCCAAATTCCGGTGTTCGAAGACGCTCTTTGCCAGCACTTTACCAAGTAGCTGTTGCAGGCTATGCAGGGGACCTTTGCCTAAATGTTTGTTTCTGTGCGCGTGTTGGGATGTGCGTGCACCTGGATGTGAGAGCAGGTAACCGAATAGCACCTGTGTTTGTCGTGCGACCTCCTGCCAGCGCGACTTCATCACCTAATAGCCTCAAAGTGCACCGAGCCTGGCACAGGCGCCGTGGTGACGCCACCGCCACGTGTTGTTGTTGGGTGTGAGTGGGTGACCGACATCAGAGATTGAGATCTGAACTGGACCGCGACGTTCTCTCGGTCAAATGAGTGCCTGGTGCGAAGTGCGAACGAAGCACTGGGAAGACAAAGGCGGCCGAGCATGGCGCTCTCCACATACCGCATCTCAGACTCACAGCAGTCACCTCAACAGCTCCTGAAGAGGCTGCTTGTGAGCACCTCTGTGTTTGTGGGCGGCGCGGCGGCGCGGCGGCGCGGTGGAGTAGCGCTGCTGCCTCACAGCAAGAAGGTCCCGGGTTCGGTTCCCAGCTCGGGTGCCTTTCTGTGCGGAGTTTGCGAATTCTATGTCTCTGTGCCTGCGTGGGTTTCTCCGGGTACTCCGGCTTCCTCCCACCGTCCAGAAACGCGCTGCTGCCCAGGTTAATTGGCATGCTGAGTAAATTGCCCCCCAAAATAAAGGCCCTGCGACGTACTGGCGTCGCATTCTGTGTATAGCCCTACCTTGCACCCTGTGTCTGCCGAGATAGGCTCCAGCCCCCCGACAGCCCAGTACAGGATTAAGCGGGGGTGCCGACACTGAACTGAAACGAACTCTGTGTTTATGCGCGCGCGCATGCGTGCAAACATGCACGCATGCGCGCGCGTGTATTTACATCTCCGGCACGGCTTGCCAGCATAATCACCGTTTGGACTGTGGGATGAAAGCGGAGGCAACCTGCGCAGGGCTCGCTCTGCATCCTAAACGCGCGCCCTCGAGCGCGCGCTCGCGCTCGCGCACGCTCGCAATCACCTTCCGCGATTATTTAAACGCAGGCTCCCGCTTCTCACCAAATTGACTCCGGCTCCCAGGGGCTCTCGCTCGGCCGTAAATAACCGTCACCAAATACGAGCACAGTGTCATTGTGGTGACCCGGACAAATTCTGTGTGCGAGCAGCACAGCACGTGCAGTATGACTCTGCACGTGCTGTGCTGGCCGCACACTGCGAGCAGCACAGCACGTCCAGTATGACTCTGCACAGCACGTCCAGTATAACTCTGCACGTGCTGTGCTTGCCGCAGTGTGCGGTCAGCACAGCACGTCCAGTATGACTCTGCACGTGCTGTGCTTGCCGCAGTGTGCGGTCAGCACAGCACGTCCAGTATGACTCTGCACGTGCTGTATGACTCTGCACGTGCTGTGCTGGCCGCACACTGCGGCTATAGCGACTCGTCGCGCACCACCTATCCGCCCGAGATGATGACGTCACATATAATGGCGTCGTCATCCTCGCTGGCTGCTAAATGTTGCTGGAGACGCTCGAATCATCGTCGCCGCTGCCGTGGCTTCTCTCCCCGCGAACTCCACTCGTTGATTTCTGATCACGTTGGGTAACGACAACTCACCACACGCTCACCCACTTACTGATCCACTCACCACTCGCCCACCCACTTACCACCCACTCACCATGCACTCACCCACTTAACAACCCACTCACCAACCCACTAACCACACGCTCACCCACTTACCTGCCTCGCTCGCACCGCTCCTCTGTTTAATTCCCTCTTCTCACCATCGCCCAGATCAGCAAACCTGCTCATTCCCTATTAGTGCCGTTTCTTGCTGCCCATGAGGGGGTCTCGGGCCCTGCGGGCTTTGCTCAGCAACCACGGTGTGAAACGTGTACGCGCGCACGCGTCTGCGCTTGAGATCCGAGCGCGTATGTCCGGGAAGTCGCGCGCCTTGCACCGTCGTTCCCAACGCGAGCGTCGCCTCGCGCTACCGTGGCCGGCACTGCGGGTCAACCTCGCTCGAGGCGCTCGGAAATTCTCGCCTCGCGGCCCGGCAGCGGCCGCCCGCGCCGCGCCGCGCCGCGCCGCGCCGCACTGCAAGCGGAACCCCGCACGTACGACGGCGTGCTCGCGCGATTCGAGGATCGAGCGCCGTTCCCCCGCGCGCCCCGTCAGCCTTTCTCGTTTCCTCTGCCGCGCGACATCATTGACACCGCTTGCCTGTTCTTCTTCCCGTCCTCTTCTTCCGCCAACTCCTTCTCCTCCTCCTTCTCCTCCTCCTCCTCCTCGTCCACCAACTCCTCCTCCACGCCTCTGTACCCTGCGACCCGCGTGCGCCCTGCGACCCGCGATCAGCCCACACCCCTCCACATGCCACGGAGAGCATCGCCGCCAACCACAGGTCCCCCAAACCCTTCTCTTGCCCAGGTAACGAGCTCCCCGCCCCCTCGCTCGCGCGTCACAGCACGTACGTGCGTTGGGGTTCATGTGCGTTAGAGCGCACGTGTTGGAGTTTACGTGCGTTAGAGCGCGCACGTATTTGTTGGAGTTTACGTGCGTTAGAGCGCACGTGTTGGAGTTTACGTGTTAGAGCGCACGTGTTGGAGTTTACGTGCGTTAGAGCGCGCACGTATTTGTTGGAGTTTCCGTGCGTTAGAGCACACGTGTTGGAGTTTACGTGTTAGAGCGCACGTGTTGGAGTTTACGTGCGTTAGAGCGCATGTGTTCGGGTCTCTGACAGCGTAGGTTGTGGTAGAGCGGCCGAGTAGTGTGACGTAGTAGCTTGGCTTAGCGGCTCTAGCACATGAGACAGCATGACCAGGTGACATTTCATTATGCTAATGCGGGCGTTTGCGTGTCACCATGTGGGGGTTGTTATTTTCTAACCTTTCGCTTATCTGGCCGTGACGACATTCCGCGCCAAGGCCGCAACCGGTTAACTCCCCGGGTGGGGGATGGGGAGTGGCTCAGACATCACCCGAGCACTCGTCCGTACCCTGAGCTCTGACCCTCCAGTCACTGCGACCCGGTTGCGCCAGTAGCGGAGTCGGTGATTCTTTTGTAGCAGCACCGATCCCTACCAGAGGAACAGGGAATTTTGAGCACCGTTTGCAACCCCACTGAAGATGAGCCAACACCAATTCGCAATTGACCGGTGTCTGGGCGGTTATGTGCCGTTCACGCCGCCAGCGCAGCCGACGTCCTGGTTTGGAGATCTTGGTGCAGCTCCTAGGTTGCCACTTGTCGCACACCCACAATCTGAGACCGGTCACCGATGACCACACATTAACAACCATTATCATTGATGAAATCCATTTTTCTGGGTAAGAAAAATGGATTTCATCCAGGTTTGGTGCGGGTGCCTGATAATGTTGGTTGCAATTATCAGCGAAATGTCGTATCTCATTATTAATCCTGTGGGTTCACTCTCCCACATACCGGTATGCTGAGATAGTGAAGCAATTGGCACGTTCTGTTCACGTGACAAACCATACTAATTGGCCGTGTCGGGTGGTGGAGGTTTAAACGACACGATTTTTTGTGTGACCTGACCCAGAAAAATGGATTTCATCGATAACATTGGTCACGAAAGCCTTCGAATTAAAGTAACCGTTGTTGGACTTAATGATGTGATAATGTAAGTTTTCATGGCTCGCTGTCCATTTGGATTGCACCTTCATCCAGCTCCATTGCAGCTCCAGAGCAATCGGCATGACTGCCGTGGGCTGCGCTCCTACACGGCGCAGCGTGCGAGAGGACACAGCGCCTCTTGGCGTGCCGTCACCGTGATGTCACTGTTGTCACCGTGACATCGCCGTGTGGTCGCCGTATCACCGTGCCAGACCTGATCGGAGTGGCATTGCGCCCAGCCCGGCTCGCTCGTGGCAGCCCATCACTCGCGGCCGGTGAATCCGTCACATGCCCGGGCCCAACCGGGCACACTCGGTGTGCGCACCGACCGTGTAACGCTACGGCCGAGAGAGAGTGCCGTCCATTGAGGGAAGTGCCTGAGCGCCGGTGCCGAAGTTAACGCGGCGCGGCTCTCGGCCCCACGCCAAATGCTCCGCTTTCCCCCGATGCTCAATGGGTTTCAACAAGACGCTCACGTTGGCCGCTAAACATCATTGCTCGGCCACGGTGTCAAGGTGCTGGGCCTCGTGTGGCTGCGGGTTGCGTCTGGCGTGGCGGCCGTTGGTTCTGCGCCGCTGCCCTCGGCGCCATCTGATGATGTGCACGACCTAGGTTCGCCACCAGTCCCGGGTTCCCTCGGATCGCCGTCCTGCTGCGGAGGAAGCAACAGCAGCCACTGCTGCCTTGGGACATCTGCCAGTCTTCCTCACCCGAGACAGCGCATTGACGTCTCGCTCTCCCCCTCTCCTGATTTCTTCAGATTTTCTCTTCCCTTCGCAACAATTTCCCGGGTTGAATTGTTTATTAGAGGTGGCAACCCTGCCGACCCACCCAGCCCAGTGGGCCCCGTTCCGCTGGCTCCCACCATCGATCGTGTTTTCCCCGTTCTTCTCCGCGCAGCACCCGCAGCGGTTTGAGAGAGGCGCCACCTCTGCTAGAGACCGGAATTTTAATTAGCGGAGCGGTGCTCGCGCTGAGCACAATTTAATGGCGCAATTCTATAATTATTTGGTTAAATTAAATAATGTTCCCGGAGGGAAGCGAGCGCCACGCTCGCCGTCGCCGGCTCGGAGCGCCGCGAGCGAGCCCTGCTGCTGCTCTCCGCTAACGAGTATGCAAACGAGCCGTGAGATGGCGAGCCTGAAGAGCGAGGGCGTGACGCTAATTGTAAGGAGGAGGCGCGGGGTTGGCGGCCAGGGGTGGGGGGCGGGTGGGGGTTGGGAGGGGGGGCGTGGGCCAGGATGCGAATGGGGGTCCGCGACCCCTCCTGGTGAGGTCACACGAAGCCACCGCTCGGGCTTTCCCAGAATGCCCATACAATGGTCGCCGATCCCGCTAACGAGCTGTCCGGTTCTCGACCGCGACGGTTGTCCCACGCCAATCGATGGACCGTGCGTTTCTCGACTGAACGGCAGAGAGTTGCCACCCGGAGGAAGTGTGGGAAGCCCTGCTTCCCTGCTGCCGAGCAGATCGGAGCCACACACGGAACTCTGAATCTGTGGGTCTTGACGTAGATCTGTGTCTTTACTGAAGTCTGTGGGTCTCTATGTTAGTCCATGGGTATCTATGTTGATCCGTGGGTCTCTATGTTGGTCCGTGGGTCTCTGTGTTGGTCCGTGGGTGTCTATGTTGGTCCGTGGGTCTCTGTGTTGGTCCGTGGGTGTCTATGACGGTCCGCGGGTGTCTATGTTGGTCCGCGGATGTCTATGATGGTCCGTGGGTCTCTGTGTTGATCCGTGGGTCTCTATGCGAGGGTTACTTTATCGGCGCATTACATATCCATGGAGGACAGAAGCGAGTCCCCGATTGTGGCTCCTACTGGGCCAGCACGCTGCAGCATCTGGTGCCTGCGTTGAACTCTGGGCATTCGCCTTCCCTGAGAATGTGTGGAGTGGTGCCAACGCTAAGTTGTAGCCCTAGAGACAGCCGGGGAGATGTGGGCAGACTGAAACAGAGACCCATTGGCAAGAGAGAGATGGAAAGACACAGAGAAAGCGGGCACTTCTTGCATGCACGCGCGAACGCACGTACGCGCGCGCCGACACTAACACAGCGTGGGCACGTGTGCGCATTAGCGCCGTAATCTCTCCCACAGCCCCCACTCGCCGGCACTCTCAATTCCGCGCCAGGCTGGGTGACCTTTCCTGGTGAAATACCAGGCTGACATTCAGAGCGCGAATGAGGGGGAGGCAGCGTGTCGGGTGCGGCACTGCCCAAGCAACCGTGCCCCTCCCGCACCCCAGTTGCCCCTTCCGCAACCCCAACTGCCCCTTGCCACCGGTTGCCCCCCTTGGCCGCTTCACGCCACCGTCTGCCCCCATGCAAAACGATTGCTCTGGAGGAAGGCGCTGCGATCGAGCTGAACGCGCTTGGCCGAGCGCCTGAGCCACATGAACATAGGTCGAGCTGAACCGGGGCGGTCTTCTCCGCGGACGATCGCGACGCTGGACAGCGACGATCTCCCAAACCGTGAGCCAGGGGCACCGGTGTTGCGCGCGGCACGTGTCGTGGGAGGAGGTGCGACCGGGCATGCGTCGCGCGCCGTGGAGACGGAGCTTCGAAATGTAATCTCGTGCGGGGGATCTCGGCGGATCGTTCCGCTGATGACGACGGCGATGGTGAGGTGCGTGTAAGCTGCGTGCGACCGCGCCGTCGCTCCGTGCTGACGAGGCTTGGCAGTTGAACTTTGCGTGAACGCGAGCGCCCGGCTCGAGGGGTAATGTCACCGCGCCACTAATGAGCTCGCCCGCCGCTCGCCAAAGAGCAACTGCGGGAAGTTATTAAAATCATTTCATTATCATCATTTATTACTCTTGCTGTTGTCGTTGTCGCTTTGAACCGTGGCTCGCCGAGAAGATTCCCCGCTTGGTAATCTTCACCGCAGTTGCCGGCATACGTTTCTGTAGCACGCGGTGCGTCCGCTAACGTCTCTGACGTCACTCGCCGCCGCCGCCGCTGCGCGGACTGAACGTCGCCGCGAGAAGCAGTTGTGGAATAGCCGCTGCCCGACCCCCTCATTGCGCCCTCTCGCTCCCTCCAGACGACGGCTGCGGGGGGGCCCTCATGGAGGCGAGCAGCTCGCAGGGCCCGTCGGGGCCCGCCGCGTCCTATCCGCACCACGGGCCACCCCCGCTCGCCCAGCAACTCTCCCCACCAGGGGCCGGGGGGCGCGGGACGCGTGCGCCGCACTGCCACGGGACCGGCGGGGGCCCGCGTGGGCCCTGCCCGGCGTGGCGGGGCCCCGAGCGCGTGCCAGAGTCACCGTACCACACGGGGCAGCTGCACCCGGCGATCCGCGTCAACGACCTCCTGCAGCACATTGAGCAGATGAAGCTGGGCGAGGGCTATGGCTTCAAGGAGGAGTACGAGGTGGGCTGGGGGGGGGGCGTACGAGTGTGTGTGTGTGTGTGCGCACACACGCGCTTGTGTATTCCAATGCGTTTGTACAAGCGCACGTGCAGGGGGGGGAAGCGGTGGTGCAGCGGTTAGCACGCTGTACTCAAAGCCTGACCAACGCACGGTGGCGGTTGTCTGGGTCACATTGTGTCACTTACTGGCGCGCAACCAATCTCTGGCTCAAGCGAACGGCGGCACACCAACGCTCATTTCCTGATCGCAACTCGGAGCCAGTGTGGAAATTCCTCGTTGCTGTGGAGGGGCGATTTTACACAGAGTTCCCCGACACACTGGCACTCATATTCTTGATGGCAGAGGATGCTGGGCCGGGTTATCTCCCATCCAGGATGTCACCTCGTCATCTTCTGACCGCGAGCCGCTGGGTGTTCGGATCCATGACGCAATCGTCGATCCGTCTGTCCGTCTTTCCGCCGGACGCGGCCCGGATCGCTGGGAGACCGGAGTGGTTGTCGGGTACGGAATCACTGACGGTGATTCCCGTCCAAAGATACTGTCCATGCGCACTCTGTGATTGTGGTTGAATTGGCTTCAGGTGGATTGACTGGGCCTTCGCCGTGTACGTCGATAACTATGCTCGCGTTTCACTCCATGTCGAGAGTTTAAAAAATATAAATCGTAAAACGTGGGTGACTGTCCGGGGAAGTGCACGCCTGTGTCCGCACGTGTTCGCGTGCACGTGTTTGGGATTCGGCGGAGAGGCGGTTTGAGTGCCGCACCACAAACCCCCGCGATCTTGGCTCGAGTCCTGGCACTGGCCCTGGCTAGGCGTGGTTTCGGCCTCCACAGGTGCTCGCTCGTGGCACTTGCCGCCACAGCCTCTTAGAGGCTACCAGGGGAACTTTGTCCAATACCTTTGTGTGTGCGCGTGCAGGCCGTGTGTCCTGAAAACGGCTCGCTTGTAGAATGGGAACGCTTGACACCTCCTCCTGCTCTGTCCTCTGTCCCTCTCTCTCTCCGCTCTGCCCCCCATCTCTCCAGAGTTTCTTCGAAGGGCAGTCGGCGTCGTGGACCGTGGCCAAGCGGGAGGAGAACCGTCCCAAGAACCGCTACGGGAACATCATCGCCTGTGAGTGGTTTGGGCCCCCGCCGATCTCACGCCCCCCCCCTCAACCATGGACCGCCTGTCACCTCGGGCCTCGCGTCAGATAGCTCCGTCGGCCGAGCGGTGGCGGCGGTGGCAGAGAATGACCCGGAGTCTGCGGGGGTGGGGGGCGGGGGCGGGCGCGGGGGCGATCATTTGCGTTCGTCAGTCCGCGAGATCGTTACTTCCCAGTGTAACGCTGGCGGCCGGTAGGGGGGTGCGGGGGGACTTGGCGCGGACGCGAGCGACGATCGAGATTGGAGGGGGGAGTGGGGCCGCGAGCGGATGTGCGAGGGGCGGGCGCGTCGCTTGGGGTGCGATCCAGATCCTATCGCCGCGCGCACGGCGTGACGAATGGGACACGAGTGGTGCCGATGGTGTCGCGTGTGGAAGCTTTGCGATGCTCGTGGAGATGGTGGGTCGTGGTGGATGATGGTGCGCGATGGTGGTCGCACGTGCACCGAGGGTCCGGGAACCTTCATGCTCCGTCCCGAGGAAGGGAGAGCTCTGCTGTCAGGGACTGTTCGGACGCCACACGGTCCCTGACAGCGGAGCCCCCCTCCCTCTCACCCACCCCTTTCTACCTCCCCCCCACCACCTTCCTTCCCCCCCGACTCCCTCTCCTCTATCCCTCCCCC
>JAZEWT010000008.1:10298420-10310088 GCA_036362905.1 Mordacia mordax | reverse complement strand
CCTTCCCGACCCCCCCCCGCGACCCCGTGCTAACGTCACCACGTGCGTGCGCCCCCCAGCTGTGCCCCCAGTACTGGCCGGAGGAGGGGCTCCTCCGCCACGGGCCCATCCAGGTGGAGTTCGCAGGCTGCTTCCTGGACGGCGACATCACCAACCGCACGTTCCGCATCTGCAACGTGACGCGGGTAAGGGGGGGCGCGCGGGCTCGGGGCATGCGTGGCGGCGGCGACGGCGTAATGGTGGAGCCACAGCTGCGTGCGTGGCCCGCATGGGCCCCGTGTAGTGGAGGAGGGAGAGATGGGTGAGGGATCCCGGTAGTGATCCGCATGGACGACAACAAGGGCTGTGTGTGCGTGCGTGCGTGCGTAGGGAGCAGTGGCTCGGCGGTTAGCGCACTGGGCTACAAACCCCGTCACTCGAGTTCGAATCCCGCTCACAGTCCTGGGCCTTCCCGAGATCGATTATCTCGTGCAGTGTGTAAACATTGCCACTCCAGAGACTTGACCCTGCAGTCTGTTAACACTATTCGGGAGATCTTTATCTTTTGCGTGTGCGTGTGTGCGTCTGTGTGCGTGCGTGTGCGCGCGTGTGCGTGTGTGCGTCTGTGTGCGTGCGCACGTGTGCATGCGTGCGTGTGCGCGCATGTGCGTGTGCGTGTGGGCGCACATGCCCGTGCGCGTGCACACGCCAGCCACAGGACGGGTACCGCACGGTGCAGCACTTCCAGTACGCGGGCTGGGCGCAGCGCGGGGATGCGCCGGCTGGGCGGCGCTCCTTTCTGCACCTGACGGCGCAGGTGGAGAAGTGGCAGCAGGAGTACGGAGCGGAGGGGCGCGTGCTGGCGCACTGCCTGTGGGTGCCGCACCACCGCACGCGCCGCACCACCATGCACACCGCACCGTGCTCCGCACGCGCACCATAGACGTCGTGAACAAAATGCGCACCCCGTGTGCACTCTGTGCCTCGTATACACCATGTGTCCACCGTGTACATCATGTGTCCACCGTATAGAGTGTACCCGTGTACACTACATGTACATGACTATCTGTACCATGATAGTTTGGCCTCACTCGGGGAGCCAGGTGGGTCGAGGAGGTAGTGCGCTGCCGAACTACACGCGGTGGTGGCGGCGGTGGAGAAATATTTATTTATTTAATGTCCCCACGGGACGTCCTTGGGACAAATCACAATGCGGGTGCTCCGGCAGCCCAACGTGCGTCTCACCCGAGGACACATCTTCCGCAGAGGCGGAGCAGAGGGTCGAGGATTATTTTGTCGGCTCAGGGAGGCCCTCATCCAGCAGTGGATCGTATCCGACAGCGCCGACTGGGCGGCGTCACGGGGTTCGGGGAGAGGCAGGGAGAAGAGCGGGGAGACGCCGACGCGCCGCTGGACCGCAGCAGGACGGCAGCGTGGTTATGTGCCGCCGTTAATTGGTCGGCACTTCAGACGCCGTAAATGTCCGTGGGAGACGTTATTGGACTCTTGGCGTAAATCACCGACGAGACGGAGCAGTCTCATCACGGAGCCTCTTTATGGGACGACGGTGGTGGTGGTGACGACGGCGGCGGTGGTGGTGGTGGCGGTGGTGGTGATAGTGCTATTGGCGGTGGTGGTGGTGTTGGTAATGAAAGCACTGATAGTGGCAGTGGCGAGGATGGTGGTGGTGGTATCAGCGGTGGTAGTGGTGGTGGTGGTGCAATTGGCGGTAGTGGTGGTTGCAGTATCGGCGATGGTGGTATCGGCAGTGGTTTTGGTAGCGGTGGCGGTGGTGGCGCTGCCAGTTGGTGGTGATGGCGGTGATGGCGTTGGTGGTGGTGGGTGGTGGGTGGTGGGTGGTGGTGGTGGTTGGTGGTGGTGGTGGTTATTTTAATGTTTCGAGATAGAGGCGTAATGTGGCGCAGCGGAGGCAATAAACATAAATAATGCTGCGTCGCGGTTATTAAACCGGCCGGGGATAATCACCATGAACGGCTCCATTTGGCTCGCTATCCCGACAGCGGCAGCCCGCGGCGACTTATCTTGCAAGAGAGAAAACTATTGTAGTGTTTTTAAATAACCAGAAATTAAGATATTTACCGCAGCGTTAGTCATGCCGCTGCGGCCGCCGCCAGTAATGTTACGGCAGAGCCAAGATTATCAATGCGAGCGAGGGCTGAACAGATGGGAGGATGGTGCGGAGGAGGAGGGGGGAGGGGGAGGAGGAGAAGGAGGATCCCAGCATCAGAGTGAAGGAGAATGATGATGATGATGATGATTAAGAAGAGGAGGAGAGCTAGGAAAGAGGAGGAGGGTGATAATGACAAAGAAGATAATAAGATGAACTTTTGTTTCGTCAATGTATGGATCACCAATCAATGCCATGGTGAGGTGTGTGAGTGGTGTGCGTTGCGTTTTGTGCGGTTGTGGTGTGGTGTGATGCTGTGGTGTGTGTGGTTTGCAGTATGTCTGGCGTGTGTGTGATCCTGCGGTGTCAATGAACATCTGTGCCGGCTTGAAACTTTCCGGCCGGCCTGCCTAGGATTTAACCAGACGAGATGGACCGATGTGGTGCAGAAAGATGTGAAGCTGATCAAACTTGCCTATGACCTGGACCAGCGGTGTCAAGATCGACCTCTGTGAAGGAGGTTCGTGAAGGACGTTGCCAGGAAATTGGAGGCAGTCGCCCTCCAACAACAGCAATGGGCAGGGGAGTGACGCCCACAGAAGCGAGCGGAGAGCCTGGCAGCTATAACTTAGCGAGTTGGCACGGTAGGGAGCACAGGTGGTGCCGCAGCCTCACTCAGGTGGCACCGTGGCACCTGTATCTGTCCCGTGACCTACTGTCAGCGAGCCTTTTGACGCTTTGCGTAGCCTCAGAAGTGCACCTGACCTGGCACAGGCGTCATGGGAAAGCCACCGCCACTGGGTGACGAAGCGCGCTTGCTGATGCTGTTGTTGCTGTGTGTGACCGTGTGGTTGTGGTGTGTGTGGTTGTGGTGTGTGTGTGGTTGCGGCGCAGTAACGGCTCGGGACGGACTGGACTGTTCTGCGCCGCCACCAACGTGTGCGAGATGATCCGGAGACAGAACACGGTGGACGTGTTCTATGTAGTGAAGGCCCTGCGCAACAACAAGGCCAACATGGTCGACTCACTGGTGGGCCCGCACAGCACACCCGTCCTTCGGCTCACCCGCTAAACTCGCTCGCCCACCTACTCACCCACTAACGCATCTGCTCGTCCGCCCGTCTCCTCGCACACCTACTCACCGGCGGCCTCGTCCGCTCACCCACTCATCCACTCGCCCACCTACGCTCACCCGCTGGCTCATCTACCCGACCATTCGCTCCTCCGTATGGAATTTACCCATCCTCTCACTCCCATCCACACATTCACTCACTCGCTCATCCACCCGATAACGCAACCTCTCACCCGCCCGCCCTCCCATTGCCAGCTTCTTAATTCGCCCGCACGCGCGTACACGCACGGTTTTTCGCGTAGTGAAGTAACACACGTGCCCGCCCGTCCCCCCGTCCCCCCCCCGTTTACCCTCCCGCAGAGCCAGTACCAGTTCTGCTACGACATCGCCCTCGAGTACCTGGAGTCGGGTTAGACTCCGACCCCCCCAGCTCACAAGGTCGTGACCCCAACGCGACCCACGGTGTACATTCCTCGGCGGGTGGCCTCACCCTGCACGCTCACACACGCGCGCACCGCGGGGCGGGAGGGCGGGGGGGGGGGCCGGGGGGAGCTCACCAGCGGGTGAGCGAGTGAGCGGTGAGCTTTACGTGACGAGCGGGCGAGCGAGCTGGCAAACCGGCGCACCCACGGCGGAGGATCGGGCGGCGTCTCGTTGCCAACGGTGGGCGCGGTGAACTCGTCGGCGTGTCGCGGCAATACCCGTGGCCGGCCAACCTCGCGAGCTGACCCGACGCGCGTACAAGCAACTTGACAGCGAGCCGGTGAGCTCACCCGCTCACCACTCACCGGCGATGTGGAGAGTGGGCCGTCCTGGTGCTGTGGCTCGTAAGCGGTAGCCAAGTGCGGCCCCCTGCGCCCCCTCCCCCCCCCACGGCCCCCGCACGCTGCATGCCCCGTCTCACCGCTGCGTAATTTTTTTGTAGTTGAAAGTTTACGTCGTTTTGTTACGAGCCCTCGCGTCGGGGGTTTTGTTACGCGTCGCGGTTTTCATGGCAGCTGCGCGCGCCGCGCCCGCCCACGGGCGCCGACATCCGTGGGCGGAAGTCGTGTGATGATGTCTAACCCCGAGCTTCGTGGATTCGCGGCGCCGACCGAACACAGAGGGCGCGCGGCGCAGCGCCTCTCGGCAAGACGGTTGACGTTTCACTTTTTGTACAGCGGTCGTGAAACCGCGTTGAGCGTCTCGTTGGGAGGCGGCCGTCGTCACGAGCTTTTAAACAACATCGAAACGCCGACGACGGCAGACGAACAGCGAGCCCGGTCGAAGCGAAGGCGCCGTTTTACGGACACGCCGGCGGCGGCTTAATTTGTTTTTTGATTTTTGTACAGAGCGACTCGCGATGTGTTTACGTGCGCACACGCGTGAGTACAAGCGCCTTCGCGCGCGCCCGTGTTTTGTGACTCGTGTCTCTGCCGCCGCTTATTTTTTTCCGCCTAACCGCTGCAAGATTCGTCCAAACGAGCACCCGAGTTTCAATGCCCATCACTTCTTGATGTTTATTTTCCACTGCACATGTGAGCCGTGCTGGAGCCGTGCCAAGTCGGCCCGGCCGAGCCAGTGCCTAGTTTGTTTTTCCACTGCACCACGTGAGCCGTGCTGCGGACAACACGCTTAGCGATCAAGCGGAGACGCACTTAGGAGACGCGCGTAGGGGAACGCGCGTCGGCGACGCGATGGCGCCGCCGAATCGCCATGCACTGATTTGACGTCAGAGTGAGCACATCGTTATTAACCCCGGCCCCGCTTGGCTCTTAGACACATTCACGTGAATTGTTGTTGTGAGGACAGCGCGTCAAAGTTTTTGGTTTGCGGCAAATAGCCGGCAGAAAACCACACGTGCCGCGAAGGCCCCACGGTGGCTCAGCTCGGATGTGCCGGTGGAAAAGGAGTAACCGAGACTCTCCTCCCTCCCGGACAGATTGGGCAGTGTGCGGTGCGTTTCGGTGTAATTGACCTGTGGGTTTAAACCGCCAGAGCTGCTCTTGAGCCAGCTTCCGTAGGTTCATGGGAACCGAAGGAAAACCCGGGCAGCAGTGTCCCCACCACACGTCAGCAGCAGCAGTGTCGCAATGAACTCTGCCAGTAGAACCCCAAACACCACCAACAGCATCAGCAGGAGAACTGTAAATATGACAGCCGAAGCAGCAACCGCGCAGTCAGTATCAACCTCGCCCGCGATACCAACACTGTCACGAGAACCAACGCAATGATCGCCATCGTAGCGGCAGCAGTTCCGCACGATCATCATCCAACGCACCGGAACTACCGGAACTCTGAGCGCCGATGCGCGACCCCCACGCTCGATCCCCTGTTCCCCCCTCAACCCGTTCCCTCGTCTCCAAATCCACGACAGCCACGTGGCAGCTGCTTCTCCATCCAGACACTCGATTCAATTGGCCGCTGCGCTCGGCCGATCGGAGCCGAGGCTGTCCGCAGCGCCAATGGGAAGCTGCCGCGCGTGCTGGCAGTCTTGAACCTGAGCGGGTTCCCGACCAATCGCAAGCGATTCTGGAGTCGGATCGCGGTGATTGATGGATGAGCGATGGCGAGAAGCGGGGTTGTCAGCGAGTGCCCTCGTGGATTATGACGCTGCGTCCGGGTTACTGTACATGTTTTGACTTGTGGCAACATTTCACGGACTTATTTAATATCGTGGTATCAAGCGTGGACACCCACGCTAAACGAATCACTTCGTAGACCGATGTTGGCTTCCACGCCGAGAGTTGTATGAGAGTTGCTTTCCATAGCTGTTATTTTGAGACATCTGTGTCAAACGTCCCCCCCCACCCCCTCGTCTCTCTCCTCTGGAGGCATCATGAGGCGTTATCTTTAGCACCCGTTGTCGATAACTGATGATGTGTTACTAATGGGGCACGACAGCGATACCCGCCCCTACCCATGGCATAATCGCCTGGCACCTCGACGCACTCGCCGCAGATTTTGCTCAAACTCCTCCATCGGCCGGACGAGAGCAGGTTTTTTTTTTGTCGCAAATCAAACGCTCGTTCCGTCGGCTCCAACTCGTGGCCGGCGGCGCCCCCACGTGGCCACACGAGGGCGCTACAGGCGCGGACAATCCTCTGACTCACGCTAGTGACCAAGATGACAATGATAAATAATAATGAGTGTGACGGTCATAGATTTTGACGGTAATGACGGTGATGTTAATGAGTTTGGTGGTGATGGTCATCATGTTGATGGTGGAGATCATGGTGGTGGTGGTGGTGATCAGGCTGCTACACGGCCCGGTTTGGCCGAGACAGCCCCGATGATTTTGGAAAATCTGTCCCGATGCCCCAAACCATTTTTTTTGGCAAATTGGGATTTCATCTCTGATTTTTTAAATTATCTCTAAGTTCATGGCTCGTGATGCGCGCAAAGGTCGCAGAGGCTGGATGGGTAATGAGCGAGGAGGAGGAGGAGGAGGAGTTGATCGCACGAGGAAGGGGATGTGTGGTGCGAGCGTTTGACCAAAGCCAGTTATTTTTTTTTGAAGAGCGAGAGAGAAAGAACGATGAAAAGCTCCTACGCGGGACGGGAGTCGAGACAATCACGGTCGCGACGCCGCCCTCTGTTCGCGATGTCGCGTCGCGATGAGGCGGCCATTAAAATGTGCGGCCCTGACTCCCGGTGCGGTGTGGGTTCCGAATGTGTGATTGTGTGTTAGTGATGTGCGCGGGTGTGTTATTAATGTGCATGTGTTAGTGATGTGTGTGTTGGAGATGTGTATTGGGTTACCTTCGTGACCAACACACTTTCGCCAGGCTGTGCATCATTCTGTTACCCTCCAACGCTGAGTAACTAATTCACATCTTCATCTCTTCACGAATCGATTACTGTAATGCACTGCTCCCTGGCACCCCTGCCTACCTGATCAATCGTCCCCAACGTGTGTAGAATACGGCCGCTGGAGTCCTCGCTCGCACACCCATCCCACACCATATGTCTCCCGTGGCGTCTCTCCACTGGCTACCGGCTAAATACAGGATTGAATGCTAGACCTTACCTACAAGGCTCTCACTGGCGCTGCCCCGACATCTGTGACTTACTTCAGGCAAAGACAAAGATCCCCCATATAGCCTTAACAGACTGTAGGGTCAAGTGCCGTTAGCGAGGACCTATGAAGGTCGACACGGCACACGAGAAGGTGGTTGACGAGAACCACGCCCAGCCGCCTTTGTCTCCCTAGTGGCAATGTTTACACACCAGGTACTCATTTGAAGCTAAGTCGACCTAGGGGGGGGGGGGGTCTGGGACTGGTTCATGAAATCGTAATTGGTATTGGGCGTAAGCAGGATTTGAACTAGGGACGCCAGATTTGTAACGCTAACCGTTGAGCCACCGCTCCCCACTTCAGGCACCCTCCTCAACACAGCTTCTATCCTCCAATACGGTCAGCTTGCTGCATGTGCCCAGGCCGCACCTCCATTTGATGGCTGACAGAGCCTTCTCGCGCGCTGCTCCCAGACTCTGAAAGTCCCTTGCATTGGAAATTCGCTCAACTGAGTCCCTGGGCGTCTTCAAATCCCGTCTCAAGGCTCACTTGTTCCGCTCGGCCTTGAAATCCCCTGGCTGGGACTGTTAATGCTGCTCGCTGCTCTGTGGCTGGATGATGGCTCGCTATTGACCTGCGCCTGGCTCAAGAGCAATTCTTCCCTTATTTGTTTAACCTCATCTCATTGTCAGAAACCGCTTAGTCCTGTACAGGATCGCGGTGAGCCGGAGCCTATCCCGGCAGACACAGGGCGTATGGCAGGGATATAGTCAAAATGGGACGCCAGTCCATCACCGGATACTGCGGGCAATTTAGTCTGCGAGCCAATTAACTTATGCAGCAGCATGTTTTTGGACTGTGGGAGGAAACCGGAGTGCCCGGCGAAAACCCACGCGGACACAGGGAGAGAACTCGCAAACTCCACACAGAAAGGCACCCGAGCCGAGATTCGAATCCGGAGCCTTCTTGCTGTGAGGCGACAGCGCTACCCATTGGGCCACCGTGCCTCCCTTTATTTAACAATTATTTTATTTGTTTCTGCGTCCTTAATTGATTTATAGTCATTATTTTAATCGATTGAACGTGCCTACCCCATTCCCGGTAGACAACTGTTCAAAAGACACTTGGTCGCCGTTTTATTCCAGCTTCGATAAAAGCCGAGGTCGAGCGGCGGCCAGTGGACGCGGCCTTCATCCAGCAGTGGATCGGTAAGGTCTCACGGTGCTGCCAACAGTCGAGTCCACGCTTCAAAGCACGTGCTTAGTTTTTATTGTCAAATAAACCACGACCTGCACATTACAAAATATAATAACGTTAATACAGGCGGCGCGTCACCGTGAATCGGGATTTATACAGATATCGGTTCACGCTATTCTTCAATACTGACGGATTCCACGTACAACGTGTCTGGCAGCACAGGACTGGGGGTCGCGGTTACCCAATTCTTATGGAAGAGTCTGGGAGTATCGGGGGACAGGTGGCGGTAATTGAGGGGGGAGGATCAGGAATAATGGGGATCAAGGATGATCAGAGACGGTGGGAGTGATGGGGGAGGGGGGGTCTTGGGATAAACACGGGAGCTCGGGAAAGAAGAGGGGGCGGATCGGGTTGGAAGAGGAGGCATCAGAGATCGTGAGCTGAGAAAGGGGATCAGCAGAGAATAGCGAGGAACCAGGGTGAATGCGAGGGCGCTCCTATAGCAACAACGGGAGAAAGGATCGCGGACAAGACGGGGATCGGTGCGGAGCGGCGAGCGCGCACCGCACGTCCCGCACCACGCCTGCCCACTCCACTGCTAGCGTGGCCACGAGGTGGAACACGCAGCCCTCTCCCGTCCAAACCCGGTCGGGGGCGGGGTTATGGGTCACGTCACCGTGACGTAGGCTGTGATGGTGACGAGACTTCACTGCCCACTTATCCCATCATCGTCACCACGAGCGGGGCCTCAAGCTAAAGTGCGGCGATCTCTCATCCTGGGGGGCGGGAGAGGAGAGGGGGGGGGCTGACACCATGGCAACGAAATCCCCGGTAAACGGGAGACTCGTGGAGGTGATGAACTACGATAATCGTCACCACCATTCTGCTCGTTGCATGGGTAACTCAAGGCTCTGTTGTCAGAAGGGTCCTGCCACGTCCATCACAGTGATGAATGATGCTGCTAATGAAGATGATGAGTCAATTGCGGCGAATGTTGATAATGACAATAGTGATCATGGTCACCGATGTTGAGTCTGCTGCTGCTGATGATAATGTCTGTTCATGATAATGCTGCTGATTATGATTAGGCTCATGATGATGCTATTGATGATGTTGATGACAATAAAGTGACGTCACAACAGCTTACACATACTGTGGATGGGGGGGGGCGGAGGGTGTTATGTGTGAGGTTCGCAAGGTCAAGGGGGTCAACATCAGGGTCAAAGGTCGGGGGTCGCCAGCTCGCGTCCCAGACGCGGTTGAGGAAGTGCTGGCGACGGTGGAGCGGTGACGTCGGCAAGTAGACTCACTTGGCCGCTACGCGCCAGGCACGTGGCAGAAACGTTTCCGCACTGCGCATAGATGTACATGTGTATGATTAAATTATATATATATATACACTGTAGGTGCCTATTCTAGTCCAGATATGCGAGATACACCTTTATATGTAAGTCCCTTTAAAAAAATAATCGTAATAATGTAATACACTAGCGTTATGTTCGCATTGTGTAGTAGCGCTTAACAGCATCATGGATATATAAAATTACAACAGGATTTTACCGTATCTGGCGATTATGTAGGTGTTAAGATCTTAACACCTGTATACTGGCAAAAAGTACCCATAGCGTTAACAGCTTCACCTAAGCATCATGGATGTAAATATTCGAGGCTTTGTGTGCACGGTATACATGTGTGGGGAGTGGTGGCGCAGCGGTTAACGCACTGCGCTACTAGGAACCCGCCGTCCCGAGTTCGATTCCCGCTCATGGTCAACACCAGAGATCATTGCCTGAATGGTCCTAAGCTTCCCCTAGGTAGACTGAGCCTCAAATGAGTACGGATATGCTGTGTAAACATCGCCACTTGGTAGACGGAGACGGCCCAGCGTGGTGCTGGCCGCCCACCCACTCGGGTGTCATGCCAGCCTTCATAGGCGCTACCCGCAAACAGCACTTGACCACAGTCTGTTAATGCTATACAGGGGATCTATATAGCATTTGTGTATATGGGCGCGTATATGAGTGTGTGTGTGCCTGCGTGTGTTTAAACAAAGTATGGTGGCACAGCGTGGAACACAGCTGGGGAGCGCATGCTAATGCACCATGCCAACCCGTGCCATGCCAATCGGTGCCATGCCAGCCCGTGCCGGGCCCTCTGGCCTGCAGCGAGCCTCCCTCACATTACGAGAGTCGTGGAGCAGTGATGAGCGACCTGCGCTGTAACCTGACCACCTCGATGAATGTCTCGGCCACGGCTGACGTCAGTGGCCAATGATCTCTGAGCCGGTGCTGGGCCTCTCCCCTGGGTAGATTCGGGTTTGAACGAGTTTTCTAATGCGGTGTGTAAACATCGGCAATGAGGAGACAAAGGCGGCCGGGCGTGGTGCTGGCCACACCACCGTCTCACGTCCGGCGCCCACCTCCGTAGCTGCTCACAAACAAGCACTTGCCCCGACAGTCTGAGCAGGCTACACGGGAAAGCTTTGCCTGCGTCCCTACTTTGCACCATCACCCCATGGCGGTGGTGGCGGTGGCAGTTATTGTTGTCGGTGCACACGGGGCACTGCGCTACAGACCCGGCCGCCCAAGCTCGATTCCTGGTGCCGACAGGATCGGTGGGAGGTGCGGTGCAGATTGCGGTGCGGGGAGCGCCGTCCGGCGTTATGCCGACCGCTAGCGAGCGGTGCACACGCACGTGCTGAGGATCCGAGATAGAGGCGCACGGCCGCCCTCTGCAAATCGCTGAGCTCCCCGTGTAATGCACTCCAACGTCTTTATGCCGGATACTTGCGGATCTGGATTTAATCCAAAGTCATTTGGATTCGAGCCCGATTCAATGTGAGCAGCTCCAGTCCAATCTAGTCCACTCCCGTCCGTTGCAATCCGCTCCGCTATAATCAGCTCCAGACCACTCCGGCAAGGTGTAATAAGATCGGCTCCAGTCCGGTGTGATCCGCTCCGGTGTAATCCGATTTGTTGTGATCCGCGCCAGCCCAGTTAGATCCACTCCACTCCGCTCCTTGCTAGGCCAAGAGCCGGCGTGGTCGCCGCTTGACGACCCATTCTGCGTTCCTGTTCACGGCGCACAGCTCCATCATGCGCGCCCCGTTGTCCAGGATCCGCTCGTCTGTGGGAACACGCGCGGCCCGTATACACACAACCCGTATACACACAACCCGTATACACACAACCCGTATACACGCAACCCGTATACACACAACCCGTATACACACAACCCATATACACACAACCCGTATACACACAACCCGTATACACACAACCCGTATACACACAGC
>JAZEWT010000008.1:10189109-10201064 GCA_036362905.1 Mordacia mordax | reverse complement strand
CGGTGTACTGGCGAGTGTGAGTGACTGGTAGACACAGTCACGGTGTACTGGCGAGTGTGAGTGACTGGTATATACAATCTGTACCGGATGTGGACATACACTCCTGTGTCACGTCGCTGACCCAGATGCATTTTAAATGGAACCCAGCTCACGATGATAATGCACGGGGGTACAAAACGAATCTCTCGTCAAACGCACTCGACATCCACCTCCCCTTTCGAGGGGGGGGGGAGGGGTTTCCCGGTCCTCCGTCAAAACATGTTGCGAACATGAGAATGCATTTCTGTGAACACTGAGATGTAAAGCAACTTCAAAATTTCAACAAATACCGAATCCGTTCCCTCTGGGATTCACGCTCAATAAACGGTGTTCCTGTCCATTTTGTTCAAATCGATCCCTAACAATACATACACGGCACTCCCTGTGTCACAATCGATCGTTTATACTTTAATGATGCAAATGATATGGTGTAGTTGAATGGACAGAACAAAATAAGATTCAAAAATAAAGTGATGTTCAAGACTACAGACAGCACGATTGTATCTTGCTTTGAGTCGTAGTCCGTGACGGTCCAGGTACGTGGTTCGTCAACTTCCTGCAGGCGCTCCCTGCATCGCTTGTTACTGGGAGCGGCGCCGCTGCGTCGGCGTCGCTACGAGCGAGCGAGCTCTGCCTGCGCAGCGGCAGGAAGGCGGTGGACCTACCAGATGTGGCTGTCTCACATGCTCACCCTCCCCCTCCCCCCCCTTGCCCCCTCCCTTATCTCCCGCAGGATCGTCCTGGTCTCCAGCAAGCGCTCGCTCTGCACCGTCTTCTCGGTGGTGCCGTACCGAGACACCAACCCCTTCGGGTGAGGCTCCGTCTCGCCGCTGCCAGCGATGGTTGGAACCGGCTCCTCGCGACCCGGCGCTCGCCCTGGCGGAGCGCGAGAGCTGGCGTTCGGGACGCCGCGCCGTCGGCCCGTCTCCCCCCCCCCCGCCTCACCTCGCTCGCTTCCCCGTGCCGGGGCCTCGTTGCAGGGAGGTGCGGTCGGACGGTACCCGGCAGCGCCACCACTCGGGCGGCCACGCCAGCTACCCGGAGCGCACCAGCTCACTCGGCTGGCTCGAGGGCATGAATCTGGGAGCGGACGGAGCGGTCATGCACGAGGTGCGATCGCGCCACCCCTCGGGGCCTTTACCTGAATCCCTTCCGCACCCCCACGATCCCGAATCGATCATTGGGAGGCGGTGAACTCGCGCAGCAGCGTGCCCGGAGACGAGAGTGCCCGGGCGGCGTGCGCTGCCGCGCGCGACATCGTGAGCACACGCATGTCTGCGTCGCAACGGAACGCAAAGCACACGCACGTGTAAAGGAAGAGCGTGGAGTTAAACCGAAGAACAGAAACGGGAACCGCGACCGGAGAACCTGCTTGTTAGAGGCATTACGTTGACGCACCTATTGCAAGCAGTCTTGGGTAGTGCATGTATTTAGAAGGAATAATGGTCAATGGTCAAGAGTAATGACGGAGTGGCAGCCAAGTGATGAAACACATGTTGAGAGCACACAACCGAGGAGGCGGAGCAATGAGATCAGTTGAGAGAGTGCTGAGGATGATTACTGCGCAGGAGTTTGAGAGCTGGCGGCAGCGCGAGGAGACCTTAATTCCAGCAGCGGATTGCCCGCGGCTGTTGATGGAGTGGAGGCGCGAGGGGTGGGTGGGACGAGCTGTGCCGCGTGTGCCCACACAGGCCGTGTCGTACGCTCAGTTCCTGCACCCCACCAGCGCGCTGGTCGCGCGGCGCGCTCACGTCGCGGGCGAGGGGGCGACGGCGCTGGCGCGTGGCGCCCGTGCCGCCGCCGCGCCCGCACCGCACCGGCAAGCATCGCACCATGCCGGTACCCACCGCTCGCACCGCGCCCAGCCACCATGCGCACACCACAACGGAGGTAGCAGCAGCAGAACCCCAAGTCGCGTTAGCGCCACCGTGGTTTCAGGTTCTGTCTGTGTGTACGTGTGGGCGCACGTGTGTGGGCGCACGTGTGTGGTGCACGCGTGTGGGCGCACGTGTGCGGTGCACGTGTGCGAGTGTACATGTAGCGATGCAACAGTGCAGTTGTTAACACACTGCGCCAAAAAGCTGATGACCCGATTTGAGTTCCTCCCCATGGCCCAACATCAATAGCTACTCTGTGAACCGATCCTGAACCTCTCGTAGGTCGACTGGCGCCATGTGTACAGATTATGAGCAGCGCGGAGACAACGGCGGCCGCGTGTGGTGCTGCGTACGCCACCCGCTTGTGCGCTGTGGCGGCCCTGAAAGATGCTCACTTGTGGGACTGTAGCTCCAGAATCCTCTGTAGGCCTCACGAGGGATCATCGTGTGTACGTGTGGTGTCCGTGTGGTGTCCGTGTTCTCAGAGTCGGGCGATCGCGTGGGTTACGACCCCGACTTGCTGGAGGACCCACAGTGGCCGTGTGGGAAGCACAAGCGAGTGTTCATCTTCCCCTGCTACATGGTGCGCCTCGCTCGACCGCCCGCCCGCCCGCTCGCTTACTCACTAGGAGGACATCTTTGTGACCAGAGTTATCTGTGAATGGCACACGGCCAAGTGCCATTCAGTTGCTGGGCGAAGGCCTCGCCGTGATTCCTCGGACACGACCACGTTTCACCACGCCTGGTCGAGTACCACTGCTCACACCGATCGCGGTGTCGCGGACGGTGAGTTTGTGGCTTGTGAGGTCAAGACAAGAAGTCGTGTTCCCGCGTGGGCGCGCAGACGACCATCATCGAGTACGTGCGTCCGTCCGACCTGAAGAAGGACATGAACGACACGTTCAAGGAGAAATTCCCACACATCAAGCTCACGCTCAGCAAGATCCGCAGGTGGGCGCGTGATGCACGAACGCGCGCAGGCGTGAGATGACTTCAATCGCCATCCGCATCGCCATCGTCTTGCACGTTTTGTTCTTGTGGTGGTGAAGGTTGAAGGTGATGGTGGTCGAGGTGACCATACTGGCTAAAGTGGTGATGGTGGTGTCGATGGAGGTAAATGGTGGTTGGAGATATGACCTTGGTGATGGTGATGATGGCGGACACCATCGTCGTTATCCGTCTACTCGGGTTGCGCACGAGAGCAGGGTGTGACGCCGCGTGACGTTGGGACGTCGCGGTCATTGAACTTTCCAACACGTTTCGTTCAACCGGACGAGGTGGTGGATGCGGCGGTGAACGTGATGCGGCGATTGCGAGGTTGGCCCGCGCGCGCGTAGGGCGACGCGCGCGCTGCCGGCGAGCGTGGAGGACGCGACGACGCGGTTGCGGCGCGCGGTCCCCGCGTGGCGCGCGAGAGAGCGGCGAGCGGCGCGTGACGCCACGACGCGGTGCCCGATGTGCGGAGCGCAGCCTCAAGGAGGCCATGCGGCGGTTGGCGCGCGACGACTGCGGGCTGGAGGAAGGCGCCGTCGCCATGGCGCACGTCTACTTCGAGAAGCTGGCGCTGCGCGGGAAGCTCAGCAAGCAGAACCGCAAGCTGTGCGCCGGTGCCTGCTTGCTGCTCGCCGCCAAGCTGGCTAGCGACCTGCGGCGCCGCGACGTCAAACTGCTCATTGACGTGAGTCCCGCTCGCAAGCGCTCACGCGCGTACGCACGCACTCACGTGTCCATCTGTCCCCTTTATCTCCGTGCCTCTCTCCGTATACTGTTGACAAGTGGTGATGGGTGTGATATTGGGGATAGTGAAGAGGATTGCGACGGTGGTGCAAGTCGGTAACGCCGTGGTGGCTGCTCTTACAGCCTCTGCAGCGGGCAAGGGGGATCTGGACTGGTGCAGGGGGCTGGCTGGTAACCCCCCACCCTCAATATGATTACCACTGCATAAAGAAAGATTACCACTACTTACAGAAAAAGAAAAACCTAAACTTGTGCCGGAGGCCCCAGGGGGTAAGGCATTTATGACGTCTTCTGGCCGAACCCCATTTGCTGGAGCCGGGACACTGAATGCCCATCCCTGGGGTTCCTCCAGAAATGGCAAATGGTTACTGCGTGTGGCATTGTGGGATCTTCGAATGCTCGTTGCGAAGGAGAGGCTGGCACTCCCCTGTCGGAAGCTGGGCCGGTACTTCCTGGACCTTTGTGGGATACAGGAGGTCCGGTGAACAGGCTGTGGCTTCAGTCATCAGGAGAGGTGGACAGTCCTCTGTTTGGAACAGGAAACTGCCAAACAACAGAGAGTTTCTCTTCTGAATAAAGGAATGAAGGGGGCGTGGGAGCGTGGCGGTGAGATGTGGGAACAGGTGAGTCCCAGACTAATGTGGTCTCACCTCCCTATAAATGAGAGGCAAGGGATGGTGGTAGTGGTAGTGGTGTACGCCCCCACTGAAGATTAACATCAGTGGAGAGATGTAGGCAAGGCCGATGAGTCAGATACTGTATATGACCTCCTGTCCCTGGTGTTGGCTAAACTGGCCTCTCGGGATAGAGTCATCCTGCTCAGTGACTTTAATGCCCGAGTGGGTCATGATACAGACACCTGGGCTGGAGTGATTGGAAGGCATGGGCCAGATTATCTCAACAGTAGCGGTAGGAGGCTGTTAGACGTCTGTGCAGCCTATGGGCTCGTTCTCACCAAAACGCTGTTCCATCATCGGCTGATCCACACAACATCATGGATGCATGCCGGGTCAAAGGAAGAACGTATTCTGGACTATATAATGGCAAGGCAATAGATGTGGGCCCATGTCCTTGACACCAGGACCTACCGTGGAGCTGGTCTGTCCTCTGACCATTAACATGTCATGTCCCATTGCGCCATGGCATTGGTGGGCCTTCACCAAGGACCTCATTCAAACCCACAGTGGTATGCTGCAACGGGGTGAGGTCTTACCATCAGCTTCACCCAAACCAAGCACCTGCGTGGGCATTTTTTGCCATCAAATACTCCAAAGATCTGGACAAAACCTGATTGGTGAGCTCCCCCAGCAGGCGAGGCTGCGGTGGCTGGGCTATGTAGCCCACATGCCCAGCCACCGCATGCCCAGGCAGCGCTCTGTTTGGCAGGAGTCCCACCTAGGACGCCTTTCTGTGTGGAGTTTGTGTGTTCTCCCCCTGTTCTGCGTCGGTTTCCTCCGGATTCTCCGATTTCCTCCCACATCTAATACAAAATATACTCATTAATTAATTGGCCGTGTCTGACAAAACTAAGCGCCGGCTGAATGCATGGCTGCCTTCCCCTCGCCACTCTGTGGTTTCCTCACATCTCTATAATGATGTAAATCGCCCTGGATAAGGGCGTCTGCTAAATAATAATAATAATAATGATCAGCTTGACGGTGATTCTCATAATGGCAGTACTGTGGAAGCATTGTGATGAGTGTGCGATGTCGGTAACAGAGATGATGCTCACGTACCCTGTGTGATGTCGCCCGCCCGCATGCCCTTACAGAAGGTGGAGGAACGCTTGCGGCTGAGCCGCCGTGAGCTGCTGGAGTTTGAGTTCCCGGTGCTGGTGGCGCTCGAGTTTGCGCTGCACGTGCCCGAGCGAGAGGTGATGCCGCACTTCCGCCGTCTGTCAGTGCGCGACTGAGCTCCGCTCCACCAGGCGTGGCGCGGCGTCGGGGCGATGTCGCCCGTCAGCAAAGCCCGCGCGTCTGTTCGGTCGAGACGGAGTCCGCCTTGAGAAACTTTATTGAGCGGTGACGCGGGAAGATGTGGGAGATCTGGGAGCCGCCGTGGACCGGCTGCTTCGTCATCCCCATCATTATCACCGGCCGCTGCTGCTCTGGCTCCACGGGCCTCCCTCCCCGTGAGGCCGCGGGAGGTCCCGAGGGGCACCAGCGAGCGCCCGCTTGCCGGTGTCAGAATCCGGGTTTAACGACCCCATCGTGTCCGGGCGCTATCTCCAGGCTGGCGGGGGTAGCGTCGCCGCCCCGCTACCGCGTGCGGATGGGGCAGCTGGGGAAGGGGAAGAACTCGGCGGCTCTCGGCAGCGCGATAAAATAATTCCAAATAGCAACGTACGGCACAACATTATACGCATCCGAAATGCAACGCGATAAAATAACGCGATTTCATTCAGCGTACCGTTGCAGTGCCGTCATGCCTTGCTTGGCGCTGTAGCGGTGCGCTGGCCGGGTCGCCTGCGGTCTCGGCGTGCGGCTTGGTCGGTTGTGAAGCTAGCGGGTCGCGTGATCACGGGTAGGGAGTCCCGCTTCTCCCTGGGACTGCGTTGCAGCCACGCTCTGTGCACTTTGCCCTCCTGAATTCCTGCGCGGCGGGGGTCAGCGAGGTGGCGGCCGGGCCACCGAGCGCGCAGCGGGTACCGCGGCGCCCCAGGGTCCCCGCGCGACTCCACGCTGACGGACGAGCCGGGGGCAGTGCGTCGGGACGTGGTGCAGCTCCGAGGCAGCTTCTGCATAGCGACTCGATGATGCTGGTAGGTAGGATCTCCAAGATCAAACTTGAGGTGCACTAAACCAAAGCATTATTGTTTTTTTTTATATAAACGGGTGACGCAGCGTGCGCTTCAGAAGGATCAACTCGCTGTCCTGTCAATAACCGATTGCAGGTTTCTTCATAAGCTAAAGCCCTCGTTCGCACGTCACGAGACAGCGGAATGTTCTGCCGGATCACTGTGGCATGCAGTGTGGGTGATCCCACCTCTGCCAATGAGTGTTAATGTTTTTATCCATGACGACACGGACGAAAGTCTTCATGCACATCGTGTTTTTTGACTGATCACCGGCGATGGACTGGCGTCCCATCGTCGGTATATCCTTGCCTTGCGCCCTGTGTCTGCCGGGATAGGCTCCGACTTCACCGTGACCCTGTATAGGACTAAGCGGTTTCAGACAATGAGATGAGACTTTGATCACCACAAGCGGACGCGAGTCACCGAGCGTCATGGTGACGACAGCCGCCCCAAAGAAGATCGAAGCGCGGCCAACTTTGACGAGACGAAGTGAATGACCTTGAAACGAGACGACTCAGAGAACGCGGTCGCATCGTCAAACTGCGGTGCGCAGAGAGCTGATTTACTCAATCTCACGCACACACGAAAACTCCGACTCCGCTGGTGCTTGTGGATTCCACTAAGACATAAAAGGTGCCCACTAACTTGGACGCTGCTTCTGATCCGTTCTCTCCACAAAGCTCTGTGTAGCGCTTTGTGACCCTCGGGTGAAAAGCGGTGTAGAAATGCGATTATTGTTATTATTAACCTGACCACAGTAGAACAACGCAGGGCCAGAACCCCCTCTATGAGGAAGGCACTCGCCCGCAATGACTTCACCGCTGCGGAGAGCGGTCACCCCCAGTGTTGAGCGTGCGTACGCGTGTGTTCGGCGCCCATGCGTGTACGCAGAACGCGCACGCGTGGCCGGATGGTTCGCGTGTGCGCGGATCAGACGAGCGGCCGCACCGCTGGCTGGCCGGGCGTGGCGGGCGATGAACCCTTGCCAGCGTCCACCCGAGCCGTGCCGGTATCACGGCGCGCCCGCTCGGTGCGAATCGCACCGGCAACAAGCATGGCACACGACTCGCCCCTAGCCCCGCTTGACCCTGAGCCACATTCCTGCCAGTGCATGGCTTGGTTCTGGCTTCAGCGAGTAGCCAGCAGGAATACCCACCGAGCTGCAAGGTGCCCGGCTCCTATGTGTCAGTGGAGAGGATTTAGTCTGCATCCCGATCCCCGACTACAGAACAAGGGAACATCTGTGTCTTCGTGCAGCTGTGTCATGTCTTAATCGTCTGTAATTAAAGTCACGTAGAGCTTAATTGGCTGCTTGTTGTGTCGTTGCTTTATCGCAGGAATCCCGCGTCCTGACCTGGCAGGCGCACAGGGTATTTTCTGCTGTAATGATTACATCGATAATGAACATCCATGAGCCTGGGATGCGATGTCGAGTGTCTGTTCAGAATGAGGTCACTGCAGACACAGTGACAATTTGCAACTCTCACGCAAATTGGAGGCGGTGGATCGGTTGCGCAATGATTTGCACACTCGCTGTGACCCCGCTGACCCGAGTCCGATTCCTCGTCATGGCTAACGGTGTCAGGTGAAACGCAAACTGGTCGCAGGCTTCCTCTTCGAAATGTATTGTCCAGTTTGGTGAAGTATGGTCAAACAACCCTCGTGACAGACGGAGTGGGGGGGGGTTGTTCACAGAGCAGTTTATATAAGATGGTGAAATATAAGCAATGTGTGCTGTGGTTAGGCTCGGGTAATTGTTGCTTACACTAGGGTTATTAAAAGTGTAAGTCAAAGTGATTTCCTGCTAAAATATGTTTATTACAACAGCAAGTACCCAGTGAGCTTGCAAGCTGTAGATGTGAATAACGACAGCTGACCAACGTAAGAATGCACAATAATCTAAGTATAAACTTACAGCAAAAGTCTGACATTTTTCAAACTTTCACCGTAGTCATAAAAATTAATAGTATAACACGCAAGACTGAACAATTAAACTCAAAGCATCAATTTGTACGAAGCTGAAACCCCCAACCATAAATTACGACGTAAACAGTAGCCACTCAAGATTCCATAGCATAAAGGTGACCAATAATCCACACACACAAAAACCTAACAATATTAAAAGTGTAGCAACAGTGGCATTGGAGAACATTTTAATCGTGTTTCGCGCAACAAAAGGAAGGGGTGCATGCAGTCCTCCTTCATTAAGACGAATACTTTTCTTTGAAATCGCCGACATTTTTAGATCTTACTCTCACGTTTACTGCCCTGTAAAACATCTCATCTCATTATCTGAAACCGCTTAATCCTATGTAGGGTCACGGTGAGCCGCAGCCTATCCCGGAAACACAGGGCGTAAGGCAGGAATACACCCGACGACGGGACGCCAGTCCATCGCCGGGCATTGCGGGACAATTTTAGTCTGCGAGCCAATCAACCTATCCAGGAGCATGCTTTTGGACTGTGGGAGGAAACCGGAGTACCCGGCGAAAACCCACGCGGACACGGGGAGAGCATGCAAACTCCACACAGAAAGGCACCCGAGCCGAGAGATTCGAACCCGGGACCTTCTTGCTGTGAGGCGACAGCGCTAACCGCTGGGCCACCGCGCCGCCCTTATGCGAATAATTGCATTTCTAAAGCGCCTTTCACCCGAGGGTCACAAAGCGCTACACAGGGCTATGAAGAGCACAGCAGGTCAACAACATCACCATAGATCGAGGAAGTAAAATAATTACTGTAAATCGATAAAAGACGTCAAATAAAAGTAAAATAATTGTTACAGGGCGGCACGGTGGCCCAGTGGGTAGCGCTGTCGCCTCACAGCAAGAAGGTCCCGGGTTCGAATCTCGGCTCGGGTGCCTTTCTGTGTGGAGTTTGCATGTTCTCCCCGTGTCCGCGTGGGTTTTCGCCGGGTACTCCGGTTTCCTCCCACAGTCCAAAAAACATGCTGCTGCATCGGTTAATTGGCTTGCAGACTAAATTGCCCGCAGTGCCCAGTGATGGACTGGCGTCCCATCGTGGGTATATCCCTGCCTTGCACTATGTGTCTGCCGGGATAGGCTCCGGCTCACCGCGACCCTATACGGGACTAAGCGATTTCTGACAATGAGCTGAGAGATAATCGTTACTATAAAGGAAGGAGTGTTGCTGAGCAGACACGGGTCATTAGCGAGCCATCATCCAAGCACAGTGTCTAACCATCAACTGTCCTAGCCAGAGGACACCAAGACCTTACGGAACACCTGAGTTTTGAAGGATCTGCCCAGGTCGGTAAACATTGTCATCCTATCCGTATACAATCACCGTATATAAAGGAACGAAATTGCGTTTCTCCGTACGAAGCCTGTGTGGCTGGGAAGCCGCGGTGATGGTCAGTGGGTGCGCCTGGTGTTCGAGTGGGGCAGCTCGAGGCGAGGTCGATCACCGAGGAGATGATGGAGCGCAGATGATGGAGCGTCGAGGTTTGCTCGTCCAGGAGTTGGCGTCACCGTGAGCGATGCCACCAACGCGGACCCGGAGGAAAGGAAGGCCTCGCGCTGCTTGAGCACGTGTGCGCTGTGCGGTACCCGATTGAAGAATCGGCACCGCACTGATGTACCTGCGGTGGTACTGACAAAAAAAAATTGAGTTCCCTGACCGGGAATCGAACCCGGGCCGCGGCGGTGAGAGCGCCGAATCCTAACCACTAGACCACCAGGGAGCGTGGTGGAGCCCATGTGGTAGCTCTATATGAATCTCGATCTTAATCATGACGTCTTCACCGCGAGGGGGTAAGAAATTCAGAGAGTAAAGCAAGAGGAAGAACGCTCAACGCGGCGCTCCTGAAGAAACAACTCTACAGAGCAATGCTCACACGTCGAGCCGTGACGAGCCTGCGTGAGTCCACTGCGACCTGTCAATCGAGCAGATCACGACTGATAACACGTGCGTTGTGTTGAGCTTGGTGTCAATCTGAGATGGCACCGCGTGGTGCTCAGTAGTTATTATAATAATTGTATTACGAGACGCGTGATGTCCGTGTGAGCGCCAAGGTGTGTTCTGAACGCTAAGTTAATCGTCCTGCTGAGTAAATTGCTCCAAAAAGTGTGACCCTGCGATGTAACAATGACATAAGAACGGTCGTTCTCCCCGCAGCTCTGTGCAGCGCTTTGTGACCCTCGGGTAAAAAGCGCTCTGGAAATGCAATTATCATTACTGGCGTCACATCCTGGGTATTCCCTCGCCTTGCTCCCTCTACCGGCCGAGATAGGCTCAGCACCCCCCCCCCGCGACCCTGTGCAGGATTAAGTGAGTATTGATAACGAGTTATGCCTCACAGCAAGAAGGTCCCGGGTTCGAATCTCGGCTCGGGTGCCTTTCTGTGTGGAGTTTGTATGTTCTCCTCGTGTCCGCGTGGGTTTTCGCCGGGCACTCCGGTTTCCTCCCACGGTCCAAAAAACATGCTGCTACATAGGTTAATTGGCTTGCAGACTAAATTGCCCGCAGTGCCCATGATGGACTGGCGTCCCATCGTGGGTATATCCCTGCCTTGCGCCCTGTGTCTGCCGGGATAGGCTCCGGCCCACCGCGACCCTGTACAGGATTAAGCGGTTTCTGACAATGAGATGAGATGTTAGAGATAGGAGTCACAGTGTTACAGACAAGAGTCAGTGTTAGAGATAGGAGCCAGTGTTCGAGGAAGGAGACAGTGATAGAGACAGTGATAGAGACAGGAGACAGTGTTAGAGACAGGAGACAGTGTTAGAGACAAGAGACAGTGTTAGAGACAGACAGGAGACAGTGCTAGAGACAGGAGACAGTGCTGGAGACAGGAGACAGTGCTAGAGACAGGAGACAGAGACAGGAGACAGTGCTAGAGACAGTGCTCGAGACAGGAGACAGTGCTAGAGACAGGAGACAGTGCTGGAGACAAGAGACAGTGCGAGAGACAGGAGACAGTGTTAGAGACAGGAGACAGAGACAGAGACAGGAGACAGAGACAGAGACAGGAGACAGAGACAGGAGACAGTGATAGAGACAGTGATAGAGACAGGAGACAGTGCTAGAGACAGGAGACAGTGCTCGAGACAGGAGACAGTGCTAGAGACAGGAGACAGTGCTAGAGACAGGAGACAGTGCTCGAGACAGGAGACAGTGCTGGAGACAGGAGACAGAGACAGGAGACAGTGATAGAGACAGTGATAGAGACAGGAGACAGAGACAGGAGACAGCAGACAGTGCTAGAGACAGGAGACAGAGACAGGAGACAGTGCTAGAGACAGGAGACAGAGACAGGAGACAGTGTTAGAGACAGCAGACAGGGGGCGCAGTCTGAGAAACATGGCGCTGAGGGACGTCATCCCAACGTGAGCCACGTGACGAGCGGCGACCAATCCGCACCATTGAGCCCGGCCGGCCTGCGTAGTGGCGACGGGGCAGCCGCCGGTTCCCCCTCGTCTCTCCTCGTCTCCCCCTCGTCTCCCACCCCCCTCGTCTCTCCTCGTCTCCCCCTCGTCTCTCCTC
>JAZEWT010000008.1:10175552-10189051 GCA_036362905.1 Mordacia mordax | reverse complement strand
TACTTCCTCCGCTGCCCCCCCCCGCCCCGTCCTCCCCGCGCTGCCCTCGTCCCTCCGGGGGTCGGGCAGTGACCTCGGCCCCGGCCGCGCATCCACACGACGCGGACCTCGAGCCCCAGGGGAGCCGTGAAGTTCCTCCTCCTCGTCCACCTCGTCCACCTCGCTCCGCCAGCACACGCGGGGTTCCCTTTCGTCGAAGCGACGACGAGGAGGAGGAGGAGGAGGGGAAGCGAGGAGGAGGAGGAGGGGAAGCGAGGAGGAGGAGGAGGGGAAGCGAGGCCACACGCGCCGTGGAGACGCCGGGCGGACGAGGGATGGAGTGCGCGGGGATCGTGGCGGCGGCGGCGCCTGTGGTGGCGGTGACTGCGGCGCCTAAGGTGAGAACTCCCGGTCTCCCCGCGTATCCCCGCGTCTCCCCGCGTATCCCCGTGTCTCCCCGCGTCTCCTCCGTCTCCCCGTGTTTCCGCGTCACCCCCCGTGTCTCCCCCCCACCCCGTCTCCCCGTGGTTATTGGGGCCTCCCCGTTGAACCTCCACCGCATGTGCCCGTGTGCCCACCTTCTCCCCCCGCGGCCCAAAGCCTCGTCGCGTCTCTACTCGCTGGGCCCCATGTCTGCTTGGGGCCCAGTGAGTTCCTGGGCCCACGTCCTCACCACCCATGTGTGCTTGGGGCCCAGTGAGTTCCTGGGCCCACGTCCTCACCACCCATGTGTGCTTGGGGCCCAGTGAGTTCCTGGGCCCACGTCCTCACCACCCGTGTCTCTCTGTCTCTCACACGTGTCGTCGTCGCGTCTGCTTGCGTTCACCTTCTCCCCGTGGCACCGCTCGTCTCTGCGCCATCATTCAAGCTCCGTGTGTCGCTGCTCGTTGTTTTGATAATAATTGTATTTATAGAGCGCTTTTCACCCGAGGGTCACAAAGCGTTGCACAGAGCTGCGAGCCTCTGCCATCGGCCTGTTATTGGGTTTCAGTCCATAGGGTCGCGCGGTGTCCGGTCGTGGCCCCCGGTGTCTCTCCATTGCGTCATTGCTTTACCGCTTTGCGAAGTTAAAAGTCCGCCTTCAGAGTGGTCACGAACCCCGCGGGGTCGTCGGTCCGATCAACGACTCCGGCGTGAGTCACAGGGCGAGCCGGCTGATGCGCGACGCTGCCCCCCGCACCCCCCCTGCCACGCAGAGCCCCTGGGGCAAAGCGGGCGCGGGGGCCGCGGCGCCCTGCTCGCTGGCGGACGTGATGAGCGAGGAGCTGGCACGGGAGCTGAGCCGCGCGGACACGGACACCCAGCGAGACGCGCTCAGCTTCGAGTACGAGTCGACAGCACCGACAGCCCGACTACCCGCAGCCTGCCACCTGACTACTCGCACACTGCCTGCCACCTGACTATCCACACACAGCCTGCCACCTGACTACTCGCACACTGCCTGCCACCTGACTATCCACACACAGCCTGCCACCTGACTACTTGCACACAGCCTGCCACCTGACTACTCGCACACAGCCTGCCACCTGACTACTCATACACAGCCTGCCACCTGGCTATCTGCACACAGCCTGATACCCGACTACACACACATAGCCTGCCACCTGACTACACACACATAGCCTGCCACCCGATTACCCGCAGCCTGCCACCTGGCTATCTGCACACAGCCTGCCACCTGGCTATCCACACACAGCCTGCCACCTGGCTATCCACACACAGCCTGCCACCTGGCTATCCACACACAGCCTGCCACCCGACTACACGCACACAGCCTGCCACCCGACTACACACACATAGCCTGCCACCTGAGTATCCACACACAGCCTGCCACCTGACTACCCGCACACAGCCTGCCACCTGACTACCCGCACACAGCCTGCCACCCGACTATCCACACACAACCTGCCACCTGACTACACACACATAGCCTGCCATCCGACTACCCACACATAGCCTGCCACCCGACTACCCACACATAGCCTGCCACCCTACTACCCACACAGCCTGACACCCGACTACCCACACACAGCCTGCCACCCTACGACATACATCCTGGCACCGTACTAGCCACACACAGCCTGTCACCCTACTACAAACAGCCTGTCACCCTACTACAAACAGCCTGCCACCAGACTACCCACACACAGTTTACCACCCTACTACACACAGCCTGCCACCAGACCACCCACACACAGTTTGCCAAACACCATCTCATCATATCCGACTCGGAGTCTTGAGTGCCTGCACCATCAATGGAGATAAAGCCACCTCACTCGTGTGCATCTTACCACCCAAGTGCTATTAAGCGAGTAGGCTGATATGGCACAAGAAGGAATGGGTGGCCAGCACCACAGTCATCCGCCTTTGTCTCCCTAGTAGTGATATCCATACATCACACTAAGTATTAGTTGAGGCTGAGCCGACATAGGGGAGGACCAGGACCAGTTCAGAAAATCGTCACTTGTGTTAGCTGTGAACGGGAATTGTAGCTCAGCTCTGTAGCCAATAAACCACTACTCCCCACAACTATCACCAACAGCGACGTTTGCTTTACACACATCTAGTACTACTTACCAGCACTTCCTTCAACGATACCAACACTTACAACATTACCGCTAACGCCAATACGAGCAACACCCTTTACATATGAAACTCACCACTGTCTACACTACAACGCACACCACTCATACACTCTTATCACCAAACTCCGATAAACACCACTGGAACACATTTGACACACACCACCAACCACAATGTCTGACAAACATCCCTACTACACTGGTCACAACCATGTATTTTGAAATTAAACTAAACGTATGTCACTCGCACTCAAACATTAATTACCAAATAGCACTCACCCACACCCTTACTCAAAATAACCCGACCACTCCCCACCATAGTCATGACCCGCCACCATACAGTACAGCAAACCGAATGTTGGCTCAGCAAGTGACATTGTTGTGAAAGAGTTGATTTCAGCAACTGGAAACTGTGTCTTGCTTTATTGTGTGACATTGCAAATTCAACAGTTGTGAATGAGGAGTTTATTTCACTTGTGCAGTGGGTGTTTTGTGAGGGCTAGATCACAGTGGCTCAGCATGACCCAAAAGGGCTTCATTACGGACAATCACCATCGTCCGTTCGCCGCAGGTTTCTCGCGGCGGAGGGCGTGGGTCTGGGCCCCGCGGGTGACACGGAGAGCGACGTGCTGCTGGCAAAGCTGCTGCAGATGGAGTTTGACCGCGAGCACGACGCCCTGCTGCGCCACGAGCAGGACAAGATCAACCGCGACAGCAAAGGTGCGGCGGGCTCCGCGCTTGCCACGGAGTTCGCGCAGGCGGCTGCGCTGCTCTGCGAGGGATCCGTGCGCACGCCTCCTCTTGTGCAGGGACGTCAGCAGCATTACGCAGGACACAAGCGAGAGAAAGCACAAAAAAATTAAAAATATTAACACCCCATTCAAAAATGGTTCACAAACATAAATTGTGAAACCCTGGGGCTCCCGAGGCCTTCCCATCCCCATATTGTAATCGCGAAGCCACTCTGTTCATCTCAGTAAATCATTCCATGTCAACATTCCCATTTCAGGATTCAGTTTGAATTCTAAGGAAAGATTGTACTCGTGGTTTTTATGCAGCTTGTAATACAGAGATGGTTGGTTTGAATCCGGCTCTTGGCACAGCAGTTGAAACGATGAGTAAAATTTATCAAATCCTACTCTGTCCCACCCAGCATTAGGAACAGGAAAATCACAGTCGACCCGCAGGTCACGTGTGGTTGGATAAAGTGTGACCAGCTTTTCCAACACGTCTGGATAACGTGGAAGAGTAAACAAACGTTCTGGAGAGGTCATTCCTTTGGAGCCTTTCACCCTCAGTGGTGTGGGCAAGGGATTCATGGGCCACATGTTCTGTGCTGCCGACTGCTGGCCTGTGTTGGTCTCGCGTGACGCGTGGCGCGTCGCGCGTGGCCTCTTTGTGAGCAGTGTCCATCTCGTTTGAGAACTACCGCATGAGTCACCCGTGCGAGGACAGCGACAGCTCGGAGGAGGAGGTGGACTGGCAGGACACGCAGCACGACCCCTATCGAGCAGGTGGGTGCCCAGACCGGGTTCAGCTGTGGCCGTGGGGGAGGGTCGAGTGACGCAGACTGCTGGGTGGTGTGGTTGTGTCTGGTTTTGCCTGGCAGCGTCGCTGTGCTTGCTGAATTTTGATTGTTCGCGTGTCCGTGTGACTGTGAGGGCGCATGACTGTGCAGTGGTCGTGAGGGCGTATGGACGTCAGTCTGCTTGTGAGTGAGCCTGTCTGTGCATGCGTGGCTTGTTTCTATAAATCGGTTTTGCATACATCCGTATGCGAGTGCATTTTCCCGAGTGTGTTGCGCGTTTGTGTTCACGTGTGTCTTGATCACTCAGCCAAGCCACAGTCGTTCCCGCGGTGCGGTTTCATCGGCCGTGGAAAATCCATGACCACCAAGCACGACGAGGCTCTGTGCGGACGCAAGAACACGGCACGCATGGAGCACGTGAGCGCAGCGCTACCGCTCCAGCAGACACCCGCGCGGTACACCCACGGAACCAGCTCTGCTCGTGCTTGCTCGAGAGGCTGTGCGGTAATTGGGGTTTGTGGTGGTTTTGTCGGAATGCAGTTTCCACCAGAGTTCTGTTCCGGGGATGGCATCCTGATGGACCTGAAGCTGTCGAACCAGGTGTTCAATGTGCTCAAGCAGCACTCGCAGGCGGAGCAACGGCGCAGCGCCCGTCTACACGAGAAGAAGGAGCACTCCACTTCGGTACGGGATGCAAGGGGCTCCATCGCTGGCAGACTCCTTGCCTGTGAACGTTCACATCACCCAATACTCCATTTCCCAGGTCCTGCGGAGACCCTCACTCACGTGTTTATCACATCTCAAGGCAACCACATTACCGTATCCTGAGCTTGGTGGGTGAGATTCTAATTGTGAATGGTCCTCATTAACCCAAACAATAAGGATTTCCAAGTAAAGGCCACTGGCTTAAGTCTCACCAACTCACATCTCATCCCGTTACATGGCCCTGCTAAAAGTCCAGCCAAGAGGACCCCCAGTGACAGCTCTTAGCGTGCAACACAAGGTGTATCTGTCACCGGCTTGCCACTAGTTATTACGGGCCCCACACCGATCTCGTCCGTTTTGGGAACTCGTTGCATGCGCCAGGACCAAGCGATGGATCCTCGTACACGCCTGCTGCTGTACAAGATGGTGAACGCCGGCGTGCTGGAGAGCCTCAGCGGTTGCATCAGCACCGGCAAGGAATCGGTGGTGTTCCACGCCATTGGCGGCCGGTGGGTGTGCGGCAACGTCACGGTCATTGCGTAAATCTCATCACGGCAGCTTCGTTATCAGCCTCATCCTGTTAATGTCATCGTTGCAGCCTCGCCATGTCGACCTCCTCACGTTAAACTCGTGTTAAGCTCATCGCCGCAGTTGCGTCGTATTAATCATCTCGTGCCAACCTCATCACGCTGCCCCTGTCATAGAGCCCACCTCTTTTTTGGTTAAGGATTGGAGGGGGATCAGGAAGAGGTGGTGTTGCTGAGTTCTTGACCATTTGACCCCCCTTCAACTCCCGTGCTTCCATCGCCACATCCGTCCCTCTCCATCGCCCTCCATCCCTGCAGTATGGAGAACAAGGAGGTTCCGTCGGAGTGCGCCGTCAAGGTGTTCAAGACTACGCTGAACGAGTTCAAAAACCGCGACAAGTACATCAAGGACGACTACCGCTTCAAAGACCGCTTCAGCAAGCTCAACCCCCGCAAGGTCATCCGCATGTGGGCCGAGAAGGAGATGCACAACCTGGCCAGGTGAGGCCGAGAGGGTCGGTGAAGTCTGGAGGTGTGGTGAGGCTGGGAGTCTGTGATGCACACAGTGGAGGAGGCTGGCAAAACAACCCCCCTCCTGCTCGTGCCTGTCGGTAACGCTGTGGTTGCTGCTCTCACAGCTTGCACAGCGGCCAAGGGGGCTCTGGATGGGTGCGGGGGGCTGGTAACCCCCCTCACCTTCAATATTATTACCACTAAACCACGTAAACATAAAGAAAAATTCAAGTTTGTGCCGGAGGACCCCGGGGGGGACAGGTGCTTATGACGCCTCGTGGCCAAACCCCATTTGGCGGAGCAAGGAGACTGAATACGCACCCCCGGGGTTCCTCCAGAAACAACAAAAACTCGCTGCATGTGGGCACGTGGAATGGAATGTTCGAACGCCCGTTGCGGAAGAGAGGCTGCCACTCCTCTGTCGGGAGCTGGACCGGTACCGTCTGGGCCTCTGGGGTATACAGGAGGTCTGGTGGACTGGTTCAGGCTCCAATCAACAGGAGGGGTGGACAGTCCTCCATTCGGGACAGGAAACTGCCGAGCAACAGAGAGTGGCTGTTAATAAAAGAATTAAGGGGGTGTGGAAACGTGGTGGTGAGGTGTGGAAACCTGTGAGTCCCAGGCCTACTGTAGGTGGTGGTTGCTTAAGCTTCCACTGAAGATGAACATCAGTGGAGGGATGCAGGCAAAGCCGATGAGTCAGATGCCTTCTGTGACCCCCTGTCCCAGGTGTTGGCTAAAGTAGCCCCTCGGGATAGAGTCATCCTACTAGGTGACTTTAATGCCCGAGTGGGTCATGATACAGACACCTAGGCTGGAGTGATTGGATAACACCTAGGTCTGTCCCATGACCTGTCAGCGAGCCTTCGACACTTCACGTGGCTTAAAGGTGCACAGCCACTTCATGGCGAAGGCGGTTGTTGTTGTTGGACGAGGCTTGCTGCCTGAGCGATTGGATGGAGGGTGGAGACCAGTGGACTCTGCAGACAGTGATGCTGTGGCCCAGACACGTAATGTGCACTTCATAAGTGCACGCAATCCAACTGCAGTCCTTGCTGAACACCTTGTGATGTCACTGTGAATGACTTTGGCCAAAGCCTGAGTACGTATTTCAGTACTTCAGAGTCGTTTTTTTGAATGAGCTCTCACCGTTAACAAAAGCCAGCGGTCACAAGAGTCATCGAATCTCAGTGGTGTTTTCTGTGCTGGTGCGTGGGCACGTCCTTCCTGCTGGGTGCGCGCAGGATGCGGGCGGTGGGGATCCGTTGCCCCGACGTCGTGCTGCTGAAGAAGCACGTCCTGGTTATGTCGTTCCTGGGCAAGGGTCAGGTGCCAGCGCCCAAGCTGAAGGAGGCGAAGCTGTCCGCGAGCCAGTTGTCCCTGGCCTACGAGCAGGTGGTGCAGGTGCGAGGCCCAGGGTGACTCGGTGGGGGCACCCGTTGATCCTGGGGGACAACAAACAATGCAACCCCACGAACTCCTCAGATTTTATTCCCAGCCATAACTGATATCAGCGGAAATTATCTGAGCGGGTCCAGGGACTAAAGCTGGGTTGGTTTTAAAGGAGTACCCAATGCCATGTGTAAAGAGCATGGAGAGGACACCAGTGGCCAAGAGTGGTGGTCACCACACCCCTTGTTGCCTTGTGTCCAGTTTTGACCTTAATAGTTGCTTGCTAACCAAGGTTGCCTCGACAATGTGTGAGAGGCTATTATGGGAGACCTGTGGTGCAGGTGGTGCAGTGTTGCAGTGTGTGGTAGGGACGGTGCGTTGTGATTCTCGCGCGCATAGATCCGAGCGGGGTGCAGTGGCCGCGTGCGAGCGTTGCTGCCGCGTGTCCCCATGTCGTCTGGCCCTGCTCCGGCGTGCAGATGATGCTGACCCTGTTCCACGGGTGCAACCTCGTCCATGCCGACTTGAGCGAGTACAACCTCCTGTGGCACCACGGAGAGGTGAGTCCTCAACATCCTCACCCACTCCCGCTCGTCGCCCCCGCCGTACCATTGCCAGAACGTAATCGTCTCTCCCGCCGCAGGCACCCCTGTGCGATTCTCTTTTAATTGCAGTCTTCAACGGTGTGGCTCTTTCTGCGATGGTGGCATTGAGGATGAATGTGGGGTCGTGCCCGTGATGGTCAGGTTGCGCGACTGAACGCGGGCGGCATCTGTGGTGTGCCGATCGTTGTTGCGCGGGTAAATGGTTTGTGCTGTGCAGGTCTGGCTGATTGACGTGAGCCAGTCGGTGGAGCCCACGCACCCGCACGGCCTCGAGTTCCTCTACCGAGACTGCCGCAACGTGTCCCAGGTGAGCGCGCTGGCTGGCGTGCACAACGCTCGTGCGCACGCGTGCGCACGTGTGTGCACGTGTGTACCTGTGCACGTGCGAGCACAGGGAGGCGTGCGAACGTTGGGTACACGTGTGGTTCTATCCAAATTCAGAAAAAAAAGGACCTTGTGCAAGCTTTGCCTGAACCTCTGCACGTCCGTAAAAGCAGCAATTCATAGTCCTGCTTTAAACGTGCGAGTCTGCAGCAGTGGAATGGCACCGCGAGCAGCAGCATTAAAATTGCCGAGGATATGGCGCAAGGTGGCAGTGCGACGCGGGCGCACCGTTCGTCCGAGTGACCATTACCGATGCGCCGCTGCCTGCGCGCGTGCAGTTCTTCCGCAAGGCGGGTGTCCCCGAGGCTCTTGACGAACGCGACCTCTTCAACCTCGTATCGGGTTTGTCGATCGCAGCCAAAAACGAGGCGGAGTTCCTGGCCGAGGTGAGTTCCGCCAGCGAGCGCCCGGTCCCACCTACGGACTGCCGTTCCATGCCCCCTCATGTCCTTCCATGGGTATGGAGGGGTTCACATAGAAATGTAGGCTCTCACCAGCAATCATGTTATTCTGGGCGAATGAATGAGAGCCATGGGATCCCCCACCACTGTGGTGGTGAATGGTAATAATTCGTACATTTTGCGGTTGTGGTTGATATACCAGCGAGCGGTCGTGTGCGGTGGAAACCGCCGTGCGGGTAAGGAGCGCGCGCGCGTCTGCCGGCGGCGACCGCCCTTCGCGTGCCGCCTTCACAGCACCATCACGACAGCCGCCGGCGTTATTTCCTCGAGTGACCGCTCGTGTTGCGGTTGTGCCCAGGTGGAGCAGCAGGAGAAGATGCACGAAGGCCACTCCCACGGCGTGCGGAGGAAAGGCGTGGCCGGAATCTCCGGGTTGTCACCTGTGCAGTGAGCGGCGGCGCTCCTACCCCGGGGGGGGCGGGGGTGACGGGGGTGGCTTGGGGCACAAGCATCTCGCACTCTCACCACTATCAACCGTCCCAACAGTCGCCGCTATGCACAACCGAGTGTTTTGGTTTCGACGTGCCTGTGATTGATGGATTCTGATGCCGGAAGTGTGGTGTGTTGTTGTTGCTGTGTGGGGCTGTGTAATAAAAAGCAAGCTGACGATGGTGAACAAAGTCACCCCCCTCCCCACCGCTGCTGCCTCGTGTTATCCCGCGTGTATTGTGAACCGACGGTCACCTCCGCTTGAGACCGGTGTGGGAACGAGGCTAAGATTGTGGAAATGAAAACCCACCGGTAACAACACGCGCGCGTTTGACAATCGGCAAGGTGTTTATGCAGCCTAGAAGTGCAATTATTATTATTATTAAATACTTGGACAAACCATTTTTGTTTTTCCTCCCCAATTATTAGGTGTGGTCAACGCAGACTTGCCCATATAGCGGAGGTTAACGTAACGTTAAAGTACACAGTAGCAGAGGGTAATGGAGGATGTTTGGTAACGAGCTGACTGCAGTACCCGATTGCGTGACCGTGTTTGTGTACCTGGTGTGCACGTGACTGAGTTGGTGTCGCGTGGGTAAACAAGTGGACTCACGATGGATATAAACATGAGGCACAAGCAAATAATACCACCACCAGGAACAATGACATTTGTGTTTAACCAAGTGCTTGCGACAATATTTCTGAGTAATTACCGCACTTGTACCAGTGATTGGGTGACTGAACATGGTAGTGATGTAGGGTTTTGTGGCTCCATGTGTGAGCATATCAGGCTAGCCGTGTCAAGTGTATCTTATCTCCGTAAAGTTTTGCTTCCCACGTTAGAGGCATAGACGTTCCATTGTAACATTAAACCTAGCATATACAGTGGCACGTTAACTTTACACTGCCTTGACATCGCACATTACGTTCACCGCCTTAAGGGATCCAGTGTAAACATTTCCCAGCACTCTTGGTGTGTCCCATCATCTGCCGTCAAGCCTTCCAACAGTCACATGGATACCGGGTACAGCTGGTAAGACTGTTGTCGACTGTGACCCAAACGTGTAGACGCAGCGTACGCGTGTTCGGAGATGCAGACTCGGAGCAGCATGCTCATCCTAATTTAGACCCTGCAGTACAAGTATGTGCCCACTCCATTGGCCGTGCAGCCAGGTGCACCTAGCTTGGTACAAGTGCTACAGTGACCAGATGAGTAGCTATTGTGTCTTTGCTCGCTTAACAGCACGTTTCCCTCAAGTGCCTGTATATGTACTTGATATCAGCCACGGTTACCATCAGTGGTGAATGGAATTGTGCCCACGCCTGCGCTGACCAATGTGTATTCATTATCAATACCCGCTTAATACTGTACAGGGTCGCGGGGTGCTGGAGCCTATCCCGGCAGACAGACGTCACAAGTAAGGGTTACACCTAGGATGTGACCTCAGTACATCGCAGGGCACTGGGGGTAATTTAACTCAAGAGGCCTAAGTTAATTGGCAAGAGACATGTTCAAGAAATGTATCGAAATGTTTGATGGCTTTTGGGGCCACTACAATCGCTGATAAAACGCACGGTAGGAAGTGGCTGACCGTGCAGTGGCGAGTCGCCCCAAATACCAATGTTCCCGCCACCGTGCGGCACCCTAAGCAGTTGCTCACCCGTCAGACTTTTTTTTTTCAAGTTTTATTTTTTGTCACCTCTGCAAACGGTAGCACAAACTTTTGAACTCTGCTCAGTCTACCAGGTCCTCAAAGATCATTTCTGTCGGCGTTTTGTGACGTCGGACCGATTTTGATTTAACTTGGGTTTTTTTGGTCGGGAGCAAGGTTGGCCCAAAGTCGTGTTTGGTGATGAATGACATCGACGGCCTCAATGCCGAGGCTCACCATCGGTGACGGGTAGAACGCATCTCCCTGCTGTGAGCCAGAGTCGTGAACAACGGAAACCGAGAGCGGTGAAACAGCTCACAATACTGAGTCACAATGGGGAGAGGTGAGCAGATTAAAGCCACTGGCAAGTAACACGAACCTTAACCCAACCAATTTTCCAACCGCAAACTAGCACGAGTCAACCCAACATGCCAACCAGCCACTACGAATAAACCTCTGTCCTTGACGCCAGACACTGACCCCAATATCCCAACCCCCTTCGCTTCACCAGCCCCCTTTTTCACATTCTGCCCACGTCTCGGCGATGGAGTTCGTGGGAGCCAAGGCTCCGGAGCCTCATACCCCAGCACAGACCCTGCGCCGGCTCAGCAGACTCTGGCATCCGCACCCCTAGCAGTAGGTGGCGTTGCGAGCTATGGGGTCGAGGGAGACCACGATGTCCCACGTCTGTTCACGTGTCCTGCTGTGCAGGAGCCAATACAATCAAGTACATAGGTGGCTGGGTTACGCGGGGTTATAGGTATTCAGTCTGCGCTATGAGCACAGCACCCAGTGCTGCGAGAGTAGCTGTGGGTTTTCAGTTTGTGCTATTGGCGAAAGACTTTGGATTAGGGCTCTGGGTACGAAACCTGTGGCGTGAACGTAGGGCGGCACGTGTCAAGGCTTTGCCGGCAGACTGCTCTCCACCGACCGAGGTGCACGGTGGCCCTGCCAGTGCTGCGAAAACGATCACGCGACCCAAACACCGACATTTTGTTCCTTCAGGGGCATTTTACAAAATACATCATCGCTTTTCCATCAATAAAAAGTTGTCATGGTCTCAAAAGGCATATTTAGGACACAAGGTAAAAAAAACCGTAACAATTTGCAATTTAAAATACAGAAGCGTTTCGCGGTTTGCCGTGGAAGATGGCTGCTGAGGGTAAGGGGTCATGTGCCAAACATGAACTTCTGCGGGTGCCGTGCGATAGGAGATGGGACTGATTCGACCAAGAGCCGACAGTATGACAATCAAGTAAACGTAGAGGAGCCACTCTTCAAGTACAGAGACCCAGGAGAGTCACGGAATGATTCGGTATCGGGACCAAGCAGAACCGTGTAGAATCGGGAATGCGTGGCCGTGAGCCACTGTACCCCCCCACTGGCGACCCGGGCCCCGAGGTTAGTGACAGGATCATGAACACAGCAACGTCTTGTTTTTACATCGGCCCCGCGGCCGTTACGAGGGTGCAGCGGTGGTGCAGTGCTTCACTCTGCGCTGAAAGCCCGGCCCATCGCCCTTCACCAACCGGCACTAACCGGTGTGGTGAAGTATGGTCAAACAGCTCCCGTGAACCAAACGATGAGAATAGGCCTTCACCCAGCAGTGGATTGACAAAGGGGCTGTAAATATTATTAGCGAGGAGAAATAATCCTTCACTTCCTACCATCGTCATGCATCCAGCACGAGGTTCCTCACCCAGCAGCCGGCTAACCACAGAGACCAACGATCACCACTGTCAGGAAAGCGATCAAAGGCAACAGCAAGCAGGGATCTCTCAGCCCGCAGCTGCCACCACAACCTTGCCCTGGTCCCGCCCTGGTCCCAAACGAGTGGCAGAGCAGCCACTCACGAAGGTCGCGCGAAGGCATCACAAATTAGTGGCTGCAGCGACGCCACGTGCAATGTTTGCCTCGTGCTCTGTGGCGTCGCGAAGAGCGGCTGCCATCATCCCCCGCGTGTAGGAGCCGCGTGTCAACATGGAACACAGCCCTGCTGTCTATGCCTTGATCACCTTCCCAAGTTTCCTTCACAGAGCGATTTGGGCCCAGGGGAGCCGCACACAGGTACGCACACAGGTACACGCGCGCGCACGCACGCACGCGCGAGGCCGCGCACAGCCGCGCGCGTGCTATGCGTGACAGCGGGCGAACTGGTATAAACTTAAACGCTTGTTCGGTTCCAATTCTGCACACGCGCGACGACGCAGATCATTGCTCAGGGCTTTAAGGCGACTTTCACAAGGACCTTTCTGTAAATGGATATTAGAAAAGATATATTATAAAACAGCAGAATATAATAAAACAGACTTGCCTGTTCCAGTTAATATTTCTCTGTAACTGCTCTACTTAACTGATCGGCTTTTGCAGTTGGCTTAATGGTACATCGCGAGTCAACGTGACTCTTGCCGGGGGAAGTCATTTCTGCATAGCTTGACAGCGCCCTGGGCCACTACAGGCGATGGCGCCCGTCCCACACTCGCGACGAAGGCTGCAGCGTCCACAGCGTCTCGCTCACCAGGTGAGCGCACCACGGTAACAACCATTGCTGCTAAAAATAAAAATAAAAACTTTCCCCCCACGCTCCCGGCTTCCGTTCCCGCCGCGTCGTGTCGCCTCGATCGGCGCTTGCAGTCATGTTTGGCAGCATCCACTCTGCGGTGGGGCAGTGTTCAGGAACGGGAACCCGACTCTCGGTCACGCAAGGCGGTTTGGAGCGAGGAACACTCGCCGCCCCCCCCC
>JAZEWT010000008.1:10158678-10171836 GCA_036362905.1 Mordacia mordax | reverse complement strand
GGTGCAGGTGCGCTGTGTGGTGCAGGGCGCCAGGGGGTCACTCACTCGATGTCCAACACCATGTAGGGCGTGGAGAGCTCCTTGTCCTGCTCGTCGTTATAGAACAGGATCTTCTTGCTGCTCACCACCACGTACTGAGCGCACGGAGACACGCGGCGGAGTTACAAAACCGGGACGCGGCGTCGACGCGGCGCAGCGAGAGCGCGGCGAATCGTGGCGCGCCCGGCGCCCGACCGCGGCCGCGCGGCGGCGAGGAGAAGCGCGGCGCTCACCTGCTTCTTCCAGCCGTAGCGCTTGATGTTGTTCTTGTTCGGCACCGAGAGCCAGCCCTCCAGACGCGTCTCTGCAGGTGGGGCAACGAGACAACACGAGCCCGACCCAGCGCTTAAATTGTCACCGCATATTTTCCAGGCGGCACGTCACTTGCAGTCGGTTACAATGAGAGGTACGCTGGACGAGATGTGCTGGTCGATGACCCAGACAAAGCCAAATGAATGAAGCCATGGTCCTCGCACAAGAGTTTCTCAACCGTTTGCTCCTCAAGGCCCAGATGGGTCGGATCTCTATCGACCACAATGTGGTGCTCACAGTGCACCGGCCGTTGTCTCCACAGCTAAAGCAGCCTCAATTCTCTGGCGAATCACGCTGATTCACCAAACAAACTGCATTTTGACGAGGGTGAGGAGCAATGCTTGCCTGGCTGCTTTGGTCGAGGAAGTAGACTTTTTTTCTCAGTGTGTTAATTATTCAGGATTTTTGATTAAGGGTCACTGTGCATAGGTGTTTATGGCTTAGTGGCTAGTGTTAATAAAACACCTCCGGCATTTAAATAGAGTACAGCAACGTCGTCTGCTGCACGGAGCCTCTGCTGACAATGCAGCCTCAGCCTGCTCAACTCTCTCAATGACTAAATGTTAAAATAAATTCCCCTTGTTGTGTTTTTCCCTTTAATAAGAACACGATTCATAAAGTGCCGTGCAAATTCAACGCCAGGTCACGGACGAGACGTGGATACAGAGGCGTGGCGAGGATATCGCAGAGAGGGGTACAGTAAGCCAGTGAGTCCGCCGGCGCCAACCTGCTAGACACTGCTTCCTAAATATTATTATCAGCCAATAAATTAATGAGTGTTTTTTTAGTCGTGGGAGGAAACTGCAGAACCTAGAGGAAACTCACAGAAAACAGGGAGAGAACACACAAACCTCACACAGAAGGGCATCTGAGGTGGAACTTAAACTACTTCGGGTAGGCCTTTCAGTGATACGCAGGCGTTATAACTGGGGCGGGGGGGCGGTGGGGTGGGAGGGGGGGGGCACGGCGAGCGGGACCCACCGGGGCCCCCTTGCAGCGAGTCGTCGTCGGCGCCGTCGCCGTGGCCGCTGCCGATGCTGGTCGTGTCGATGCCGACCTGCAGCGCCTGCAGCCGCTGCCGCAGCTGCTCGATGTCGCTGTCCTTGCTGTCCAGCGCCATCTGCAGCTCGATCCGCACCTGGCTCTCCTCGGCGATTTGCTGCGGCGGGGACGAAGGTGGCGACACGGAGAGGGCGGGCACGGCGGTCGTGGAGGAAGAGACACAAGAGGATGGGAGTCGGTCAGTGGGTTGTTTCTGTTTTTTTAAAGCCGGAAGGAACCACGCCACAACCACTGCCACCACGTGATCTGATCGATCCATCTACGCGGAGGTCGTCCCAACCTCAATCCCTCTCGTGCCATTTCTCTACCATTCTCAGTCATAGGCTACGTGGATATATACGATATAGGATATATCCGACGGGCCCTGGCACGTGTCTGCTATAGTGTCAGTCAGTTTGCATTTAAACTGGAAGGAGCCATTAACCTATGCAACTCTTTCTGACCGGTGCCCAGCAGGGAGGGGCAAGCAAGTTACATCTCAGGGCACCGGGGCAAATTTAGTCCGGACAGTACGTCTTTGACAGCGTGTCTTTGGACTGCGGGAGGAAACCGCGGTACCTGGCAAAAACCCAAGTGGATGCGCGGAGAACACGCGGACGCCACAGAGAACCGGCGAAAGAACGTGACCGCATCGAGCCGCGGCGCTGACGTGCGTCAAATGCACGGTAGGATCAGCAGAGCGGCGTTTACATCGCGATCCAAATGTGGCGTGGGCACGAGGTGCCCACAGCATTACGTGGTGAGAGAAGTGCTCGACACAGGCTAACCCACAAAAGCGCACTCGGATTATAAGCGTGGCTGATAAAAAAAACCTGCGTACGTTACATCGCGACAAACAACTCACGCCACGGTTCTTCTAATGACCGCTCGCTGGACACACGTTGCCCCGTCAAGGCTCTTGGGAGTGACCCCGCCGAGCTGTGGCCCTCCCAGAGACGTGGCTCGCCGAGACGTCACGAGACACAGATTAGTATGGTGATGGATAAGAGAAAGCTGACGACGAAAGAAAGAGCGCAGGAAAACGAATGAGTAAGACGTGACGTTCAGAGCGCTGTGGACAAGAGATTCAGATGATTGGTTACATGTACGACCGCATGTAATGTCACACGGCACCGATACAGGTCACACCAGCAGCCACTAATTTTACGCCTGTGATCCTTTAGAGCCTGCAAGTGCTGCAGGACGATCCCTGGTGGACGAGCCTGGGCATTTGCAGTGCCGGCACTTGACTCGGCCGAGTACTCACAGCCTGCATGTCGTTGACCTCGCGCTGGTACTTGGTGACCAGTTGGTTGAACTTCTCACGCTCCAGGTTGAGCTCCTGCTGGAGCTTGCGGTTGTCCTTGCGCTTCAGGTCGGTGCTGCTGCCGCGCTTCCTGTCCAGCCTCATGTCCTTGCGGTTCATGATCTCGGCGAGCTTGTTCACGGCCTGCACGGCAGAGGAACCCGGCGAGTCGGAGCGTACGTCCGCACCGGCGGCGAGCCACAACCTATGACCCGCAACGTGGTTCTGACTGCTCCAGAGTGCCAGGCGTGCACACGAGCGCTCGGAAAATAATTTTGCGCGATTCGAACGTGCTACCGTGATGTAAAATAAACACTTACAATTATACCCTTAAGACACACTCGACACACCAATACACATGCAGCACTCAGCTATAGGTATTGCATGCCGAGGTCATCACTGCAGATCTGACACAGTTCACACGGTGCCACACCCGACGTCACACCCGACGTCACACCCGACGTGACACAAAGCAAACAAGGGAGATACGCGGAGACGTGGCGACGGCGGTGGTGGCAGTCACAACGAACCAGAGTCTTGAGCGTTCTCTCCGTCTGCAGTTGCTTCTCGTACTGAGCCTTGAGCTTGTTGATATCCCTCTCCTCCTCCACCACGTGAAGCATTTCTGCAACAGAGCAACGCCGCCCGTAAGGAAATCCTAACTCCGTTTCCCGGCAGCCACTGAGGACCTCACCCACGCCCTCGTCACAACCCAAAGCTTCTGCCGCGGCTCCCCGCCATCAGTTCCCTGCCACGGTTTACGTTTAGGCGTACGCGCCTTTTTTCCTCTGCCTCCGACTCACTGCCTCCGTAGCGAATAAATATTCCCGCCGTTCCCCTTTAGCGGCCATTCTAAGCCGGCGTGTCGTGACCCGTCATTGGGCCACGAGCTCCACCTAGTGCTCCGTGGAGACCAAGTTCACGTGGGCCAGGTGGTGCTTCAGGAGCAACACGTGGACAACCACTGAGATGTGGTCACATCTAGAAGCTTCATAAGACACAACGCACTCAATTGACGCACGATGCCAACCCATTTTGTATTCATACGCCATATAAATCCACACATGTTACATCCGGATCCAACGGCCGCATTCCGGCCACACTTCCGATCGGCGGAACGGCGAGGCCGCGGGGCTCCGCGACCCGGGCGGTGCGGGACGGGCCACGTACCGTCCTGCATTTTCTTGAGACGGTTGCTGAGCTCCTCCTTGTCGTTGGTGAGCGCCGTCACGTCGGTCGTTAGCGTCTTGCACGTTTCCTCGAGCTGCGCCCGCACACGCACAAAGCCGCGCGGCCGCGTCAGACGGACGAGCGGACTCCAAAGTGCAAAGGTTTGACGGCGCGAGGTGGACTGTGACGCAACGACGCTTGTGACGGGTACGTCTCGGCATTCTGTCTCGCGCTTCCGAGACGTTTGCGACGATAATAAAACAACGATGGTGTGAGCGTCACACCCCGGCGCTCACACAGGCAAATCGTTTCTTACGCAACTGTCTGTTGCTCTTTTCCCTGGAGGCATCGAGCGCGCAGGGTCGAGGCTGTCCCGCCCGCGGGGTTTAAGATAACACTGTAGTCTTACTTCCACTCACTCCACATCACTCCTCCTCACTCCTCCTCACTCCACATCACTCCTCACTCCGCCTCACGCCGCCTCACTCCACCTCACTCCACTCACTCACTCCACTCACTTCTCCTCACTCCTCACCTCACCACCTCACACTTGTGCACACTTGCTCAGGAGCCCAACTGCACTTGCGTACATTTCGCTTGCGCGCTTGTGCCTGTGTGCAGGAGGATTGTGAACGATGTTACCGAGCAGTAGGCCTCTGATACGAAAAAAGAATGGAGGCGCGACGATGACAGTGAGCGCAGCGTCGCGCAGCTGAAGCAGAATGAGTTGGTTTACAGGCGGTGCCTTTGGCTGTCACCGCAGTCGGTAAACCTCTAACCCCCTGGACCTGTCCCATGACCTCCTGTCAGCGAGCTTCAAACACTTCACGTCACAGGATCAATAGATGAACCTAGCCTCGCACACGCGGTGTGGTGACAACACCGCCACACTGGAGCCAACGACGGCTGTTGTTGTTTTGTAACGCGCGCGGACACGTGCGATGCTGTGCCCGTCCCACCGAAGTGATGGTGTGGTCTTTGGTGGCGATCTCGTGCTTGTGCCGGCTCAGCATCTCCTTGATCTCGAGCTCCTTCATGATCTTCTCCTTCTCCAGGTCCGAGTACTGCTCCTCCGCGATGGAGCGCGCCAGCTGCTCAGAGTCCGCCTTGGTCACAGTGATCTCCAGCTGCGCCGCCAGCGAGTCCCTGTCACGGCGGGAGACAGTCGCCGGCGTTACAATCGAACTGGCAGTGGCGCTCCCTCAGTAAAACAAACTGGCGCTGGGACAATTCGTCAATTACTCAAATTAGAACCGCTTATCTGGGATTGATCATTCCATCTCATTTACAAATAGTAGCCAACAAGACGTCCTGCCTCTTTAAAGCAGGAGACCCCCTTACAGGTCGCACCAGATTGTGTCAAAATAATAACGATGCCACTGATGTCACCAATCCCCTGGATTAGTACCTATTAGGGTTAGCGACTGGTCGAGATAATGGAGCACGTGCGCAGGTGCGCGCGGCCGTACGCGTGTGCGTGTCAAGAACCGGCACCGCACGTCTGTCCAGATGCAGACGGTTGCGGCGCCGCCACTGGCGCTCAGGGCTTCAGCAGCGCCGCCTACTCGTCACGGTGGCCATTTTTTTACCAAGGCCAAGCACTCAGGAAATCTCCTTTGGGACTCTCCCACGGAGGGGCACTGTGGGCATCTGAGCTGTGAGCTCGAGGCTCCACAGGTTGCGCAGCGGCTCCTCCAAGGCCGTAACCGAAGCGCAGGTTGTTTACCACGGAGCCACACAGTGCACGGCCGCCTCCTCACCTCTCTTCCTGCAGCTCCTGCGCGCGCTGTTGCAGCTCCTTGGTGTTGTTCAGGTTGTCCTCACACTCCTCCTTGAGCTCCCTCACCTGCGTCTTGTACAGCGTCTGTGCGCGTGGCGACAAGTCACTTCCGCACCACCGACGTGAGGCACGCTCGATGTTGCGTCTCAGTGTGGCCACGTCTCAAATACGCTGCTCCGAAACAGTGGCGATTCTTACATCGGGGAGAGAGGCCGGCAGTCATGGGAAGAGGAATACGAAAGGTCTTGGGCTGGACTCTAAGAGTTGCAGGGGGTCAACAGCACGCCCGGCTCAGAGGAACGATTCCAGACTATAGGGGCAGCGGACGGCAATGCGTGACCTCCCACTCAGCGAAGGTTGACTGGGAGAATTTGAATGCTGGAGCTCAGTCTCAATAGACGTGGGTAGCTGTGGAGCGACAAGATCAGTTCGTGTGCGGAAGGAAGACCGGATGCAGTGAGGAGCTGGAGCACGAGAGATGGTGACGCATAGAGAAGACTTCAACCAGCTGCGGGGGGAGGCAGCCATGCTGAGAGCCAGCGCCAAGCTGCCAGACACTGCATCCCTATGCATTATGATGGTATCGGCCAATTCATGAGCTTTTTTTTAATTGTGGGAGAAAACCGAACCCAGAGGAAACCCACACAGAACAGGGAGCAAACACACAAATTCCACGCAGAAAGGCGCCCAAGGCAGAAATCATCCAGCCTCGGGCAGAACCTTTTATTGCGAGACGTAAATGTTACCACTGTGCAAAATGCTTAGGATAGTGGCGTGCACAACAGCCACAATTACCAAGTTACGTTATAGATCTCAAAATTGCCAAACGAGCCTTGTAGACTCTTTTTAAAGAGAACCCAGCACTGGGATCTTTGTAAATTGTATGTCGATGGAAACCAATGAACCCTGGAGAAAGCCCACCATCCATGCAAGGAGATTGAACTCCAGAGGCCCACACAGATGGACTCGTTTCTTGGTCACATAGCAGCCCCAGAGAATGGCAGTGTCACAATTTCAAGTGGTCATCACGGGCAATGCGCGCAATGACGATGGAATGCGGGTTGGGTTTATGACGCAAGACTGAGGTCTTTAAATACCGGTTAGCTAAATCTGTTGACAGAACTAAGTGAGATGATAGGCACAATGGTGCTGCCAATCGCTATGAACAAGCATCTGTTGCGTACAAATGAGAAAATACTTACAGAGAAATACTGCTCAGTCTCCAGCTGGTCCTGAAGTTCACGCATCTGCCCGTCGGTCTCGTACCGCTCCCTGCCAAAGTAGTCGCAAATATCAGCGTGTGTGGCACAATTGTGTCAGCGGCTCAATCGCTGAGATATAAGCGGGGCGGCAGAGGCTAAGGTTGCATGTGGGCGAGCGAGCGAATTGGCGAGCGAGCGTGGGTGTATGAGCGAGCGCGCGGACAGGCAAGGGTGTGGGTGGGCGAGTGAGCGAGCCACTCAAGAGTCCACCGTGGGGGTCGCGCCGCGTACTTGCGCATGTCGGCCAGCTGTTTCTCCAGCGCCTGCTTCTCGCCCATGAGCAGGTTCAACTCCTGCTTGAGTGCCTTCTCGCTGGCGCGCAGGCCGCCCAGCTGCTGCGACTGCTGCTTGAGATCGGTGGCAGTGAGCTGCCGCTTCTGGCTCTCCTGCTCCATCCGTAGCACCAGATCCTTGAGCTGCCGCCGACATCGATGCATCGCGGTCAGAGCACGGCGACCGCTCACCGCCCCCCATCGGTTGGATTTAATGTGTCGGAGGAATGGTGACGCCATTGTCTCAAGCAAGTACTCGCCCATCGCCGATCCCACGATTACAGAACCGACAGTGATTGAATAATGTGAACGCAACGGTCCACATGAAACAGAAGCCACACATCTCACGACTTTCATCAATGGAAATTCAAAGCTGGTCCTGCCTGCGACAGCGGAAACGCAGACGAACCCACCTACCATACAATAACGGATCACCGTCAACTCCAAAAACGTAAGAGACACATCAAAGCAATCCATCGCACATCAACCGAATCCATTTATCGGCTGAACTACGATGGACGTTGACTTACATTGCTGTTTATTAGGCTGCGCGCAAAAGAACAAAAACGGTCTGTCAGCAGTGAATACAGAACTGCAATGCTTATCCTCATCATCAATCTATATATATATATAAAAACAAGCTGTGTTTGCCTGCTTGCTTGATCACAGTAAACTCTGGGCAAATCGCAACCAAATCGTACGGGACCTTCGCAGAACAACGGCACTCGGTCGCAGACGGGTCTCTGGCGCCTTAGCGTGCGCCGACAGGGCCTTCCTTGGCCACCGGGACCGCTTTCTGTGCTTACGCCCGTGCCCTCACGGTACGGTAAGCGGCACCGCCATTACAATTACAATACCAAGTTAGGATAAGGACCGCAGCTATTACAATCCCCAGTTCGGATAAGCGGAATCGCTATTACAATCCCCATCTATGTATAGGCTACGCTTGCTTCATCACAGTTAACTCCCGACAAATCGCAACCACACGGCGCCGGACCTTCGTCCAACGACGCCACTCACGCGGGTCTCTGGTGCCATTGCGCCGCGCACCGCGAGGTCTGCCAAGACGCGACGGATCGACTCGTTCACTCAAACAACAAGAGATCGAACAGAGTGGCCCAACTGTGCACAGAGCAGTAGCCGCTTACAAAAGGCGTCGCTTGCATAAACAAAGTCAACTTTATTTGTCGCCGTTTTGAGTCCTAAAATTTACCCGGACAACGCACATGGATGAACCATCACATTTACCCGGACTACGCCGGGTCGCCCCACCTAGTAATCATATATCACTGCCGACTCACCTCTTCGTCAAGCTTGTCCTTATGCCGTGCCAGCTGCTCCCCACGCTGCACTGCCTGCTTCAGGTCAAAGTCGAGCATGGAACAGCGCTTCTCCGCTTCCACGAGCCGGCTCTCGGCCTTCTGGCGCATCGCCCGCTCCTCCGACAGCTTCGTCTCCATCTCTGCAAGCGGCCGTGCGCCGCGACCACGACACACGGTGCGCAGTCAATCCATGGGATTGCTAAGTCCAGTCTCCCTGTCGATAGAGGTTCCTCATCCTCAGAGTCATCCATGACCGATCCACTACCGCATGAAGGACTCCCCCCGGACCATCACCAGCGATATTTTTGACCTTTAAGTCATCGACCGTTCCACTGAAGGATCCTGCCCAGGCCCATTTATTTTTCGTATCCGTTTGAATGACGATCTTTAATAGACATTTGTTCCCTATTACACAGATGCCTCTTTAGGTTTCGCAACGCAATTACAAGCATTGTGATTGAAAGTAACATTCAACTCGTTTCACACAGAAGAGATTGCAGACTAATTGGCAGGAGAAAGGCTGTCCAGAGGTTCTATAAATCCTGATAATTAAATAAGGATCTTATGTACAGGATAATGTCCATACCTTATAACAAACTGTATATTATGAACACCTTTAAACCGTCGTACATTTAAAAATAATAAAAAATATTGTTGCGATGTAGGTTTTCATGGCTCGATGCATGATGCTTGCTTCGAAAAGCTGCTTCCTCGGGACAGCCGCGTCGATCGCTCCCTCTCTCCACCTCGGGTTAAGAGGCATCTGCGCCTGAGGATGCCTCTAACGTGCGAGGCGAAACGTCGCGAGGTGGAAAGAGGGAGCGAACGACGCGGCTGTCCCGAGAGAGCAGCTTTTCGAAGCAATCATCAATGATGATGCAAATTATAAAGCGTGAAAATTCCACGCCTAGTCACGGACGAGAGATGGATACAAAGGCGTGAGAAAACCACGGGGGGGGGGGGAAGACAATCATGCAGTTAGCCAGTGCCAACATTCACCAAACGCTGCGTCCCACATATTGTTATTCACACATTAATTAATATGTTTGTTTTATTTGTGGGAGAAAACCGGACAGCCCGGAGGAAACCTAAGCAAAACAAGGGGAGAACATGCAAACGCTACACCGAAGGCACCCTAGGTGGGAACTGAACTGCCTCAGGAAGGACTTTCTGTGAGGCGCAGCAATAAAAACACTATAAAATAAAAAATAATATTATTTCTAACATTTACAATGCTGTCTTGGAAGCAGCGGATAGCGGCTGCTGCTTCCGAAGTCCGTTGAACAGAGGTCCCGTTACAGCGAGCGTTTACTGTACACATAACGGTGATGTTTTAAACGCCGCCGCGAGCGGGCGGTCTGCGTCTTGCCCAGCTGGGTCGAGCGCGCCGGCCATTGCGTGCCCGGGGGCCTTACCGTTCATGGCCTCGGACTTGGCCTCCTCGATGGATTCGTATTTCCGGTTCTTGTCGGCGATCCAGGCCTTGTGTTCCGCCACCTCCCGCTCCAGGCTCTGCTGCAGGGTGCTCAGCTTGTAGTTCAGCTCGATCTGCACGCTGTTCTTCTCCTGCAGGGCGCACACAGGGATCGCGTCGAATGTAAGCGCGACAGCCGCCGTCTGGTTACTGGACAGATCCTTGTTTTAGCTATTTTTTTTCTTACTTTTTTTTTTTAGAATTCCGATTTCCTAAATATCATGCCGCAGTTTTGCTTGCTCTATTTGGCTACTGATGCCTCCAATGTAGGAGGCAAAATGTCGAAATGTACAGAAAAGGAACGCTCGACTATCCCGAAAGAAGAGTTATGGCGAGATATTATCATACACCGACCCACGTTAACCGACGTCAGTACATATATTATAATCATCTGTTAGAAAAAGCATTACAAGAGCAAGACTGGATTTTCACTTAGCCTGGACCGCTGCACATCAACGAAGCAACTCCGTACCCTAACTTGAAACGTCAGCGCACGTGGAATGCGCGCAGCTAAGATAAGAAACCATCTCCAGTGGTTGCAGCGATTCATGCCGCAGCCACGGCCTTCCGTCATCCGCAGCTGCAATCCCACTGAAGCAGTGATCATTTCTTCTACCTTGCGTTGTGATCAAGGAGAATTTTTCATCTCAATCTGTACGGATATGATTGCTCTGCTCTTGTTGCGGTTGCCGGTTTAAACGGTCACTAACCAGGTTGGTCGGTTTCATCGCCCCAATGGTGGAGGTGATGGAGCAGAGGTGATGGCCACCTCCTTTAGTTATATCGCCAATGGTCTGGAACCACTTGGGGGGGGTCACCGAGGAATCCCCTAGCAGGAGTGTTGGACTTCAAGAAAAATAACTTTGGGATTTACTTTAACGCACAAATCCTCCACCACCTTGTTACAATCTGTGTGGGGGTGGGGTTGTTTGCTTGTGTGTTCTATTAGCTTAAAGAAAACATCACATTTGGAGCGTTAATAATTACCCTAAGTGTAATCCAGAGAACTAAGATATCAATTGCTAGTCACATGCACAGTCCAAACTTGCCAAAACTAAAAAATCACAACGAAATTTTACTAAATTGGAATTTACACAGCCATCCACCCCCCCCCCACTACAATAAAAAAACAGCACAGATGTAGCCACTACCATACAAGAGGCACTCAGCAGTTCTCCCAGATCCTTCTCTGTTTGTCTTAAGATAGCACAACAGAGCCAACAGGTGCCACGAATGGGTTAATGTTTAACATAATAAAGGCACGAAATCAAGCTGCACAACCGGAAAGTTAAGCTTATGGGTGAATTAACCAAGGTTACCATGTTCAAAATAAAACTGCTTTTAACGTCCAGTTTAAAAAAAAACATGAAAACCTCGCATCTCCGACCATGGTTATGGTCGTGGGACCCGGTGTCCACCAGGTACCCTGGGGTCCACCAGACGCCCGTGTCCACCGAGGCTCCAGTTGCCACAAGCTACCAAGTACATCCACCACGACCCACTATCCACCAATCACCCAGTGTCCGACCACGGACCAAGTGTCTGCCTGGGGGAGACACAACGTCCACGAGGCACCACTGCTCAAGGGTGGACGGGGTTCCTCACCTTCTCCACATTGCTGAGTTTATCCTGAAGCTGTCGTTTCTCGGCCTCGCTCCGGGACACGGCGAGTTTCAGCTCCTTCACCTCGTCCTGCAGGGAGCTGACGTGTGCTGTGCGCGCGCGCGTGCGTGGGCAGTCAAAACAAGAACAGAGCGTTTTTAAAAGTCATGTTCCTCATTCCTGAACGATTCTCTAAAGAGACTCCAACGTGACGCGTAAAGTCACGCTCTGCCCGCGTGCGCTCCCTCGCTTATCTCGCGCACGGCGTCGGTGACGCGCGTCACTTTAGAATGCGCTCCGGTTCGCGTCGCTAACCGCGAACCGGTCGCTAACCGCGAACCGGTCGACGCGACTGCGGGCAGCACGGTCGGCGGCGGAGGCCCGAGCGCCGCATCTCGGAGTGCGCCGGCTCCGAGTGCGCGAGCGAGTGCCGTTCGTGCCGCTCGCGCGCACCCGCGGCGTCTCGGCACACGCCGCCGCGTCGACAACCGCTGCCATATAAGAGGAGCGCCGCCGCCGCCGCCGCCCCCTCAAGATTACTCGTGAGACGGAGCCACCGCCACCGCCCTGCCTGCGCTCTGCGTAATGGCCAGTGGCAACCGCGTCGCACCCGACACCGGCGCCACGGTGGCGTTTGCAGACTTTACAAGATAAACTGAGTTGTAAAGCAGAGAGAGATTTTGCAGTGGTAACACCCAAACATAAAACAGGTATTAAAAGCTACCAAGGGTCCTGCATATTCAGCAGGAGCATGGCAGCAGAACACATTATTGTCCTGTACTTCTATGTTCCAGCGTCCAAGCTTCCACCTTCACAAACCCTCCCTGAGCAGCATAAAATAACTGTCATGACCCCAAAATCTGATGTAGGACCTCGACCAGCAGTGGACTGAGAAACAGACTGTCCGTGTACGCTCCACATTACTGACTGCATTCACTCGGACGTTTGCACGACCAAGCAGGCAGTCTCGGGCGAGGCTCGCCCAGCTGGCATTTCTTACCACACACCCTTGTAGGGGCACACCACCACTTACAGGCTAAACATACCGGCCCCCGCGGGAAGCTGGGGGGGTGGGACCGGCACTATCTCAAGATAGCGCCCGTCATGCAATGGCCGTACCAAGCACCGCATGGGAAACTGCCCGCAACAACGCGTCTGGAATTAGCAGAGCTAATGATCACCGCACGAGAACCAGCAGTTAATTGATTCACACACACCCGCAAAATGTGTAACGGCAGCAGCGATACATTTCAAGAGACGAGGACCACTCGGCTTTTTATTCTAATTCCATGGCCCCGGCTACTGCTGAGTGTATTTCCCACAGCGAGTCGAGTGGCAATGTCAGGGCTAACACTGAATATCCACACTCATGCGGGGCACCAGCACGAGTGCTCAGTGTCACCAATTAGTTATGCACTGCTCTTGGAGGAACCTATACTTCTTCTCTGCAACATTGACGCTCTCGTCTGCTTTCTTGTTGCTGCTGTCCACACGCACCATGGCTTCTCATCTCATCTCATTATCTGAAACCGCTTAATCCTATATAGGGTCACGGTGAGCCGGAGCCTATCCCGGAAA
>JAZEWT010000008.1:10132182-10156451 GCA_036362905.1 Mordacia mordax | reverse complement strand
TGGGGGCCCACCATACCTAATCGTTTGAAAACTACTGCCTCACACTAAGGGAGGAAAACACTTCCCTCACAGTGGGCAAATTAGAAGTTTAAAACAGCGCTGGTAAACACACGCCTCGGTAAATTCAATCCTGGTTTGTGGCCTCCCATGCAGTGAGTGACAATTTTGACCTAACGGCCTTTGAATATGATTCCCAGAATTTCCACATCAAAAATGTTCACTCCTCTCGTCCACGAATAGCCCAGCTAAGGACGCCTCTCGCGACGTACATAGATCTCGTCTGTGCGCCGCTGTTAAGTGGTAGGCCTCACGGACCACGTGAACGTCCCATTTTCGGGTCACGGTTGTACCAACACATTCTATCGGCAGACATCAATTTAAACCATAACCTTACCCTACCCATGGGCCAGTCGAGTTCCCCACCCTTTACTTTAGACCGTTCGCCTTGCCGTCACCTCCTCCCAGCATTCTCCAAATCCAAGCCTGGCTTGCGATCTGACCGCGAGCGAGCCCCCACCTTCGTTGTCGGCGTTCCGTCTCTTCTCGGCCTCGGCGTCCGCCTTGCGCTGGTTCTCCGCCACCTTGTGCTGCAGGAGCGCCTTCTCGCGCTCCATCTGCCGCGCCTGCACCTCCACACTCTTGCGAGTGGCCGTCTGCGCGGTGCCGATCGTGCGCGCACGGGGGTGGGGGTGAAGGGGGGGGCACAGGAGCGGTGAGGGCGGTGGAGTAGCACTGCCGTCTCACAGCAAGAAAGGCCCAGTTCGATTATTATCAATGATCATTTAGCAGAAGCCCTTCCCCAGGGCGACTAACATCATTAGAAGATGTTTGAAGAAACCACAATGTGGCGAGGGAAAGGAAGCCATGCATTCAGCTGGTGCCAACATTTGCCAGAAACCGTGTCACATTATTATTTTACATTTATAACGCGCACCTATTCATTCACTGTCGAAGGTATTCATTCCGCAGAGAATGACTCAGAGGCGCGAGGAGAGCACAGAGGTGGAGGAGGCAGCCAGACGGTTTGCAGGCGCCACATTGCCACGCACTGCTTCTCATATATTAGGATGTCATCGGTAAATTAATAAATGAGTTTTTTTTTTAGTTTGTGGGAGGAAACCGGAGAGCCTGGAGGAAACCCACGCAGAACAGGGGGAGAATACACAAACTCCACACAGAAAGGTGCCCAAGGCGGAGATCGAACCTGCTTGGGCGAGAATCATTCTCTCCGTGAGGCGTAGATGTTACTGCTGCGCCACCCTGACAATACCGGCTCAAATGCTTTTCTGTGTGGCATTGGAATGTTTTCCCTATGTCTATGCAGTTTTCGCATAGGTACTCCAGTTTCCTCCCACAATCCAAAGACATTCTCTCTAGTTCAACCGTCCTGAAAACATTGCCCCTGGTGCCTTAAGACGTTGCAACCTACTTACCCCTACCTGCTGTACAACTGTTAAAAAGAGCCACATAGTTCGACATTTCCTTCCAGCTCAAATACATACCTACTGACGCACGCACGGCAAAACACAGCAGTCAAGCACGCAGGACTCACGCACGCACAAGCATGCACACAAGCACGTGCGTGCAAACGCAAGAACGACACACATGCAAGCGCAGGCAATTGCACCCACGGAGACGGACACGCACACAAGATGGGTAGACAAGCACAGACGCAAGCACACACACACGCACACAAAGGCACGATCATACACAGCAGCTGTAATTCCTTGTGCAACTTTAGTAGCAAAACACATACAGCAAAGGTGTGCCCCCATTGTGAAATGAATGCCTTTCAACGTAAATAGCATAGCCACAGGCAGTAATTATCGCTTATTTCACACCTCTTCATCGAGTTCCTTTACGATCTTTTCCAGTCGAATGTTTGTGTTCCTGTGGGGGCAAAAGGTGAGAAATTGAAAAAAAAAATGGCTCGAGCATTATACTACGTTTTGATGGTTTGGTGTATGAGAATTGTTCTCCAAAGCTTTTCGCGACGTTAAGTCTCCCATATTAGAGATGTCGGGAGTTGTTGAACACCGTCCGAGCGAGACATTCTCAACCGGTGAGTCACGAGCCATCAGTGGGCCGCGAGCGCTACCTCGTGGTCTGTGGAGACCAGACCAGAGTGGGCCAAGTGGACCATGGTGTGCAAAAGGCTGAGAACACCAGCCACGTGACATCCACAATAAACACGTAGCCACTGGTGCCGGAGACCCGTACACAGCCAGCTCGTCAGCAAGGGATCAATGCACGGCAAGTCAAGGTAAATCAATCGGATACAACGTGGATTACCGAGCAGAGGACTGCGACCACATCTGAACATGTTGTATGGACAAACACTACACGTGTGATGGATGACTGACGGGCGAGCGTGCGTGCGGGTGTGCAGGCGGGCAGGTGAGCCAATCACCGGTATTTCTGCTCCATCTCATCCTTCGCCTGCATCTCGTTGTGCAACTGCTCCTCCAGCTGATAGACCTTCTGGTGGAGTTTGTCCACCTGAGCGAGAGCAGGCAGCAACCACGGTGACGAGGCATCCAGAGCGCTCGCGGTGACACGACAGGAGGCGCACGACAGGAGGCGCACGACAGCGGAACACAAAACTGGATCTCCCACAGTGACACAACTATTATTACGCCCCGCGGCCACCTTCCCTTCTGAGCGTGGAATGAAAATGACTTTTGAATGAAACAGCCGCGCTGCAGGGTAGGGGTGGCATTTCCGCATTGTGTGGACGGGGCCGTGCGCTAAACATTCCGTTACGTGTAAAAGCCACAGATAGTTGGGCGGAAAATTAAAATGTAACAGCATAAACATGCAGGAAATGCTTAAAGAATGTACCCCCTGAAGGTCAGCTGTCACCAAGATTTACAGAGACCATTTGAAGATATTTTAAACACCTACGTCCCGTTTTAACACTTAGAATCATTATAAAACTATTGCAAGAATGAAGGGCGATAACTCACCTCTCTATTGCTTTCCTAAAAGGAAATTAAGCAAAACAAAAAAATGAGATTAGTATGGCTTTAAAGCTCAGTGTTTTTCTTTAAGCATTTTAAAGGTGATAAACATGCAAAACACCGCGCGGCGATTCTGCCAAAGCAGTGTGAAGCAGCAACCGGCCACACACAAGGCGCCAGTGTTCGCAAACACAAACCCCACACATGCCACGACGCGCAAAGAATAAACACATAGGCACCAAGCAGAGGGGTGGCAATGGGTCTGCGGAGGCGTAGCACGTGGCCGGGAGGGAGGCATCATTGGCCGTGAAACCAGTCCCCAGTAGGAGACACAAACATCGGGACACAGGACGCTTACCAAGAGGCAGGGTTTAGGAGCAGCGCTTACGCTCCTACAGGGGTCACAAGTCCCTCGTGTTTGTCTATTGTTAGGCTGACTCGCAGCTCATGTAATGTATACGGTAAAGGTGCAACCCTGCAATTGCTTGCTCTCGACACTGCTTCTGGAAGGGCCTCCAAGAGATGGAGCTCAAGGCAGCCGCTATAAAATGGAATGTGGAACAACTCTCCAACGTTGGATACAAATCGTGGGAAGATCCCCACCTGATCCCACAAAACGCGGCCTGCCTATCGACTGCGGCGTACTCTTTTATCCCGCTGATTAGACAAAAGCAGGAGGAGGCATTGTAGAAATGTTCACCACTGTTTGAACTGCCGCACAAAGAAATCAAATCAAACCCATCCAGTGTGCCAACGATTACACCATGGCAGCTTATCATAGCTCATTAAATGCATAATGATATCCTGCTTTTTGAAAAAGCATTGGCGGACGATTCCCAGCAATCGAGATGAAGGGCAGTGGCAGTCTCTTGCGTGACACTGCAGACAGTCGCTCAGATGTGACCTCATCCGCAACAGCAGGCAGAGCAGCTTCTCATTTACATGCGCATATAAACGACTCGCTTGCCAGAGGAACGCTGATTCACGACCAAGGCACGAACGAACTATTCCCTTGCCGTGCCCTTGACACGGGCGCACGCACGTCCTAATTATCACAGAAATGCTGCGCTGGACTCTTTTGCGCCATTGGTTGGGCCACGCTGTGGTTGGCGAAAGGTTAGGAGTCGGGCTGTCACATGCAGCAACCGTTTGTGAAATGTCTCGTGTTGTTAGAATCCCACTTATTAAAACGAGCCCGCGACTGGACCGCACTGCACTTATCATAAGTAGGTGCGTGCGGCAATATCATCATGATTGCCCGTGTACACTGACATTGCTTCACCGCGTTTGTCGGTGTGGGGTTGACGGCTGTGAGTATAGACGTTGCAGTGGAGCACAGCAACAGCGTATTTTACAGCACTGCCCTTTACTGAAAACATAGCGCTGCAGTCGTCGGTATATGTTTCATTAGTGACAGCGATCATCCAAGCATCGACCAGGCTGAAACCCGAGGATGGGATGTATTCCACATGGTTTCATTATGTGTCACTGCCCTTGTAAATGTGTTCAACTGTGCGTGATCTGAAAATGTCCTACCGGTGATAACGACAAGCAGCGGTGTAATGTACGTACCACACTGCTTTGCCGGGGCTGGTTCATTAACGCGCGATTCACCTCCGTGCCGTTGACACTGAACAACCTGCAGAGACAAGCATTAGTAGGTAAGTGACCCCCTTCCCTCCCTAATCCAGAAGTCTCAGGGAGCCAGTGAGTTATTCAAAGTGCACCATTCACTCACTACCTTGGCCACAGCATTCCCTTTGGAAACCAGCCCTTGGTACCCAAAGCTGAAACGATTGATATAGCAGTGACCCCCTACTCACTGAAAGTCGCTATAGTAGGTGAAGCCCACGAAGGGCAGCTGATTCCCAGCGAATGCCTTGGGCACGGGAAAGGTCTCGTCTTCCGCCTTGTCCTCCTCGATCTCGTCGAAGTTGCTCGTGTCCGTGTCGCTCACCAGCTCCGGCACCACCGGCGCAGCCGCTGCAGACGGCGCAACCAGGAATTGTGTTTCAGCTGGGTGTGTCCGGGTCGGCGACCCGCAAAATATTTCGGCACCGAGTATACCACATGTAGTCCGACTCTCGCTTGAGAGCTCACTGGGTACTTTCTGCTGTGGAAATCTGTTGTACTCGGCAGCAACTATGAGTTGCATGCAATCAACTGCAGTCCGTCAGTGCCCCAGAAAATATTCAGTACTAATTTAAGTCCTGAGCAGAACTGCGCGGTTACGACGCTGCGGTAACATAGCTATTAGGTGTGCAGACTGTGCAACTGCACCAGGGTTCACAATCCGGGCTAGGGGGAGCAGGAAGACTGCCCCTTCTTCCCCCAGCCATTTAATTGCTTGCACCTGGGCTCACATTAATGTGAACATCTAATTGCAGTAGACAACACATGCTGCTCACACCACCGCCAGTGTAATGACTGAACACCAATTATCTTTAGCTTTGGCAGTGGTTCATAGTGCTTTGTAAAACCTCTCATTCAGCTGACAAGTGGCTATAGTTTACAATATAATGTTATGGGAGGTAAGAGACACTGGTGTAAGGATGTGCCGTCACCTCAGTCGATTGTTTCCACCTGCGGTTATGCAATCGTGTACAGCAGAGGTTCTCAACCCTTCACAGCTCAATGCCCACTTGACCCACGTGGGTCTGATCTCCACGGACCACCAGGTGGCGCTCGCAGCCCAAAGACGGATCGCGACCCATGGATTGGGAATGGCAAAGTGTACAGTAAGTTTTCAAAACAAATGTTGCTCTCCACTCACTCTCCCTGATGTTCTCCCACGTCCACTGGTCGTTCTTGAAGAAGGGGTGTCTCTTGATCTCCCCCACCCCATTCCTCCCTACCCGCACTTCTCTGTAACATAAACAAACGTTAACATAGTTTCTCAAGCCTATAAAACACGCACGTTCAAATATAGAGGCCTAAGACGAGTCTCACGAGGGCAGGAGTGGTGGACTTGTGCCCACTGAACTGGTGTACCTCTCAGCACACGTTACACACGTACGCACGCACGCACTCAAACGCCAAGTTGGAAAAAAACATCCCGGCCTCTTCGTCGTGAGCGTTGCCCTCAACGCTTTGGAACGCGTTCTAACCAAGGAACGTCTAAAACCCGTCCTCTCAACGCTTACGGCATCGGCTGCATTTCCGTGCCCCGTGTCAACAGGCATCGCGGTGTAACTCTGCGCTAAACGAACAAGCCCAAGCATAACACGGGGCGGTTTGAGTGCCAAATTAACACGGCGTGAAAAAAACAAGACCCGAGTGAAAATATAAATACAATTCATAACGCGCAGCACTTATTCCTTCAATCTCAAATGCATTCGTTCAGAGAGAATGACTCAGAGGGTGTAGCGAGGAAACAGCAGAGGCGGGGAGAAGAGCTAAGGCAGCCACAAAGTTTTCTGGCACCATTTTTGCCAGACACTGCATCCTATATATTATGATGTTATCGGCAAATTAACTAATGAGTGTGTTTTTTTTTAATTGTGGGAGAAAACCGGAGAACCCAGAGGAAACACACGCAGAAAAGGAGAAGAGCACAATAGGTTTACATAGTCGTTCGAGGCGGGAATAGAACTGCCTAGGGGCAAGACTTTCTGTGATGCTATGGTTGCAGCACCCTATATGAAGGGCAATGTAAGACTCGACATTATTTTATGTTTCCTTCGCCAATATACAGGACCGAGAAATACTTCTAATGTTAAATAAACAAAATAAAATGCTTAATCAAGTCAACTTATAATTGTGAAGGAAAGTACATTTTTAATAAGTTAAATGGAATCGTGATCGATTGCTATGATGCATCAACTGCTTCGTCCAGCAGTGGATTGATCATGACTGTTGTGAATGAAAATCCGGTGGCTGGATGGCACAGTGTTAATGCTTGGCACAGTAAAGACCTGGCTCTGATTCCTGCCTTGGGGGTCTCTCCGTGGAGAATGTATGTTCTTCCCCCTCGTCTGCATTCTATTTGTCTGGCTTCTCCAGTTTCATCCCATACCTAAAATGCCGCGATGCCATCAACATTGGTGAAACATCGCAATTCAGCAGGATCGTATTGAAAAATGGGCGGCACGGTGGCCCAGTGGGTAGCGCTGTCACCTCACAGCAAGAAGGTCCCGGGATCAAACCTCGGCTCGGGTGCCTTTCTGTGTGGAGTTTGCGTGTTCTCTCCCTGTGTCCGCGTGGGTTTTCGCCGGGCACTCCGGTTTCCCCCACAGTCCAAAAAAACCATGCTGCTGCATAGGTTAATTGGCTTGCAGACTAAATTGCCCGCAGTGCCCGGTGATGGACTGGCGTCCCATCGTGAATATATCCCTGCCTTGCGCCCTGTGTCTGCCGGGATAGACTCCGGCTCACTGTGACCCTGTACAGGACCCAGCGGTTTCTGACGACGAGATGAGGTTCTTGAAAAATGAGACACTGTAACGTTCCTGTGTAAATAAATATATAATGCGCCATTGTTGCATGCCTTACTCATTCATTCATTATCAAAACCCGGTTAATGCTGTACAGGGTGGGGGGGGGGCTATCCGGGTCGACAGAGGACACAAGGATGAGGAATACCCAGGATGTGACACCAGTACCTCGCAGGGCACACTTTGTGGGGAAATTTACTCAACAACAGGCCAGTGAACCTAGGCAGCAGCGTGCCTTTGCACGGTGGGAGAAAACCGGCATAGCCGGCGAAATCGCACGCGGGAACGGGGTAGGACTCACCGACACCACACAAAAAGGCACCCGAGCTAGGAAACGAAACCGGAACCTTCTTACTGTGAGGCGACAGTGCTACCGATTGCGCCAACGTGCCGCCCCTATATGCCTCACTTAACCCTGAAACTAAGTTAAGCGATTGTGCTGCACGACAAGACATTTCTTCTTGTGGATTACACCAACAACATTTTAGGAACACAATTATGTCTCTCATCTCATTGTCAGAAAACCGCTTGGTCCTGTACAGGGTCGTGGTGAGCCGGAGCCTATCTCAGCAGACACAGGGCGCAAGGCTGGGATACACCCACGATGGGATGCCAGTCCAACACCGGGCACTGTCGGCAATTTAACCTGCAAGCCAATTAACAATTATGCTTGAATTCAAATTAAACCATTGTAGTTACGTATGTGTGTGCACACACAACACTGAAACTGTAAGACCACCCACAACACACTAATAACGGAACAACGGCAGTACCGGTCGATGAGGAAGGCACAGATCAGATTCTTGGCATCCTTCGATATGTCCACATCATCGGGGAAGTTGAGGGCATTCTTGTGGTCCATGATCTTACTGTAGGTGCCGACGAGCGAATCTGCGTAGAACGGCGTGTCGCCTGATCGCACACCGCACGGACCCCGCGTGCAAAACCGTCACTCTCGCTCCGCATCCTCACCGTCACTCGACGCGCAACGTCCTACTCGCCTTGCGATGCACCGAGCGGCGAGCGTTTCATTCAGGAATCGATCCACATTTTTACCTGGTTCCCACGCTTTCCATTATTCCACCTGCTTTAGACCGTGTCTCATCTCATCTCATTTATCTGAAACCGCTTAATCCTATATAGAGTCACGGTGAGCCGGAGCCTATCCCGGAAACAGGAATACACCCGACGACGGGACGCCAGTCCATCGCCGGGCATTGCGGAACAATTTTAGTCTGCGAGCCAATCAACCTATCTAGGAGCATGCTTTTGGACTGTGGGAGGAAACCGGAGTACCTGGCGAAAACCCACGCGGACACAGGGAGAGCATGCAAACTCCACACAGAAAGGCACCCGAGCCGAGAGATTCGAACCCGGGACCTTCTTGCTGTGAGGCGTCAGCGCTAACCACTGGGCCACCACGCCGCCCTACTTTAGACCGTGTCATTCATTTCATTGGCCGAAACTTAAAATTTGCATGAATATAGTGACGGTTGCTCCGAAAAGCTGCTCTCTCGGGACAGCCGCGTCGTTCGCTTCCCCTCTCCGCACCTGAGGACGCCTCTAACGTGTGAGGAGGTGAAACATCGCGAGGCGGAGAGAGGAAGCGATCGACGCGGCTGTCCCGAGAGAGCAGCTTTTCGGAGCAATCATCATGCATCGAGCCGTGAAAACCTACATCACTGAATTAAGCGAGTCATTTTTTCATTGACCATTAACAACTCCTATATTAAGTGTAGGAGACATTTTAGCATGATTCTTAAGCGCAAAATATAATGCTATTGAATACGTCATTATGACATGCCTATCTATCATACAATGTTAACATTTCTAAAGTGCAAATCCTTAACAATTATAATAACTGTCGTTGTGGCGAGGCAGCGCAACGCACCAACGAGCATCTCGTAGAGGAAGACTCCGACAGACCACCAGTCGCACTCACGCCCGTAGTATCCATCGCCGCCCTGCGACTTGAGAACCTCCGGCGAGATGTAGTCCGGGGTGCCCACCGCTGTGTCACATCGCACCATGCCCTCCTGCAGGCGGAACACGCGACGGCACACCCTGCTCAGCTCGCTCGCTCACCCCTCGCTCCCAATCACCCGTGACCGCCCGCTCACCGTAGCCCCCCCCCCACCTCACCCGTTATCATGCCCCGTGCGCACATTTACCCGTGTTCTCACCTGATGGATACTGTCACTCACACCATACTCTCACCGACCGCCTGCTCTGAAAACAGTACGGTCAGAATGTATCGCGCCAGTCACAACTGCCAGCACTCACACTCACCCTCCCCGGCTCTTTTGGACCAATCACATACGACTCATAGCTCCTGATTTGGCTCTGGCTCAGGACAAGAACCTCTATTTATCTGGGGATCTTAGCAATGGCACCTCCAGAGCAGCTCTGTCAAGCAGTGGACTGAGACCTATTTCTGAAGGTTTCCCCACTTAGCTTGGCCTGAGTTTAAACTGGGCATTGACCATACGACTACAAATCGGAGACACTGGAAAAACGTGAAGTGGCGGTACTGTAATCGTGCGTCCGCATATCTGTGTAAGTGGACGCACCGTGTCCATCTTCATGCAGGTGCCAAAATCGGCGAGTTTCACATGTCCGTTCTTGTCCAACAGCATGTTGTCTGGCTTTACGTCCCTGCGACACGCACACACACACAAACACGTGTGCACGTTAGTTCAGCAAGCGATGGGTGCTGCTAACAACTGTTCCAAGGTGAGCGGAGCTGTGGCCGCTATCGCTGGGATATTTGAATTGAGTTAGCGATCGCTTTACCTATTATCGGTTCCATTACGCAATTAACCGGATAACACAAAAACATTTTTGGCAGCTTTTGTCTCTTCCCAAGCGGGATGTCTGATGAGAGGCACTGAGCAGGGCTCTATTGCGTCATCGGCATTTTAAGCTGTGCCATGCTATGCACAGCTGCTAGGGGGTAGCCACCATTTCTAAAGGGGTACCGAGTAATAAACCACAAAAAGTAGCGGATCATAAATTTCGAACATTAAATGACTTCATCGAGTACAGAGCAGTGACCGAGCCAATCAGTAACACATTTACCACTTGTTTCAGAGGTTGTGGTTTGAGCCTCGCCAACTGACCTGGTTAATACGGCAGGTATATTAACTATGAACGCTGCACGCAGTCTGCTTTGCAAGTGAAGGTTACATATCATGACGTCATTCATGACATGACTCGTGACATTATTCAAAAACAGAGTAGGCCGCGTGTGCTGGTGTCAAGCTACAAATTCGCCAAATTTGTGTAAAATCACAAAGCAACATCGCCCGCTGTCGTGAAGTTACCGCAGCCGGCCACCCTCTTCTGGGAAACACAGCACCTGCGCGATCGACGCGAACGCACGTGCGCCGCACGAACGGCGAAAATACCCAGTGCGGCCTGACTCTGCTTTATCACATGGCACTGGCCCCGCCGGTGTCACCTGTGAATGAAGCCCATGGAGTGGATGGCATCGAGGGCCAGTACCACCTCGGCCGTGTAGAAGCGCGCCCACTTTTCAGGCACGTCGTAGTTGCTCATGAGGTTGACGAGGTCGCCGCCCGGCATGTACTCCATCACCATGTACAGGTATCGGTGGTCTTGGAACGCGTAGAAGAGCTGCGGTGGGGGGAAATCCGGTGAGCGTTACTTGTGGACGCGAGTGTGAATAAGACGACGTGTGTACTGCGCCGGGGAGGATCCCGGGTGGCTCACAGGTCGGAGTGCTCAGCCGGCACCGCTGAGATCTTGGGGTTCCCATTCCAGGATTTTGACCATCGTCATTAAACTAAGCTCTAAAGTGTAGAGAGAACAACTCTGGTGGAAAATCAGGGTGCCAAACATTGGCGCGAACGCGGACGGCAGAGACGATTACTATCCGCGCAGATGTGGGGGAAAAAAACTAGAATTTTGTATTCGGGGTGAGGGGTTATGGGAGAGGGTTTGTTGGGACTCCGTTGGGAAGGCCACACGATCACAGACTGGAGACAGGGGGACGGCAGTCACTCCCGCTTCACCTGCACGACCCAGGGGCTGTTGGCGAACGCCATGATGTCCCTTTCCTCCCAGAAAAATGCCGAGTCGGATCGCTTCGTCATCTCAAACTTGCTCAGCAGCTTCATGGCATACACCTTCTTTGTGGCCTTGTGACGGACCTGCAAACGACAGCCAGAGTCAAGGAGCACGGCCACACACAACCACACTCAGACATCCATTAGACCACGCATATATCCCCAAAAAGAGAACGACATAACTGCAATAGACACCCATACATCAAACAGGCCACCACACATTCTCAACCAGACATACACGGAATCTTGCGTGTCCTGTGGAGTACGGGTGTGTCTCGTGCCTAGCGTGTAACCTCGTGTATCGTGCGAGTGCCGAGCGTGTCCTGCGCGGCGCGTGCGGCGGCGTGCTCGTGCGGCGCGTGTCCCGCGTGTCGCGGCGTGCAACCTGGCGCCGGCGAGGCGCGTGCGCGCGCGCGCTCGTACCAACTGCACCTCGCCGAAGGCTCCGCGCCCGATCACCTTCACCACGTCGTAGTCGTTGGCTCTCATGCGCAGATCCCGCACCTTCCCCACCGCCTTCTCGTCTGAAAGCCGTTGCATCCCTTTGGTCAAAATCCCTTGACACCCCCCCTCGGCGATTAAAACAAACGAATACATTCACAGACTCGCGATGGCCGCTTGAAACCGGCCGATAAGTGGAAGAACCACAATGATCGCGGCGGGGACACAGGTTTACGATTAAAAAAAAAGAACTCGTCTCAAAGCCACACGCACGTCACCTTCACCAGCCTCTCAAGATGAATGGGATGCTGCAAAAGACCAGGGGTCATGACCCTATCCTCGAGGAAAATGGAAAAAACTCACACCTTCCTGTGCTTGCCGCAACACCCCTATTCCAACTGTACGTCAATCAGATAACCCCCACAGCTCAGCCGACAATCAAACCACTCAAAAAGCAGCCAATGTTATCAGATCATGGAGGTTAAATAAAAATATGCCTGAAGAGTGCTAAAAATGGTGACCTCCATGCACAACAGGTTGTTCTATGCTGTAGGTACAGCTTGGGCAGCAGATAACAGTGCAGCAAGTTCCTTGATGTGACGTACGGTTAGATAACCGCCTGACCCATGCAACATGGGGAGGCCCTAATCCAGCAGTGGATCCAAAGAGAAGGGCTATACGTGCACCACACCCCCAATGCAAGGCGTGCGTGCCATGCCATACAGCAATGCTCTGCTGTGTTTGGTGTCAGGACAAGAAAAAAAAGAGACTGGGGCAGGGTCCTGAAGAAGAGGTTGCTCGACCATACCTCGCCGAGTCAGTGCCGATTGGTGGCGACGGGGGGAGCACTCACATCTGTTAAGAAAGTTGTCGATGTTCTTGTTTTTGCGGAGCGCGGGGAAGTCGAGATCGAGCACCAGCGCATCGAGGCCATCCTGAGAGCAAAACAACAACAGCAGAGACACAAACACATGGCAATTAATAACCGCTTTACTCACCGGCGGAGCCGGCACGCACACAACGCAGCCTCTCAATCTCACGGAGGCTCTGGAATGTTGGATCATTAGACGCATTACAAGTGCTGCCAGCGAGTTTCCCGGAGAGACTGAGTAAAGGGATTGGATTTGGACTCTCGCTCCATTGGTTGAGAAATAGAGGGGGCATAAGCATTCACACAATTCGGTTAAACCAGAATGCAGCCTTTCGGTAGGGCCGCATCACAATTTAGGCAACTACAGCGCTGGTGTTAGCGTAGCAGACTGGACTTTGCAATATATACAGCCCTGATGTTAGAGTAGCTTGCTGGACTAGCAAGCTAGAAGACGCCAGTTATATTTCATCTCCTGGCACAGGAAACCCAACATGATGTTTTTTCTTAGTTTTATTTTTGGATGTGACTACCAATAAATGAAAAATAAATAACAACCCTACTCCTGCAGTTGCCCAAAGTGGTCATGAATCATTTTGTTTCCAGAGCAGAGCTGAGGTCGGCACAAAACTAAATCATTAACCAAAAGATCGAGCAAGATTGACCGTCTAGGTTCTGTGCAGGGTCTGAGTGTGGCATTTATTTCAGCTATTCATGCCCATAACCAGCAACACCACGCACTCCACTCTGCAGGGCAGCTGCCGATTCCACATGGATCAGAACAATCAATACTGAGATGTAGCGATTTAACCAGACGCACATTATGTTCATGACCCTTATCAACAGAAAAAAACACTATAACACAACAGGTCTAATGCTGAACCATCGCAAAAGGCATAAAGACATAAGGCTTTATACATATATACACACTTGAGAACCCACTGACATGAAGACAAAGGCATGAAGACAAAAGCATATATTTATATTCAATTAAGGGCTCATTAAGAGGGGCAGACCGAGTTAAGCCATAATTATGAATAGATGCATGTTTCTCATTACGCTGAGAAAAAGATGAACACATAGCCCAGAAAGCAACAAGTTTAAGCCTTCACATTAATCAAACAAAGTAGTTTGGACAGAACACATCGGGAACATAACGAAGGAATGGCAGCCAAAGAAGGCAACGTTTTCAAAAAGACCTCCACCGTGGAGAGATAGCCATGAGATGAGCTAGTCACCGTGAGGGCCCGCAACAACGTGAGTGGACTTCCACTCAGCAGTGGATAGATGACGGCCACTGATAAAATCACTTGGGCATTGTGACGTGGTGCTTAGCGGAGAGTTCATTACTGTAGTGGGCGGACTCCCTCAACACGGTCCCCCCCCCACCCCATCCGCCGGCCATGCCGGATCAGAAGCGACACGCAATGAACAAGAGCGCCAAGTGACGGGTGCGGCGAGATCGGCGGCGGCAGGTCGCGGCTTGTCGGCACGGCGACACGTGACGGAGAGGCACTCGGACAACACTCTGCTTCTACCGCTCGGTCACTCGCGCTCCGCACTGCGCTCACCGGGCACGACGGCAAAGGTGCCCTGTGTCGACCACACAGGATTGCGGGGCAAGTGCTGCTGGCGAGCGCACGGGAAGGTGGCGTTTCGCACGCGCGGTTCGTGTGGCCGGAACAAGCGCAGCTTATACACACCAGCTAATAATGCATTGGCTAATTGTTATCTTACGATGCTAATCGTGGCACGGATATAATAATAATAATAATAATTGAACTTCGAGAGGGATTTTCACCCGAAGGTCACAAAGCGCTGCACAAATACCACTTTATCTCTTACAGTGATGCAAACGTGAACAGCCCCAAGTATGACAGCGGTGACACTGTCGGCAGATTCACGTGCTTTGACCAGGAATGTTCGGCAGAAAAGTGCTGGACAGTGTAAACACCTGGCTCTATGTCTACTGTAGGGGCACGCTTAGGTAACACCATCCTCAAAGTGCTTCATACCTACACGTGGTTCAGCAACACAGTGAGCGAATGGCCTGAATTCGTGAGGTTGCGAGTTTAAATCCTGGCTGGGTGTGGACTCGTCAATACAATCGTACCACTCTGTGGGGAAGTTAACATTCTCACTGCAATATGGAGAGACTTGCCCATGACATACGGAATGTGGAATTTTCACAACTTGCCCAAGACTGTGAACAGGAGACGAGCAATGACTCAAAGTTCAATTGATAATTATTATTATACTTCGAGAGCAATTTTCACCCGAGGGTCACAAAGCGTTGCACATAGCGAACGGCATGCCAACCACAACATCAGAGTAGATAAATTAAGTAAAATAATGACGATGAATCAATAAAGGACATAAAATAACAAATAAAATAATTGTTCAACAAACAAAGGAAGGACTTCAAGGACTTACGGAACAAGTGAGTCTTGAGACAGATTTGAAGATGCCTCGGGACTCAGCTGACCGAATTGAGCCGGAAATCACTTTAAAAGAGTAACCTCACATTAAAAAAATATCCATGAAAAGCAAGATTTTAGACATCGCCTGAACCTACACCTACGAACACGTTTTTCGTTAGGGCAGTGTAAAGAAGAAGTGCATTCAGTTTGTGATATCTGTGCTCATTGTACACAGATTCCAAAGGTGAATCACAATGTGTGGCTTCATAATCAGTGGGCTCCTGACGACGGTGTCTTATGTTCGTCCGGGACTGAGTATTGTTGTGTGCGCCTGCCCGTCTGTTTGTGCTCCTGATTGCCGATACCACGTGGCACTCGGAACTCATCGAGGCGACCCTGGCCCGCTCGAGGAGGGTGCTGCTACGGCCACCGTCGCGTGCCTTGCGCCAGCGAGCCGCAGTTGCCCGCATTCGCCGCGGTGAGAGGATTCTGACCGAAGTGGAAGCATCCGGATGTTAACTCGCCATCGGTGACTGTGAGCAGCCGGCAACTTACACAGGCCATCGCGCGCTCATGGCCTAGGAGACGCAAGCCACTGGCTAATGCGCAGCGGTTATCGAGCACCAGCCAAAGTGCACCCGCTAACACGCAATATTATAATTATTATTTAGCAGACGCCGTTATTCAGGGCGACTCACGTCATTATGGAGGTGTAGTGAGGAAACCACAGAGCGGCGAGGGGAAGGTAGCCATGCATTCAGCCAGCGCCAATATTTGCTAGACACTGCGCTATATTATGATGTTATCCACTAATTAATTAACGTGTTTTTTACGTGGAAGGAAACTGGAGAACCCGGAGGAAACCCACGAAGAATAGGGGGAGAGCACACAAACTCCACACAGAAAGGTGCCCTCGGTGGGAATCCAACAGCCTAGAGCAGGAATTTCTCTCTGCGAGGTGGAGACGTTACCACTGGCGCCAACCTACATGAACCACTTAACACGCACCACCTAGCACACGCTGGCTAACACACATCATTAACCATGCAGGATCCAACGCGAAACACACGGTAGGCATCGTCTGCCACGCATCTCCCAACAAGTATCAGCCAGGATAAACCAGCCAGAATAATTTGACAATAATTTACTGAAATTAATAAATGCGTCATGAATATTTGTGGTGCTGTACGAGTGACCGACACCACATTAAAACAGAGATGCAGCAATAACGAGTTTAAAAGAACACGAAAGTAAAAACAAATTTAATGTATGAAACGGCGAGTGGCATGCAGACTGAACCATCTGGCACAAATCACCGAGCACGTACCACCAGGCACAGAGCGCCTCTTACGAGACAGTACCCACTCGTGCGTCAGCACAAGCAAATACCACAAGGTCATGAACACAAAAGCCCACGCCAGGTTGGTGAGAAGTGGCACACGCGGCCGTGCCCACCGGCGCGCGCGCGCCATCTGCTCCGCAAGCACCATGAGACTTCCTGTCAGGGCTACGGACATGCGTCGCTCAGCCGGAGAATTGAGATGACAAGGCCTGTGTTGTGAGCACAGCCCCAGCGCGACGCCGTGTCTTATAAATGTTGATCCGCATGAATATTTCAAATCATGTGGTTCTTCAAAGAATTAACAACAGATAACACCTCACGCAGAGGGCAATGGTGGAGACGGATTCTTTCATGGTTATAAATATATTATGAGGCTTGTAAATTATACATTAATGCATAAATGTAGCACGTAAGAAATGTTTGAACAAGGATAAAGCCGTAGTGGTGAATAGTATAACCTTATAGTAGCCATCTGCTGAAGCTACTTGCAGCTCGGCGCTGTTCTTCAAGCGAAGGATTTAATACGGGGCTAAGAGAATAATGGGGAGAGCTTCACGGCTCCCGTTGCACGGCCGCGCGTCGCATGCTTGCGGGCCGCGTCACGGCGCCGCGGTTGCGATGACACCAGGCCACGCAGCAGCAGCAGCAACAGCAACGGAGGCGATTCGCGATTCCAGAGATGGCGATCCCGAAATGGCGCTGGTGCGGAATGATTAAAACAACACACGCAGCTAAACTTACAGACGCGACGTCTTTAGATTTACGCACGTCCGTCCACCCACACATGCCTTCAGCGATACATATTTTTAGTAATGCTGCTACAAACGAGGCGAGTTGGTTTTTTTTATGGGTGTAACGATTTACCGCTGACTGCCCCTGGTGATGACAAAAAAGTCACGATTCAAGGTCACCGCTTGATGCAACTGTTTTCTTTCAAGCTGAGGCGAGCATATTGTCGTCTTGTCGCGTCAGCGATCACACAAAACCGTTGCATCTAATAAATGCGAATCAAAACCAATTGATACAATGGCGAAACAACGCCAGTTTTGTGAGACGGCGACACCATCGGTGTCGCCTGCAGTGTAAGACTTGCAGCTAGGAGAGCAGCAACGTTACGACTGCCTCTAGACTGCGCTGACAGCGGAATTGTATTTCAGACAGGAAGAGAGGTGAAGGAAAAGGCTCGTGCTGCAATGGCATGTCACTAACGTAAAGGACATGTTTAACATCACCACGGCATGGATGTGAGCACGGTATATCCCCTATTATTTATCCAGCAAACTTTTCAGAAACCCCGACTTTGTTTACAGGACGGTCCCTCTACCTCGGCGATATTTGATCGATTCCTTAACGAGTGGCTTTGTGTAAGCACTCATTAAGACATTTGTTTTAAATTCCACCGTGTTTTTCATCACGATTTCCCGACGCGCGGGGCCAGTGCTTCCGTCAAGTGTAAAGATCACTCCGCAAATGCCGGGCGCCACAATCGCCGATTGTACTGCTCCGCCAAGCGTACGGCGGCGCCGCACGGCGACTGCGATGTGAAAGCGCCTCTGTTCTGAGCTCGGGCTGCGTGAGCAGCCGTCCCTTCCCCAGCGCCAGCCCGGCCTTGCAAACGCTCACCCAATTGTCATTTTATTTGGCAACACGTGTTTTTATTATGCGCCGATGCGTTTCCAACTTGTTTTGTATCCGTTTCCCTCGTGATTCTCTGCAGCTTCTGCAGAACAGATGGGTGCGTGTTTTATTCACACAGTGAACACAGCCTGTGCGCGTCTACTGGCCACCACACACAGCATCACCGTGAAACAGCATCACCGCATAGAGCCATCACGCAGCTGATCACCCCCTCCCCCCCACCCGCGGCCAGCACGATCACACAGCCCGCACCAACTATGCAGCCCAGAAGCATTACGACATGATGGAATAACGCAGCACACCATTGAAACAACGTGCGTCTACAGCCTCGTAATGGTCAATCAGAATGAACCAATTCCAGAGGACTTTCAGAACCTCCCAAAGTCTAACATATGGGATTGAGCGCCAAACGCCACAGTGCCCGCGCTTAACCCCACAGCTCAGTGCAGAGCAACCTGGGACAAGGCCAACGTCCCTAACGAGCACCTAATTGTCGATGCCACAGACAAACTGGACCAATTCATCTTGCCCACAAAGGAGTGGTCTGTATTGAGCCACAAAAGTACATCACATGGCAGATGAGGCTGCCTGCTACACCCATGGACAATTAAGAATAGCCCACAGTGCGACGGCGGTTCCCATTCTTAAACCATGGGCGACAACATTTCATAGATTCACCGAGTTACTCCTGGATCCGTTCAATGGCACGCTCACCAACCTAAATATGAACTCAAACGTTGCTGATCAATTCCCAAACCACATGAACAAAGAAGGTTGGCATTCACAAGCCACCGTGAAACGCCACCACACAGCCAGGCGCCACCAACATACTCCACCACCACCACCACCGCACAGCATGCCACCAGCACATAGCCACGTACCAGCAGACAGCACACCACTAACAGTAGCTGCATACATATCCATCTAAGGCGGCAGTCAAATAACTCCCTGTCTACCCACGTTGCCCAGTCTTCTCGGCTCACATATCAAGCGATATGTTCATTAGGTAACAGACAAAACACAAATGTGTGAATGTGGGGGCTGATGAATGGCGTGGGGTGAGAGCATGAGGACTTCCGCTCGGAAGTTGCTCACCTAGCAGGCACAATACTCCGGTATCGATTAAAAAAAAATGCCTGCAGCTCTCGTACTGTAGGCACATACTAAGGCTGTGTCCTCGGCTCTTTAAATGAGTTTTAAGGTCGTTGAGAAAAAAAATACCTTCAAGTTATGGTCTGGCATGCTGCAACAGCACTCTCGTGACATCAAATGTCACAGTGATGATGTGTTAAAACGCAGGATCTGATGTCCTGGTGACCGGAAGTCTCAAAGGTCAGAGTGTGTAGCTGGCACAACTGAGACTCTGAGTATGAATGCAGGCAGTTGCCGGTGATGAATCTGCTTGCCTAAATTTTTCGAGATGCCTAGTCATCAATTATTGCACTCAAATAACATTACTCATTCTGAAAATGGTTCTGCATTTGATATGGCTAAATTTTAGGTGTGAGAATAAAACAACATTCCAGTTTGGCAGTCATTAAACAAAGAGTGGGACAGTGAACAAGAGGTAAAACGGAGTACACTAAAAGTCACTTGAATGGATTTCAGACATAACTCTGGTATCTGGTCAAGTGGGCCCTTGTCGATCAAAGAGATATGCACGACTGTGAAATTCGAGTGGAAGCTTTGTCTCATGAAATGACGCCAAAAGCCCATTACTGTATTGGCATCGGTAGAGTTATAAAATGATGTACCTGACACTTATGTTTATGATTATCGTTACCCCTAATAAAGCTTGAAAGGTGAGTCGGCCCATAACAAGCAGCACGGGAGACAGTCGGTAGTGTTTCTGGGCTGCGTAATCTCTTTAAAACTCAAAGCTACCAGGGATTCAATGTGCACCCCAGCAGCACCATCTGTGCATAGGATAAGAAATCACAAGATAAGAGTAGGCAAGATCACGGCAGGGCAGCACGGTGGTCCAGTGGGTGGCACTCTCACCTTACAGCCAGAAGGTCCCGGTTCGAATCTCGGCTCGGGTACCTTTCTGTGTGGAGTTTGCATGTTCTCCCCATGTCCGCATGGGTTTTCGCTGGGCACTCCGGTTCCCTCCCACACTCCAAAAAAAACACATGCTACTGCATAGATTAACTGGCTTGCAAACCAAATTGCCCTCACTGCCCGGTGATGGACTGGCGTCCAATCGTGGGTATATCCCTGCCTTGCGCCCTGTGTCTGCCGGGATAGGATCTGGCTCATCGCGACCCTGTGCAGGATTAAGCAGTTCTGGCAATGAGAGGAGAGCCGGCGAGATCACGGCAAAGTCCTGCACGGAGGATCCCAGCCACGTGACGCCCCACTGCGCCCGTCAGCAAGTGATTGGCACAAAACGCGAATGTGGGTGTCGTGCTGGGAAGTAATTTGAGCTTCTGGCCATGGGCACAATGCACGCGCCGCCCCTGTGATTTGCGACACGACGAGTGGCGCTTCCTGCCGTCCCAGGTTTCACTGCCGGTCGTAGCAATCATCCGAGAACGTTTATAGAGCACTGCAAACAACGAACACTGGCGATGGTGGGATTTACTCAACACTAGTGCGACACAATAAACACTTAAAGCAACGATCATCTGTAACACACCTGCTCATGTTAGGTCTCATCTCATTGTCAGAACCGCTTAATCCTGTACAGGGCCACGGTGAGCTAGATCCTATCCCGGCAGACACAGGGCGCAAGGCAGGAATATACCCACGATAAGATGCCAGTCCATCACTGGGCACTGTGGGAAATTTAGTCTGCAAGCCAATTAACCTATGCAGCAAAATCATTTTTTGGTCTGTGGGAGGAAACCATAGTGCCCAGCAAAAACCCACGCGGACATGGGGAGAGAACTCGCAAACTCCACACAGAAAGGCACCCGAGCCGAGATTCGAACCCGGGAACTTCTTGCTGTGAGGCGACAGCGCTTCCCACTGGGCCACCGTGCCACCCATCATGTTAGGTCTCAGAAACTAATGAACCTGAATAGTGCCTCGCTGGGTGAACGGACACCACACAAACGGACTGCAGGGCTATGCTGTCAGCAGTGCAAAGAAATATGTTGTTCTATTTTTTTAATAATAAATTGCACTTCTACAGCGTTTTCACCCGAGGGTCACAATTCTGTTCTCCTCTCGCACGTCTACGCTCCCAGCCTTCACCAACCCCTACTGACTAGTGCGGTGATGTTTGGTCAAACAACCCCCATGACCCACGCAGCGACAGCAATCTTACATCCAGCAATGGATTCATAAAAGAGCTGTACGTGTAACAACAAACCCGAAGTCAGAGCTACACAAGGGCAAGAGGTCACCGAGTCTCCTGCACAATGAGCCAAGTATAAGCCCAGCTTATACACAAAGTTGACGTATTAACAATGTACATTATGTTTGATAACCTTGACCTCAAGGTGCATTCGAGAAACTCCGCTGAACTTAAAAGAAGGCAGCACGTGACTCGCGTGCAGCTCACACCACAGCAAACAGGACAGGGCAGCTCTGGAACGTGCTGGGTGGCACGAGGTGAGTCCAGGTGAGTGAATATTTCAGCACGCTATGCAAATATTCACAACTTAAAAAAGCCTCCATGCAGGACACGCTCCGCTGTCAGCAAAGGGAGAATGCTCACTCCAAGGGGAGTTGCCCTACCCTCTGCTCTACGTGTCGCATGGACAGCTGCTTCCATAAGCAAACTAGAGGCTCATAACTACGGCCCTCAAACCAACTAATTCGTAGCTGACAACAACAGTCAGCCTCCTTCACTTAAAAGTGAACGAGGCAATGAGAGCATGACACACAGCCACAGAGGCACAAGCAGAGAAAAAAAAACCTACAGCAAGGGGAAGGTTTGTGAAGCAAGTACTAAAGCGCAGCACAGAACTTGGCAGCCATGATCCCACATGGCTGGGAGTGGCAGCAGATCAGCGAGATTGAACAACTCGCACGCTTGAGGTTCATGCCGTCGCTCAATGATCCATTTGTTCGAATGCCTGGGCGACTAATGGGAAGTGTTCCTGTTCCTGACGAGAAGGGGGGGGGCAGCTTACGGAGCATGTTTGAGCAGCCATGTCCTGCTTAAGGCGCTCGGGCGTACAAACCAACAGTCACACGCACTCTCGCTGGGTGCGTCCGGTTCACTAGCTGGTGCTGACACACACAGCAAGGTATGGAAACTGCACTAGCACACACGCTACCTGCTTAGGTGAATAGGTATGCCCAGTACAATGACAATGCAAACCTAAAGCAAACGTCGGCTGAATGTGAAATTGCCAATTAAATCAATTTGTCTGCAAATGGTGCAGCAGTAAGTGATGTAACAAATATAATTTGGGGCAAAGTTAGCAAAGAGACGTGCACACTGAATAAAAACGTCATCACGCAAAGTCCCACGCTGCCAGCCTCTCTACACATTTAACACCGATGATTGCTTCGAAAAGCTGCTCGCTCGGGACAGCCGCGTCGATGGCTCCCTCTCCACTCCTTGCGACGTTTCGCCTCATTTAACTCCTTCCAGGGTTAAATTTCACATCCACAAGTTGGGGCGAAAATGAGTAAGCCTGGGCTTTTTCGGAGAGGTCATTATGGGTGTGGTCAGTGCGAGCAGTGGTCGAAACGCACGTGGAGCCTGCACCAGGAAATCCGCGGGACCCAGCAAACACACACCAGCCCCAACTGCCTGCTGCCCCACCTGCCCGGCCAACCTAACTCTCACCTGCAAACCTGGCAATCCTGACGGTGTGACCAGAGGGCTTTTGATTTTTTAAACCCAGGCTTTCTAAAAATAACACATTTGATCGTGAGCAACAACGGCGCAACCCAGCGAGGAATGTTTTTCCTTCCTTAAGAGTTCTCAGTGGAACAGGTGGCTCCCTACTGACCTCAAGTGAGACTGCTACGGGTGCACAGCCCCTGCATACCTCGCCGCTAAAGCGTGCAGTGCGGTTTCGCTTCTTGAGAATGCCACAGCTGGCTTCCCACACAGCCTTTCCAGCCGCACACTCACCCGACAAGACAGCGCATGCACTGCGCGCAGTCGCTGCTCGTCATTTTATTATTTTATTTACCAATTTCCCTGCCACTTGCCAATTGACTACTGGCTGAAGGCCTCTTCAATGCCGTATGTCATGGCCCTTAATTGACAATACTTCACCACACTGGGCAGTGTTGGCGGAGTACCCTGACCTGGTCTCAATGTCACTCTCTACCGATGTTAACTGTGGACGGGTAATGAACTTAGGTGCAGAGTTTATAAGGCGCTGTGCTAAGTAGGCCTTACAGCCTTAGCTCAGTAACTCGCCTTAGTAAGGGTGTCTGCTAAATGATAATAATTAATAACTAAGCAGCCACCCCGCCTGGTCTACCACGACTACTGCTCAACAATTTTCAACACTTTTTCCACCGACACATCCAAGCTGCGCTGGAGCTGTGTTGACCCCAGCTGTCGCCCGTCAGGAGGCACACGCATGCAATGTACGATGCAAATGCATGCAAAAGGACAACGTGCCGATGCCGTGTCCTTAAAGCCTCTGGCCCTGCTTGGCCCCAAGGAAAGATTCGGATGTCTTGTGGCCGGCTTAACGCTGTTTGGTGACCGCTCAGCACGGCAAATAGGCGGCGGAAATTCACTCATATGGCGAGGGCCCCACATCGGCACGGCGTGCATGGATTCGCGACAACCGGACGATGACACGGACGGACGCGTGTGGCCACCACCTGGGCCAGAACACTCACCAGCAGCCCCTCGGCATTCACCTCGGAGCGGGGGTCCTTGACCATCCCCTCCAGGCGGCCGAACCGCACATCCATGGGTTCCACGGTCGACATGGCTGCACGGCCAGGCCTGTTTATTGTGTTGGGGCACTGAATGACAACAACCACACCGCGTGGGGGAGAGAGGGCCAAACACATCAACACAGACGCAACCAGAGATGCCACACACACACACCCAAGCACACACACAAGCCAGGTACACACACACCCAAGCACACACACACACACACAAGCCAGGTACACACACACACAAGCCCAGCACACACACACACAA
>JAZEWT010000008.1:10072963-10085706 GCA_036362905.1 Mordacia mordax | reverse complement strand
CACCGCTCTCCGTGCCACCGCACCGCTCCCCGTGCCACCGCACCGCTCCCCGTGCAACCGCACCGCTCCCCGTGCCACCGCACCGCTCCCCGTTACACTGCACCGCTCACTGTGTCACAGCATCGCTCTCCGTGCCACCGCACCGCTCCCCGTGCCACCGCACCGCTCCCCGTGCCACCGCACCGCTCCCCGTGCCACCGCACCGCGCTCGACGCCCATTCCCTCCGAGCATTGGGACCGACTCCGTGACCCCGCTGTCCCAGTAGTGCCGAGAGGTGAACTTGACGTGGTGTGCCGGGTCCCGGGTTAGACCCCCGTAATCGACGAGGCTCTAACCCTGCGGGAGCGCAGCGCTGCACACGCTCAGCACTCGCGCTCCCCCCTCACGTTGCGGGCGCTGCACGCGCAGCGCACGCGCGCTGCACGCGCGCTGCACGCACGCCGCGCTCCCCCCTCACGTTGCGGGCGCTGCACGCGCGCTGCACTCTGCGCGCGCGCTCCCCACTCGCGTTGCGGGCGCTGCACGCGCGCTGTACGCGCACTGCACGGGTGCCGCGCTGTGCGCGCGCGCTCCGCACTTACCCGGCGAGCGCGCGGCGGGCGCCGAACCGGCCGTACGCGCACCGCACGTGCCCCACGCGTGCTGTACTCGCTGCACGCACGCCGCGCGTGCGCTGCACATACACTGCACGGTCGCTTCGATTGCGGTCGCCACTACCGGACGAAGAGCCCCGGTGCAAGTAGCGGCTCCCGAGCTCCAGCAGCGACATAGCGCCAACCACACAGGGTAATTGGCCTCCTCTTGCACGCTGGTTCGGGAGATGTGGGGTTCCCACACTTTGCCTCACCCTGTCTATGGGTCTCCTGACTGAGTATTGCTGCTCATCAACTGCTGGGTGCACAGAGGCATCATCATCATCGGTATTTGCTTAATCCTGTACAGGGTAACTGGGGGCCGGAGCCTATCTCGGCAGACAGAGGGCACGAGGTGGGGCTATACCTAGGATATGACACCAGTGCATCGCAATTTATGCCCCAGGCCAATTAACGTTGGCAGCAGTGTGTCTTTGGACGGTGGGAGGAAGCGGGAGTACCTGGCAATAAACCTACGCTGACACGGAAAGAGAGAGAACTCACAAACTCCACACAGATAGGCACCCGAGCCGGAAATCGAACCCGGGCCTTCTTGCTGTGATGCGACTGCGCCACTCACTACGCCACTCACTGTGCCAGCGCGCCGCTCTGTAAGGAGGCAGTGAGGGGGATTGAGCCGGCGACCTCTGAGGCTCCTGTGCCAGCCGTCGGAATACTGACGACGTCTTCACGCCGCTGTCTTTTGTCAAGGGATTTCTCTTCCCTGAGCCCGTCTCCAAAATTCTCTGAAATTCGTTTTCCAGGATTTGCGAGCGCCGGGGCGATTGTGCGGTGAATCCGACACGGGCGACATCAGCGGCGGTGGCGTCTCGCTAATTCTGAGCGCCGGGGCTCGGCTTACGGTCGTGTCACGGCGAAACCGCTGTGCCGCGCTGGTAAACACGGTAAGGGGCCCGCGTGATGTCCCCCCCCCCAAGCCTCGGTCGCTGTGCTGATCCCCGCCATGTCGCACATCTTTCCGCCGGCTTTGAATCGCGGCGCTCAGTTTGGTGTCGCGTTGCGCATCGCGGGCAACGGCGCGACCCCCGCGCGCGCCATGACCGGAGCCCCACAGGCGCTGCTCACGACCACGCTCGTCCTTGGCAGTGAACGACGCTCTCTCGCGCCTGGGCGCCGGCAGGGGCATGGCATGCGATCATTATCTCTGCGTCCGTGCCGCCGTCCATCAGTCGGCGCTTTCTCCCGGCTTGATCCCTGTGACTCGTAGGGAATTCCGCGTGACCCCCGACCCCATGGAGGATCGTGTGGGCGCTGACAGCGGTGAGCGTTCGCGTCACGGGTGGGAGCGCGAGCGCCTGGGTGGGAGAGGGGGGGAGGGGGGGGAGTCGGCACAAATCCCGGTCCTGTGGTCGCGCAGCGAGAACAGTGCGTCACCATGGTGACCGCTGCGCAGGCGCGCGGGGAAGGCCCGGCACTCACACGTGTCGCCCCCCCTCCCCCTCCTCCCAATCTCACTGCGCTTTAATTTGAAGTAGGGAGACCCGTGGCTCCGTCACTATATGCGCCGCTGCCCTGAGACGTTCGCAGAACTCGAGTTGGCGAAACAGAATTAGGGTTCCTCGAAATCATGAACCGCTCATAGTATCGTGCGCAATGGTGCAGCGTGGCATTTTCGTGAACGCTTCCGAGCGAGACGTCCTCGCAGCGCTCGTGTAGCCGGCGCGGCCGGATGGGACACGTGGCGGCTCCAGCATGAACCCTAAATTAGCGACGTCCTTGAGCGATTCCGGCTCGGCGGCGACCCTGTTCTGCTTGGCGGTCCTGGTTTCTGACGTATCCAGGTCGGCCCGTTGAAGTGAGACCAGAGAATCCGGGTCACGGCCCAAATTCCCCCGTCATCGCCCCGAGCGCCTGAGGTCAGGCGCTCGCGGTGGCATAGCGACAACGCGGCGTGCCGATGTAAAGTCTAAACTAGGTCGGGAAGAAAAAACAACGCTAAAGCGATGTTTATTTTTCTGATCCACCCCTTTTTGTGAATAACGGCAGGGCCGTAGCGCAAAGTGCGCAGGCCCCAGCCGCAGCTCCTCTCGGTCGAGGAGGCCAGCGGAGCTGTCGTGTGGTTCGCGAGACCAGCTGCTGCCGCCGCCCGCAGCGCGCGGTGCCGTTCTCTGCCCTCGATGCGGGGCACGAAATTGAACCGTCGGATCGCAGTCGGGAGGTCGTAAGAACGAACGAGGGACGAGCTGCGATGGCGAGCGGGCACGACGTCGGGACAGGGGGCGTGTTGTGGACGAGCGTGAAGCTGCTACCGGTGTTGGCGCTTTACTTATTTCGAGGTGGCGACGTCAGAGCGCTGGCGTGTCGGGTTATGCACCAGGCGGCGCCGTCCAAGTGGGGTGGACTCCGCGAGGTCGCGTAACGCGATAGCGCACGATCTCATCGTGGATTCCTCGAGCTCAGTTTGGTCCCGTCGCGCGCGGCAAGAGACGGGGCTGCGTACGCACCGAGATCGTTTAAATTGTTTAATTGCTTTTCTTTTTTACGCTAGCAGGGGCCACGTGCGCCCGCTGCCTGGACGAGCCATTGGTCCGTCTGGTGACGTATGGGGCCGCTGATGGCCAACAACACCGGTCATGGGCCGCTCCCTAGATCGACTCCGCCTCAAATGGATACATGGTGTGGTGTGTAATCATTGCCGCTAGGAAGACCAAGGCGGCCAGGTATGTGCTGGTTACCCATCTCCTCATGTGGTGTGTCGGCCTTCATAGGTGCTCACTAATGGCACGTGCCCCTACAGTCTGTCAATGCTGCACGGGGATTCTTTTTGCTTGTCTTATTTGTGTGTGTGTGCAAACATCGACATTGGGAAGACAAAGGCGGTCGGGTGAGACGCTGGCCACTTGGTCTTGTGTCAGCCTTCATAGGTGCTCGTTAACTGTGCTTGCACCACCTGTTCGTTAAGGCTATAGGGGTATCTTTGTGTGTGTATGTGTTAATGGGTGCTTGCTAACTGCACTTGCCCCAAGGCTATGTGGGAGATCTTTGTCTTTGGGTGTGGTGGGGAGTGGGGGATAGAGTGGTCACCACACCGGACCACGGACCCCGGCGCTCTGAGTTCGACTCTTGATCTCAACAGACATCGGTGACTGATACCTGAATCGGTCCTGGGCTCTCAGCAGCCCCAGGGCCCCTCTCTGCCCACTGCTGCTACTGCTGCACGTGACCTCCTGGAATAGTTGCGTGGCACTGCCACTGTCGCCACCGCCACCGCCGTCACCTCCACCGTCACCGACACCCACTGTCATCACCACCGCCATCGCCGTCCGCCACCAACCACCACTCGCCACCATCATTACCATCATCACTACCATCACCACCGTCACTGCCATTGTCACCACTGTCACCATCACCGTTACCATCACCGCCACCACTGTTACCAACATCGTCACCACCACCGCTGTCACCACCACTGCCATCGTCCCACCACCTTCGCCACCACCATCGTCACCACCATCACCAGCGGTGGGTGGGGCGCGGGACGTGAGCTGTTCCGCCCCTGTGCCCGCGGCCCCCCCCCCAACCCTGAATCTCCCCTCTTATTTAAGCCCCCTTGCCCGGATCCCTTTGTGATGCTAAGTGGACGCAAGTGGCTGCGCACAAAGGCCGGGCGGCACCACTTCCTGAGCGATCCGTCTTGGCCACTGGGAGGCTCTTTGTTGATCTTGACGTTTTTTCGCTATGAGAGGCTCTGCCAGTGCCGGTGATGGATGGTGCGCGAGCCTTCTGCTGGGCCCCTACAGGGTTAATGATTGAAAGTTGCCAACGGCGCGCCGGGCGCCGGCCGGGAGGGGGCCCTTGGCGGGGCCTTGGCGGAGGGTGGCGGTAGGCGAGGAGGGCGCGGCGCGGCGGGAGAGGCGGGCGGGAGGCGCGCGGGCGCGAGCGCGAGGGGATCGCCCCGCGGGCGCCGGCACGGCACGGCGGGCACGGCAACGGAGCGCGACTCTCGGAGGTGCGCGAGTTCGCACGCAGCCGGTGCTCCGATTGCCCAGCACGGCTCCCTTCGCCTGCCCCCTCGTGCTGCACGTACCTCCGTATGTTCGCGCGCCGACCTGTTCTCGCCGCTCGGCCGCGTCGGCGCGCGAACGCGTCACGCTCGTCATTCCGTCCGCTATCACGCCGGGCGCCGGCGAAGGCACCGCGGAGCACCAGCCGCGCGGTCGGCCGAATTCGCGCGTCGCCTTCTGGGGTTTGCGGCGACGGCTTCGCCGCACAGCTCCTCGCGAACACCGCCCATGCGCGGCTGTGAAGAAGCACCGTGGCCTGAAACGTCGCCACGTGCCGGCAGGGTTAATGAGGAATGTGCGGCGCTGCTGTTGTTGTTGGCTAAACTTGTGTGCCACTGCCAGCTGCCCGGGTCCGCAAAGCATAACCACACCCGGCACACACGACCGTCATGCTGCAGTGTCCCCACGTCGCACAAGAACACCCGACGAGGTGTTGAGTTTGCCGGCCACGTTTCTGATGAGGTTGGCGCGCGGCACGACCACCACGCCCCGTCGCCCACACACGCGGCCACCTTCACCACCACGTCGTCCAGTCATCGTCTCGAGTCTTCCTCCACACTGACAAATGACTGTTTGCCATTAAGCTTTCGAAAAAGACATTTTTAAAAAAAATCCATGGGCAGGGGGGGGGCTATGAGGTGGGGGGGGGGGTCCTGTCAGTGGCAGCGGGCCCTAATCCCGGGCTTAGCCGACGATCTAATTAACTTTGGGCCCGAGCCGCTAATCTCGTTGGCCTTTGTGACATCTGCACGGCCGTCGCGCAGCGGAGGCCAAGAGGACCTCCCCGTCGTCACGCACGGAACACAGCGGCTGCAGCAAGAGCAGCTGCAGTAGTAGCAACACTACTGGCAGCTGTAACAGCAGCTGCAGCGGCTGTGACGGCAGCGGCCGCGGCAGTGGTGGCGGCAGCTGTTGCAGCAGGAGCAGCAACAACAAAAAACGGCTGCACTGCGTGCATCACGAAGCGAATTACATCAGCAGAAATGCACCTCGCAGACATTCTCCTCTAGCAGGGTGGAGCAGAGGGAAGGAGGAGCAGCAGGAGCTGGACAGAGCACGCATCAGGAAGTAAATCGTATTAGTAGCAGCGTAATATATTTTCCATTAGGTGGAAGCACCTTCAAGGGGGAGGAAGCACGATGGAAGGGGAGTAAGCGGGATGCAAGAGGCAGTGGGATGCAAGAAGAAGCGGGATGCAAGAGGCAGTGGGATGTAAGAAGAAGCGGGATGCAAGAGGCAGTAGAATGCAAGAAGAAGCAGGCTCCAGCAGTCCGATCACTGTCTCCTCCCCGGCGTGCAGACCTCCGCTCCTCGTCCTTGAGATGGAGCGAGCGTGACGATTTGAGAGTCCTTACTGACTGCATGCGGCTACTTCAAACCAGCGCCTAGTCCCGTGTCCGTCAGCACTGGGGAGACGGAGGTAGCCAGGTGTAGTGCTGGCCACATTGGTCTTTTGTGTGCCGTGCCGGCCTAAATATATGCTCGCTAACAGGACTTGCCATGACTGTTGGTAGCCGCTGTGCCGGTGTGCGTGCGTCTGCCTCGAGACACGTTGGTGTGTGCGTGTGCGGTCGGTCGTGGGGAGCGGTGGCTCAGCGGTTAGCGCACTGGGCTACGAACCTGGTGACACGCGTTCGAATCCCACTCACGGCCACCGACACCAGTGTCGATTTTCAGAACCGATCCTGGGCCTCCCCTAGGTCGACTCGGCTTCAAATAAGTACCTCGTGCAATGCAGAAAGATTGCCACGAGGAAGACAAAGGCAGCCGGACGTTGTGCTGGTCACTCACCTCGCGTGCCGCATTTACCTACATAGGTGCTTGCTAATGGTACTTGACCCTATAGTCCGTTGGGCTATACGGAGGATCTTTGTCTTTGATCTATCGTGGCTAAACAGTCTCGTGTGGTACAGCAGGATGTTGTGCTGAGTGGACCTGTTGATGACTGGTACCAGTGGTGTGAAGATCGACCTCTGTGGAGGAGGTTTGTGAAGGACGCTGCTGGGCATTTGTAGAAAAGCGCCCTCCAATGGAGAGCAGAGGAGTGGCGCTCATGACAGCAGAGTGCCAGGCAGATGAGACCTAGTAAGTCAGTGTAGTGGGGATCACAGGTGGTGCATCTGTCAGTCGTGTTAGTCAACCCGTGGCAACTGGATCCATCCCGTGACCACTTGCCAGCAGCGAGCCCTTGACAATAAAGTTTGTGGCGTGAAAGTGCCCCTAACATAGCAGCAAGCGCTGCGGTGACATCGCCACCGCGATTTAGTGGCGAATGGCAGTTGTTGCTGGTGTGTGTTGATATGCATACACCTGCGCTAGGGTCTGCGCATCGGCTCCAGCGTTTCCGTTGAGTTTCCCGCGTCACGCCGCGTTCGATGCGTGCGATTCGCAATCGGAGCAGCCGTCGTGCACGGCGTCGGGTTCGCGACAAACCGAGAGGGGGTCCGATAGTCGGGCTCACGGCGAGAACGCCGTCATTCCACACCGCGTCCACAGGGAAGAGCAGTCATGCCTGTCAGCTCTTCGTTTTGAATGTCGGGGAGACACGGCGTTGTTTTAACGGCCGCTCGGCGTGTCTCGTGAAGGTGCGAGACGCCGCACAAAGCAACGCACGTGGGGCCCAGCAGGGCCAGGACGCTGCTCGTTTGTTCCTTACAGCCACCGCTACCGCTACCGCGCGACTCCTTCCCTGGGTTCTCGATCGCGGGCGCTGAGAGGCGACAATCGGCTTGTAGCCCGGGGAGGGGGTTGGATGTGGACCCCTATCCCACGGATCCTTCCCCGTCCCCTCCCTGCCTCCCCTGCGCTGCGTGCACCGCACCTCCGTGCACCGTGGCGGCAGCGCCACCCAGGGCTAAACCCAGCGAACGGGGGGAAAAAATCCCAAGCATCTGGGTGGTGGCGGCCGCGGCGATTAGCGAGAGTCACGGGCGACGAGCAGAGGCGCTGGTAGTTGCGACGCCATGCGGCGGCGACGCCGCGGTGACCCCCGTGGCGTCCCACCCACGCCCGCACTCTCACCCCCCCCCCCAATAAAGTGGAGACGTCTTGTTGTTGTTGCTATTAAAAGGCGAATGGTGTGTTTGTGCCAGATTTAATCTCCTTTGACCAGGCCCCCGATTGAAGGCTATCCTGGGCACCCCCAGCCGCTGTTACAGCAGGAGCTCCTTCCGGCTGGACATGCGCCGGGGTCACCCACAAATCGCGATGGGGGCCCACTGTCAGTCGTGGGTGTCGTGTTTTACGTATCCACCAATGTGTCTGCCTTGCGGAGCGGCCTCGTTCCTGCGTGCGGCAGCGGCGCCGTGACCCCCGCGACTCCCGCGGCGGCTCCCCCAGCGTTGGCCCTGGCGAGCACGTGGACCGAGGGGTCGCGCCCGTGCGGCGGCTAGCGCCGTGCGCCGTCGGCTCCGGCTCCGGTTCAGCCAATGACTCGGAAGCGTCTCGCTCGGCTATAAATAGAGCGAGCGGCTGCGGAACAGCTGCTGTTAGCACTCCGTATGGACGAGCGGAGCGCGTGACGGCATTCGCCCGGCGAGCGCGGCGTCACCATCCCAGCGGTGTCACCGTCGATCACCGCGTCACCGGTGATTGACGTTGTCGCCGTTGATCTGTGAGCTGCCCCATGCGCTAACGCGGGCCGGGCATTGACGCCCCCCCCGCACGCCGCACTCGACCGTCACCGCTGATAGCGAGGGCCCGGCCGAGCTTCCCATAGCGGCGTGACCCTCCGGCGGGGCCCTCCTGTAGGCCCCCTCTGGCGGGAGAGCCCTGGGGCCCTGAAAACACCCCTGGGCTGTGTCTCCGGTTGAGCATTAGTCCAGTCACATCTCCATTGTGAGCTGAGTTTACAGTTACACGGCAATTGCGAGTGCAGGGACTTTGTTACTCGCCGTTGTCAGTGCATTGCGCTGTGAGTTCAGTTCCCGGCGTTAGATTCTTGGCCGTGGCTAAGCCAAGGTTCCTTAAACCGTGATCCTCTGCACCGTGCGACCGCCCCGCCACAGAGGGTCTTCTGCCGCTGAACTTCCGCTGCCAAAGTGGGCGGCAGTGAACGTGGTCAGACCGGCACCGGCCAGTCCCGTCACACGAATGCGGAATGTCCGAGAAGCCGCTCCGTCACCCGGCCTCGGCACCATCCTAATCCTCGCCGGCGCTCTTCAGAGCGGGTGCGGGGCTCGGGGGAGTGATGGAGAGGGTCTCCTGCGTGAGTGCTCCGGTTGTATCCGAGAGCCTCAATGAGTGCAGCATTCCCCAAAGACTACCCCCCCCTCATCTCCTTCCCAAGCCTCCTCTCCATCCTCCTCCCGTCCCCTCTCCCCTTAGCGTGTACTGTGCTCTCCCCACGCACGTACGCAGGCGGGCGCAAACCCCCACAACAGCAGCCGCCGTTTACCACCAAGTGGCGGTGACGTCACCCCAGCGCTTGTGCCAGGTTAGGTGCCCTTTGAGGCCACGTGCAAGTGTATTGACAGGCGGTCGCAGGGCAGATCGAGGTGCGATGGGTTTACTGCCCAAGATGACTAACGCGAGGAAACCCTGTGCTCCCTACTGTGCCAACTCACTGCCCAGCACGCTGCTCGTTGTAGTGAGCGGTCACTCCTCTGCACGCCGTTGTTGGGAGGGCGGCTGCCTCCCAACTGCCCAGTGGAGTCCTCGGTGAGCCTCCTCCTCCGCAGAGGTCGATCTTGGTTGGCACGCGCCGGTACCAGTCATCGGCAAATCCGCTCGGCTCCACGTCCTCCCGCATCGCGTCAGCCCGTCTCTGGTCTCGCCCGTGCCGTGCGCGTTCACCCGGACTCGAGCTGGATGAACCACGCGCGGCACATGCGCGAGTGCTTACGCTCGTGCGCGCCCGCGATGACGCGCGCACACGGATCCCCTTCGCGTTCGCGTCCAGATCGATGCCGCGGTCACAACATCTCCTGATCGCCGGTCAGGGTGGAGGCGGTCCCATGCTGTGCAGGTTATCGGGGTTTTTGTGACCGTGCAACACCACGTCCGGAAGCTGCGGGGCAAGTGCCCGCGTTCGGTTCACGTCGTTGGGAACCAACACTCGGGCCGCTGGGTTCAAAGATCAGTGTGCCAACCACTTAGCCCGCATTCCCTCCTCTTTACTGCGCCGTGCTAAATAACACGATAGCGGTGGGGGAAGGGCTCTGGGTTCCAGTTTAGTGGAGGAGCGCTCCTGGGTTCCCGCGGGGCGCCCGGGTTCCCGCGGTTCCAAACATCGTGGGGGGGTGGGGGTGGGGTGGGGGAGGAACACGCGGCGCTGGCGGCGAAAGGTTCCACTCTGTGCCGAAGAGTTAAGACATAAACAGAGAGCGGCTGTTACGACATGAGCGCACACAAACAGCGAGCGCCTGCCGCGTCAATCCGACGTGGCCGCGCCCCCCCTCCCACTCCCCTTCAACCAGCGCCTCTCCCCTGCCCCCGCGCGGAGCGTGGTGATGACCGCACAGAGGGGAGGAGGAGGAGGAGGAGGCGGCGATGGCCGTAGAGGGAGGGAGGGGACGGTGGTCTCCGCTCTCTCACACGCCGAGTCGGGAGTCGCTCGCAACCCTGACTCGCGCGGCCGTGAAATTCCAGGGATGGGAAAAAAACCCGGCGACCGGGCGACGTTTATTTAGAAATTTAATGAAAACGTTTTGACTTATTTCTCTCTCCCTGTGTCTCCCCACGCGTGTGTTTGCTGACGATCTTGCTGACTGGGCAAGTCTCCTGTAGGTCTCCTGCGGGTCTCAGCCGAGCGGCAACCTTAGCGCTTAATGATTAATGGAGGGCATATTTACTTATTCCTGCTCATAGTCGCCACCGCCCGTGACTCATCCTGACACCTGGGATTCGTTCCTGCGCTTGGTCGCTCCTGCTTCCAGCGCCATCGCTCGGGGGCCATCGCTCGGATCGGACCGAGGTGCCCTTACGGTTTTCGGCAGTCGGAAGGCGGCGGCACGTGACCCTGGCCCCCACATGCGTGTGCGGGAGCTCAGATGGCCCCGGCTGCGCCCAGATCGGCCCTGCGGCCGATCTGGGCCCTCGATGCCGTGCGCCATCGCGGAAGCTTCGTCACTTATGGGTTTTTATTCTTCCCGTAACCCGCAAACAGCCTTGGGGCCTGTGTACGGTACCGGGGCCATTGCATAGGGCCTCCCGGTGGGGCCCTCGGCGTTTATTGCCAGTCTGAGGTGTGGTTGGAGGTTGATACCGGTTGTTCGGTGATTTCTCGCTCAAATGACATCCGTTTCGAGGGCACCGTGGGCCTGGTGAGGTTCATGGACGGGAGCGAGCGGGTGCCCAGTTGCCCCTGTCCCCACGGGCCCCGCGTTACCCGAGCGCACGTGGGAGCCCGCGGAGCCGCGGCGCTGGCGAGACCGGCGCGGCGACGTTGGGCTGCGCGGGTTGAGCGCGCGGCGTGCCGTGTGGCCCGGCGAGGCTTTGGCAACGATCCATGTGGTGAAGCTGGCAAGGCCCGGGCCGATGTGGGTGAGGCTGGCGCGGTGAGCCTGGTCCTGTCCGCGAGTCCACGAGAGTGGCAGACTGTGATGCCGCCTCCTGCAGCGCGTGCACGCGTGTACAGTGCTTGTGGGCTATTCGGGATGGCTGGGAGGAGAACGTGGCGACGACAGCCAACTGAATCTGGTTTCTTGTACGGTTGTAGCTTCTGGTAGTTACTATGTGCGTGTGTTTGCGTGCGTGTCCATGTGCTTGCGCTCTTGGGGAAGGGGGAAGCTTGGAATTTTGTCCTTTTTCTGTAAGGGGGGGGGTGTAGAGGGAGGAGGGGATGGAATGTGTGCGGTTCGGGGGGGGGAGGTTGTGCTGGGGGAGGGCTTGGGAGCTGATGAGGTAGGCAGCTATTTGCTGATGGTATCAGAAGCTCGTCTGTTGAACTCCCTGGGGCTGCGAGGGGGTGGAAGGGGGAGGGAGCGCACTTCTCAAGAGTCACCATCACCTCCATTCACGCGGCGTCACTCCCAAGCGCCGCCACGTCGGCCCAGCCGCCGGGATCCTCGTCTCGAGCGGCACGCTGCGGTGGCACCGCTCGCCGGCGCCGCATCCCCGCCGGCGCGCCGCGCCCTGCTCGCTGGCGGCCGCGCGCTCGCTCGTGGCAAGGTTCCACGACGCTCGTCGCGGGGAGGCTGCGGCGACCGCACCACCGCGACGCCGCCGCCGCCGCCGCCGCCGCCGGGGATTTAAATCGGAGCTGGGCGGCGAGGAGGCGGCGGGTGGCGGCGAGGAGGCGGCGGGTGCCGCCGACCTCTGACCCCGTTGGCCGTCGAGGGGTGGCGGCCGTTCAGGTGCGGGCGGCGGCAGCGGCGGCTGGCGGCACCGCGCGCAGAACGCGTCGCTGCTTCGGCACCGGGGAGCGTGAGAGGAGGAGGTGAGGGGAGGAAGTGAGGGCAGCTCCCGTCGTCACGCGCGATTCCCCGTCGCCACCGCGGTGTCCGCAGGCGCGCGTGAGGTGACACCCGCGTGGGTCAGTTTTTGGGGAGCGGTGGCGTTGGCGCAGCGGTCAGCGCGCTACGAACCCTGCGACACGAGTTATATTGCCGCTCGTGGTCAAGGCCAGTGATGGTTGTGTGAACTGGTCCTGGGATTCTTAGACTCAGCCTCAAATACTGTGATGGGAAAATATTACTACTGGAGGGACAAAGATGGTCAGGCCTGACGCTGACCACCCATCCTCGCGTGTGCTGTGCGGGCCTTCATAGGTGCTCGCTGACAGTACTTGACCCTAACAGTTTGTTAAGCACTGTATGAAGGGTCTTTGTCCGCAGGTCACTGTGCTGGCGAGGGTTTAGTGGCGTGCGCGAGTGGGTGCGTGCGGCGATTGTGACACCGCTTGCTTGTCAGTGGTTGATGTGCAACGCGCGCGAGCGCTCGCGTGCGCGTGCACGCGCGCGCTCGTGACCGCGCGCACTCGCGCTGGCGACCACTCGTGCGCTCGCGACCGCTCGTGCGCGCACTCGCGCACTCGCGACCGCTCGTGCGCGCACTCGTGCGCTCGCGACCGCTCGTGCGCGCACTCGCGCGCTCGCGACCGCTCGTGCGCGCACTCGCGCGCTCGCGACCGCTCGTGCGCGCACT
>JAZEWT010000008.1:9984134-9994459 GCA_036362905.1 Mordacia mordax | reverse complement strand
GGTTTCAGACAATGAGATGAGATGAGGGAGAAAACCGAAGCACCAGGAAGAAATCCACGCCAAACAGGGGGAGAGAATATGCAAACTCCCCTGCACATAACGGTGCCCAAGGTGGAAATCGAACAGTCTCAGGCGGGACCTTCTTTTTCTGAGGAGGCACGAATGTTACCGCTGCACCCTTATTTTAACGTTTCGTTAATGACTCGTCTTCGCTCCGTATAGGCAATGAGGTCACGATGGTTTCGTGGAATTCCATACGAACTTTGTCATCACAGCGTCACGCGTGTCGAGGCTGCGGTGTAAATGGCGGATAACAATTCGATTTTTAAAATCACTAACATATGTTATATTTAGTAAGGATACAGTTAATATAGCATAGCACTAAATACGATCAAAAAGTCAGTTATCTGCATAGAATACGGCTTGGCATGTGTGTGATCGCCTATTATTTCCTGGCCTCTCATTGGTTGATGGCTTGCGCAACGCCACAAGCAGCCCACTAGATGGTGTACATCGCCATCTGGGCGAGGCGAGCTCCTAAGAACCCTGACGTAGGGTTGTCACGGCTCGATGCGAGGAGAAATGCTCAAGAGCTGCTCTTTCGGGATAGCCGTGTCGAGCGTTCCTCCTCTTTTCTCCCTCGTGGCGTTTCTCGACGTAAAAATCTCATCTCATTGTCAGAAATCGCTTAGTCCTGTACAGGGTCGCGGTGAGCCAGAGCCTATCCGGCCAGACACTGGGCGCAAGGCAGGGATATACCCACGATGGGACGCTAGTCCATCACCGGGCACTGCGGGCGACTTAGTCTGCAAGCTAATTAACTTATGCAGAAGCATGCTTTTTGGCCTGTGGGAGGAAACCAGAGTGCCCGGCGAAAACCCACGGGGACACGGGAAGAACATGCAAACTCCACACAGAAAGGCACCCGAGCCGAGATTTGAACCCGGGACCTTCTTGCTGTGAGGCGACAGCGCTACCCACTGGGCGACCGTGGCGCCCGATATAAAGCGGTGGCCCTTCTGCCCCACTCTCCCGTCACCCTCGCTCACCCCCTGCCTCCCTCACCTCCTTACCCCGGTGATCCCACCGGTCGTGGTTGAGTCAGCGCTGTGGTTTCATGACATCCGCCACCACCACCTTGCTCACCTTCGGTGTCATCATCCCCATAGGTCCGCCACTCTCACCTCCATCATGACAAACACGCACGGGGTCACAGTGCAGATAAACCGCTTTGAGGCACGTGGCCGGGTCGTCCCAATACACGAACCTCCTAACCAAGAGTTCAATCCCCGGGTAAGGAGAGACTTTTTTGTCGCCGCAAGTAAACGCTCTTCCCCACCCCGCACACCCCCCCACCCCAACCTCTCCTCCGCGCTCCATCCACGGTAATTTACACTAAACGTCTCGGAATTCGTGAGCCTCGATTCAACGCCGCGAATAAGTGGAGCGGCGCCGCTAATCGGTCCCCCCCCAGAGGCTAGGGAGACTCGGGCAGAGCAGGGAGGGGGTGGGTGGATTCTGGGTCCCCAGGATCACCAGAAGACGTTTTTGTCGCTGCGCGTAAACACCCTGCCAGTGATTCTGGGCCCCCTGGTAAAAAGCACTGATATGAGCGTCGCTCAGCCAAACGGCCGCCTATGCCCGACCCCCCCCCACCCCTCCGTGAGGGGCCCTGCAATTGCCTGGTCGCGGCAGCGTGGGAGCAGCGCCCACTGCGTAGCCACCTCATCCTGGGCGCGAGGTGTCGCGATGTGCGGCCCCATTGTCGGGGTTAAACCGCGGGTAAGTTAGACATCATGTCCGACGTTTCACCCCACGCGCGGCTTCCCAAACACTTCGGGAACTAATTTTTTTCTCTCTTTCAGCAGCGACTCCAAAGGCAAGTTTTAGAATCCGAGATGATGGCTCTCATTATGCCATCGCGTTGTGCCGCAGAGCGAAACTTCGGTCGTTACGCTCACCAATGGGCTCTCCTCACCCTCGTCTCATATTGTCCGCCGTCCACTCTCCGCCACTGACCACGCGGCCAAGCGACTGCACCAACGTCAGCGATGCCCGGGCGACACGGGAAATAAAACGGGGTTTCTTTCCTTCTTCCAGGTACCAGACCCTACAGAACGTTGGTCACAATGGTTTTCCACAAAGTCTCTGCTCTTTGAACTTAAGAATGACCGTTGTTGTAATGTTCATCCATCTCGAGAGACTCTTGACACACGTCAATCTAAGTCGTCCACGATCTAGCTTTCCTTCAAAATTTCCAATTATAACCAGATTTTCAATGTCCTCTTTCCTCATATTGCCCTAGAAACGTCACTTGTCTCCTTCTCATGTCATTCAACGCCTTCTTTCTACATCCCATTCGTGACAAAATTCTTCATTGGAGGTGTGACTTGTCCAAGATACCTTCAAGATGCGTCTAAAGAACCACATTTCAGTTGCATGAATTCTCTTTTCTATACTTGGTGATATTATCCAACATTTTGATGCATACGTGAAAACTGGTAGAACGTAACAATCGAGAACTCTTAGTTTCGTCCTCAAAGAAATGTTATCAGTATCTTTTTCATTTTGAAAAAGCTATCTTTGGACCTTCCCTATCCTCCAAAACGGGGATTTGCTCGCCATGAAAATGAGTCGCATCGATCACGCACCACACGGCGAGGAGCTTCTCGCTGCCTGACACATTGCAGCACCCTGCTCGCCCACCCCTTTTGAGAGGTCTCCTCACGTACGGCCTTTACAGCCGCCCCGGCCCCCCCCCCACCCATGGGAGGTGGCAGAAGCGGGAGAGGGAGCCTTTGCCAGGACCGCCTCAGTGACATCTCGTTCGGTTCGTCTCGCTTTATCCCAATTATCTTCGCCGCGGTGACGCATGTAGCGGGGTGCGATTGGACTCGCTCCTCGCTCGGGACGTGCTCCCCCGTCTCGGACGCTTACCCGAGCCACGCTCTTCGCAATGCCCTCCTCTAGAGCGACTCTCTCAGGCTCCCCGTCGCGGGGGGGGGGGGAAGGGGGAACTGTCAGCGGTGCCGTGAGCAGACAACTGCACGACTGCACCTTGACTGCTATTTAAGTTTTCTGCGTCGTGTGAAGCAGTTTTAATCAAGTGTTTTTTTGGCATTTTCTGTGTTTCGTTGGGCCCTAACCTCGCGCTTTGGTTTAACTTGGCCGATAATGATGGTGACTATGTCGCATTGTGGACCGAGTATTGCTCAAGATCTGGTTTGCGGTGCTAAGCGCAGGCTCGACCGCGTGCCTCTCCACGCTGTCAACACCTGGTCGCGCCACCAACTGCAACTCTAACGGACAGCTGGTTATTTATAACAATTGCACTTCTGGAGTGCTTTTCACCCGAGGGTCACAAAGCGCTGCACAGAGCTAATGCACGTTCACCAAGAAAGGCTCGAGCGTGCTTTGGAAGCTTGTGCTAAGTTTTCAAATGACGCAACGCTGCCGCTGCGTGGAATCCCAATGGAGAGATTGACAGTCAGGTTTTGAGCGCTGGGACCTTTTGCGCAAGGCTTGCCCCGGTGACCGTCACCGTGTCGCGTGAGAGGGCGGCCTCTGACCCCATCGGCGGCGTCGCTCCTCGCGCTGGGGGCTTCGCGGGAAAGCGGTTCAATGATGACCCCAATGATAATAATGACGATGATCTTCCCCAAGACTCGCGGGGTCTCACCCCTCGGGCGCACGACAATTGTTGTGGTCGTGTTGGTCTATTCGAAGGTCGGTTGCATGGCAGGAATCCCGCACCGAGAGCTTGCAAGGCTCACCGGGTTTTTTCTGATGCAATAACAAACAGCTCTCATATACCGCTGCCTCCTGATCACCGCCGCCCCGAGGGGAAGGGAACCGCGGGGAGGGAGTAGCAGAGAGGGAGCCGAGGGGAAGGGAGCCGAGGGGGAACCAAGGGGAGGGAGTTATGATAAGGGAGCCGTGGGGAAGGCACGGCGGGGTTATGGGTTGTGTTGATTTGGTAATTTTAGACAAAGAACAGATTTAATTGACGCCAGACATTTCCAGACACGGAGCTGCACGCTCGCTCGGGAGGTCGGCATCGGGTAACGCCCCCACCACTCATTAGATTCCCACACGCTCAACGCACTGCAGACCCCCCCCTCCGATGCTCCAGCTGGCCCCCCACAGAGCCAGGTCTCGACGGCTTGTTAGGACCGGCATTCCGCTGGGCGCGGCCCTCTGCTTGCTTCATTAGGTGCTAAGTGAGAGACATTTACGTTTTTGACGCAGGGAGCCCCTGCGCCGAATAACCGCCCCCCCCCTCCCCCGTAACCCCACCTGCGGGCAGAGTTTGGCTCCGAGCAGCAGCTGATGTGACTTGGCCGGCGTGGCCGGTGGGTGTTGCTCCGCACGCGACCGCAATTCCGTGCCCATCGCATGGCGCCGGGCAACCGCGTTCGCTCGACGATCAGCTGACGCGGGAGTTCCTCGCCACCGTGCGCATCACTTCGACCAGCACCCCGTCCGCCTCCCTTCTCCACCATCCCATACTTCACGCTGTCGGCTCCATCACCGCCCGCAGCTCGGAGCCCCCCACGTCAACACGGGCACACGACCAGGAACCCATTCCTCCTTCTCCTCCGCGCCACTCCACTTCCCAGTGTGGAATGCAAGATTGACACTGGATGTTCAATTATTTAGACACTCGTTATCAGTCGATACATTATGGTGAAGCTTACCGATTATACATAGTCGTTTGTGGAAAAAATATTCCACAGTGGGCCGAGATTCCAAAGCGATTGTTTAATGTCCCTGCGGGACTCTGGGTAAATCAGCCAGAACATAAGACACAGGCGACAAGGAGCTTAGCCACTCGCTCGGCTCATCCACAAGCAACATAGCCTGGGACCTCCAGCGTCCAAGCCTCCCTCAGAACCCTTTTAACGGTCGAGCTCCGGGAGCGATGTCGCCGCAGAGGCCCTCCATCTCACCGGAGTGCCGACAAAACCACAGCCCCTGTCTCTCGATATGTCCAAGGCATCATGGAGCAGAGGGACAAGCGGTGGCTGTGGAGGGGCAGCAGAAATGCAGACGCTGGGCGAGGGCCGCGTGGTGTAAACGGATGCACGGCCGGCTTGGCACACACTCAGTGAAGTGGACATTTATTGGCAGGCCGTGTCCACGAGCAGGAAAACACCACGGACACTCAAACTCAACCGTACACTCGAGATTCACCGCACACACGTGCACTGGAGAGGGCCTGGGGGGGGGCAGGGACGATTACACTGTGTTGAGGCAGGGGAAGTGGAGAGACCCCACGACATTTTAAGAGAGGGCCCCTCTGCACCGCATGCACGCGGCCCGGGAAGATGGGACCAACCACCGCCAAGCGGGAGTCGCGGTGGAGGCCATCTCTACAAACGGCATGATGCTGGCGGCCCCCGTGTGAACCAGCAGCTTTAAACTGCCAAGGTCACTCCTCCTGCCTAGAACGTGGGGACTCTGCTCTCGCCCCCCATCCCTCCCCCACTGGAAATTAATAGTAGATCAGCCCCTTGCGCATGCCCCCCCCCCCCCNTTTTCTCCTGGGATCTGCCCAGGAGAGGATGGGAGGGGGGAATCTGTCCAGAAGAAGATAGGAAGGCGCTCGGGGTCAAGTTGAAGAGGTCGGCGACCTCGCTATCGCTTCCTTCCTTTTGCCAGACCCCACAAGCAGCTTGTTGCACAGTCTTCTGAGACCTCTGACAGTCTTGCCAATGCATGGAATTTTACACCGGGGTGTTGAGTACGGGTGGCCCCCCCATCCTGCCGCTCGCAGTCAGGCGGCGCCCCCTCGAAACGCTCAGATTTACCGCGGCCCCATGATCGACATTGGCAGTAGAGCCCCCGCCCCCCCGCCCTCCTCCCCCCACCCCCTTCCATTCCGTACATGTCTCACTGGGGCTGGGGGTCCGTGGGGGGCGTCTCGAGCCGCCGGGGACTGTAGAGCAGCACGTAAGCAATGTGCCAGTCTCCGCCGCCCGACAGCTTGAGGATTTCGTCCGAGTGCACCACGCTCACCTTGTCATCGTCACACTTCACCCACTCATCTGCCGGGGGGCGCGGGGGTCGCGGGGTGAAGTCGAAAGATCAGATTCTTTTCTGATATTGTCAGCATCGCCAGAACAATCTAGACACCGTAAGCTTTCAAATGATGCCTTAGTCCTTTGAATTGGTGGAGCGGTCTAGAAGTGATTAAATGTGCAGATCATCCACTTGTGATGTGGAAAAGGCATCTCATTCGACACAGAAACTGTGTCGAGTGCCACCAGTTGCCGTGTGAAGTATGGTTAAACCAGCCTGAAAGACATGGGGAGGCCCTCACCTAACAGCGCACTTACAACCGGCTGTAAAATGTGGCTGCACTGCCATACATTTCCCCTCGCAGCTGACGTGAGTACGAACATATGAACAACAGGTCAAGAGCCTCCCTTAGGCTGACTGAACATTAACCGATTGCTCGGTGTGGTGCATAAACATCGCCAACACCTGTGCCATGTTGGCCTTCACAGGTGCTCGGCAAGAGCAGCGTGGGGAACCTGCGCGTGTGTGAACATTGTGTGTGTGTGTGTGTGTGCACGGAGCGTGCGTGCGTGCGTGTGCGTGCGTACCCTCTTTCCGGCGGACCCAGGCCACGTAGTGCCCCGAGGAGCTCGAGCGGCCCTGGTGGGTGAGCACCGCCGACAGCTCGTAGTATCCCGAGTTATTGGAGCCCACGTCTGCGGGCAGGGGGCGAGGGTACACGGAGGGGAGGGTACGAACAGTGAAAAAAGTTATTCGCTTCTGGGAGTGCCCGGTGTCCGAACCAATTTTAACTCCCAACATGAGACGGATTAACGGCAAGAGTAAACTCATTAATTTCTGTGCAGACCGGCAATTAGCCGGGTCAACAGTCGCGAGTCGGAGGTGTTCTTTTTCCGGGGATGAGCGGAACATCGCTCTGACGGAGACAGCAGTGGGGACTTGCTGCTGCTGCTGCTGCTGCTGATACTGCTGCTGCTGCCGCCGTTGCATGCGCTGCGCTCGCAGAAGCCCCGCCGGGAAATTTCAGCAAGCGTCGAAGTCGACTCATCATGATTTATCATTCCTCCCATGAGTCGATGGATCGGGACAATTCAGGGTTGTGATTTTATTTCACATTCAAATTTATTTGAGACATTGTGATGTTCGCCAGGGTCTGTCGTGGCTGCAGGGTTTTTGTGAAGCTCAAGAGTTTTGATCGCAAAGGGATGAATGGATTCACTGATTAACATTTATTCATAAGCTTTATGATGCGCAGGTAAAATATTGCATGGAGGTGAATTATTTACAACCTATGTAAAACAGTATGCAAATCATATGCAAATGTTATCTTCTGGCTACGTGAAAAAACTAAGACGGATAAACCTGGGCCAAGCGAGTCGATGAGCTGGAGCAGACAAATGCGATTCTCCATGTGAACTCTGGCCCGAGCTGACGATCACTCTCGGTGTAGCGTTGGCAGCACGACTCATTTGTGTGCCCAGTGACGTACGTCTCACGCATTCAGACACAAGATAGCTCAATGCACAAATCAGCGCGTGTCCCGTGAGCACAAACATCCGGCGCAATCAATGCACGTGTGCTTTCGTTTCACCGCATTAGCGGCGTATGCATTAGCACAGAGGACACAAATCTACTACGTTGGTCGCCAACACTTTGCGACCGACACCGCTTCCTTCGTGCTGCGCTACACGTCACGAATCGATGCAGCACGACTCCCCTGCTGCTCGGCCTCTCCGATGGCGTCGCCGGGGGAGCGGGGGAGCGAGCGAGCGAGCGAGCGACGATACAAATGAAGCTCCGCGTCACTACTCACCGTCGGGGAATGAGTAGGCCTCCAGTTTCACTTTTTGGTCCATTTTCTTGGACACGGCGCCCAGGGCCTGTGCGGAAGAGGTCGTGCAAAGGTCATTCGCCATCTCCTGGCAGTTGGAGCATCCACCCGTGTGAGATTGTATTTTGAACCGATAGACGCCACGTTATAAATACGCAGGTTGCGCTTACGGCTGCATGCAGGGGTTCAAGCAGGGGTTCAAATGTTACACATGGCGTTCGAGTAAGGTAAAGCATTGACCCCAGCGTTCACCTTCTGCTGCTGCTGTTCCTCCAGCTTTCGGTCTTCCATCTCCTTGAAGAGGGCCCGTGCACCCATCATCTTCTCTTGCATCGCCGGCGTGCACAGCTCAAACACATCTAGCACCAGCGGGAACTTCACGTCCTGCACGCGTGCGGGCACATGGGCGGATGCGTGCGCGCACACACACACAGACAAGCAGATACAAGCGCGTACGCGCACAGACACACGCGTGCACAAACGTGTACACACACCGGCGTGCAGGCAGACACGCATGTGTACTCGCGCGCGCGCGCACACACACACACAAGCGGACCACACGGACACACCACAGCCGTTCTCACGTTACCGTGGAGACAGACGTGATGAAGGGCTCCTGTTCCCCCTTTTGTGGTGATCACCGAAATGCCTCAATTCACGTCGTTCACATCAGAGCATTCATTCATGTCCTTCTCTCCGCAGCTCTGTGCAGCCCTTTGTGACCCTCGGGTGAAAAGCGCTCTAGAAGTGCAATTATTATAATTATTATTCACATGATGTTGGGTCAGGTGAAGCTACGGGTGTGGCCAGGCTTGTTCGTGTGTGCACAGGGTCATTCAACGGTGAACGGGACTTGCCTTAAGAATTTTGGCATTGACAGACTCCTTCTCCTTGTAGAAGAAGCGTACCATCTGCACGGCGAGGTAGGCTGGAAGGCGGTTGATTTTTGACTGCGCCATCCCACGCGCGCGCGCACACACACATCGCACACGGACGGTTTGACCGCGAGAGACGGCGCCAACGGGCCGAGAGACATTGACGGGAACAATTTTGCGCCGGGCAGAATGTGGAGCGCGGGACTCACAGATTTAATGTACAGCGCGTCTCGGTTCAGCGAGGCCGAGCGCTTGGTAATTTCTTCTTGGAGACGCTGAAACGAGAGCACGAGTCAAGCGGGTGGCTCGGGGCGCCGCCGTGCCCGACGGGCGACTCTTCGCACCAGCTGCGACGACGCCGGTTATTAATGTTCGCGTCTCAGTCTTCGCCCGTCTCTCTCACACGGGTGAGAAATATTCGGCCGCGAGCGCTCGCACAACAAGAACGGCCCGCGGCAGGAGCTCTGTGACGGATAAGAGGATGTTTCAGCTTCGGACTCCAGACACCGAGCGGCAACACAGCGGGGGGAAAACCGCATTCGGGTCGTGCGCCGGCAGGAGACGCGCGCCGAGACCGCTACGCGCCCATGCGGGCATGCGGTGCACGTCAGAACATAACCACACATTATCGTCGCCACGCCGTGTCTTAACGTTGTTCGATTTTCTCCAGATTTTGTCCACATGTGCTTTCGACGTCATTTTACACGGCAAAGAAACTGGCACTGGAAGGTCTGGCAACAGGATGAGATAATGGTGTTTGATGGAATGACTCCCGATGAGGGTGGCGCAGACTACTCTCGAGTCCAGTTAACATCTGTTGTTCACACTTCGAAGGTGATCTTGGGAAGCTCATTCACTGTATGGCAAGAGAGTGGAGAAATCATCACGTGCACAGGAGATACTACAATAGTGGTATCGCGACAGACTGGGGAGGTCTTCATCCAGCAGCGTTTATAACATGGCCGAGAATAAGGACATTGATGATTGTGCACTGTGACCGAGCCTAGACCATGAACATACACTTCACTCTGGACTGTGGTTGAATGGCACGAGGCTACATCTCAGCGGGTGCTGGCATGGGCGTCTAACAGGGACCAATACTGGTGCTTTAGCAAGCGGTCTCGGCGTGCTCATCCCTGCGTGGGTGCCGAGTACGTACCCCCCGCAGCCCCGTGCTCAAGTATTTCACATCTTGGCTGATGAAGCAGCTGAGCTGCATCTGCGTCTCCCGTCCCTTTGTGACCTCCTCCTCTTCCGACTCGGCGCACTTCATTCTGGTCGGCGCACGTTAAGGAGGACCTTCCCGGCGTCTCGCGTTGCCGCTCGCGCACAACCACGCCGAGAGCCTGCGCCGCGAGGTGCGGTTGTAAAGTCCGCGCAGTCAACCCGAGCCACCAAAAGCAAGCCACCTCTGGGCTTCTGAAGGGCTCAACATTTTAAAACGTGAGCCACTCTATTCAGAGAACCCCTGTGGACAAAGCGTGCACATGGAAACACACCGACTGCGTCCTCTCCATTCTGAAGGGCCACTGCTCCAGATACGACCGCACTGCGTACAGGCTCGAGTGAACACAGTGGCGTGGTTGTGTTTGTGCACC
>JAZEWT010000008.1:9957861-9971149 GCA_036362905.1 Mordacia mordax | reverse complement strand
TCACGGTGAAGCCGGAGCCTATCCCGGCAGACACAGGGCGCAAGGCAAGGATATACCGACGATGGGACGCCAGTCCATCGCCGGGCTGATAATGTTTTTGTTTTTTACGGAGCCCTGCACTCCGGGGCGACCCAGTGATGTATAAACAATCAGCAACGTGCATCGTATTGTCAGGGCACCCCCAAGGATCCGGCCTCCACACCACCGGAGACCGCTCGTTGTCGCGCCCCGTGAATCCACCTCCACGCGCGACGGCGACACCAGTGACGAGGGCCGGAGGCTCCTTGCAGAACTTTCATTAACAACTGAACACAATAACAACACTCCGCGCTACGCGCGCGCCAACCGAACACGAACCACCAACACCGGCGCCGAACCACTCTCAACAGTCCGTCGTTCTACATCTTGACCCGTCAGCTGTCACGTTCCCGTCCAAATGAGTCTCTCGACTTTATCCCTCAGTCGCCCTTCCAGAACTTTCTATGCGACGTCACCTCAACCCCGTGCTGCTACCCGTTAACTCTCGTCTCGGCAACTTTCGACCGTTGCATCACCCGACTTGTTAACGCCAAGGGCCCAGCCGCCCCTTGTTCTTTACCTTCCTCACCTTCGATGACCTCTCTTCGATCGACCACCCATAGCAACAGTGCCCAGCCAATCAGACCCGACCCACGCCCCCGCTCGCACCACAGAGCTCTCCCGCCTCAAAGCCCGGGTGTGCCCACGTGCACCCAGCCTGGCACGCACGACACCCCCATTCAACCATCCTCATCACACAACTCGGCACCGCTCATCGCGCACGACCCACTCACCCGTGATATCGCAACCCCCCTCACGGCCGATCGCTGGGTGTTGGTGTGCAGGTGCACCTAGCCTGGCACGGCGCGGAGCTTGGCACCACAATATCTCATCCCAAACCTGTGGAAGTACACCCAACCCCCTGTTGCAGCTGTCCCTGTGCGGCAAACAGTAGCTCAAACTGCGATTGCTGAGTCCTCGTGCTCGTTTATAGCCTCAGGTGGAGTTTACCACGCGCTTTGAGCTACATTCACAAACTACCACCACGATCACATTTCCCCAGTACTGGTGTCTCTCCACTGGATACCGGTTAAATATAGGATCGAATTCGAGATCTTTTTCACCTCAAAGGCTCTCACTGGTACTGCATCGACATATATCCATGACCTACTTCAGGCACCCTCCTCAGCACAACTTCGATCCTCGAATACGGTCTTGCTGCATGTGCCCAGATCGCACCTCCATTCGATGGGTGACAGCCTTCTCGCGCGCTGCTCCCAGACTCTGGAATGCCCTTCCAGTGGAGATTCGGTCAGCTGAGTCCCTGGGCATCTTCAAATCTCATCTCAAGACTCACTTGTTTAGTAAGGCCTTGAAGTCATCTTACTAGGACAATTGATGCGGCTCACTGTTGTCGTGCTGGTGTGATGGCTCGCTGTCGACCTGGACCTGCTCGGGAACACTTATGGCTTCCTTCGATTGTTTAACAATAATTTTTGTCGCTTATTTTATGCCATTCTATAAATTATGCTCTGATGTTGTTGTTGCTGACATGTCGTTCTCTCTACAGATATGTGCAGCGCTTTGTGACGCTTGGATGAAATTCGCTCTAGAAGTACAATTATTATTATTACCCCGATCTAAGGGAGAATCAAGATCTGGTGCACCAGGGGCCACCACTGGCTTGACGCCGTTTATGGGAAGTGGCTTCAATCAGGGCTTCTTGAATTCTCTTTTCAGAGTTTTTTTTCAATAGCGTACTTTGCGGTGTTACTTCGAATTTGCTCAAATTGGAAACAGGAGGCCGCCCCACGTGATTGACACGTTTCGAATCATGTCAGAGGATTTATACCGTCCACTGTGACGCAGACTTCGCGTATTTCTATGGTTAATACACCCGCAATAATAACTAGGGCGGCCTGTGAATTTTAAAGCACAAGCATCCGTGACAATGGGAGAGTACAGTACCACGTGTGCGTTACATTCAATGCAAGGCAGACAATAGCGCTACTTTATCAACAAAAGGCAGTTCACGATCCATCGAGAAACCACGTGGGAAAGGCAACTGCGAGACAACACAGAGCAATAAACAGAACGTACGATCGGACCAATCAATGTAATTTTATCAAAACGCGGTCCGAAATCCAATCTTTATCCGCAGCGCAAATCGCCAACGCGAGTGAGCGACCACAGGTTGCCCTGCGACTCGGTGGTACAGGCTACACAGTGGTGGCCACTTGCCGGATGAAATGGCCCTCAATTCAGTGGCATCTCGCCCCCGGTGGAAGAGAGCTGAGCGGCATTTGTGAGCCAACTCTGTTCGCAGCCGCATCCCTACACGACGAGGTGTCAGAGGGGCCTTTGTGTCGGTGTAATGAGAAAGCGCCGGATCCACTCAGCGCATTCATTCTACACGAATCACGTAAATTAGAGCCTTGTGAGTGCCAGGGAGGGGGGCATTCGTGTGAAATCGCAACCCCATCTGCGGCTGTAGAATCGAATTTATTCATCCTCTGCAATTTCAATTTTCGTTATTGTTCAGGACATCTAAAAATAATCATTGTTTGTCACGGCTACAAAGTCTCCAGGCAAATCATAACACGGTCAGCACGGCCACGATCAACCCAAACCCAGTGCTCCGGTCTACCATACGCGCGTGTGGTGGGCGGCATTCTCGCATCCGTCGGAATAACGCCAACAACGCTGTCCCAACAGCGCTGTCCCATCACACGCAGCTCTCATGGCACAGCGTGCAGCTCCACGTTCAACTTCGTGATCCGTAGCACGGCTACGATGCACGGGACACGCTTGATGATGACATGCTGATGACATCATGACGGTGATGGAAATATTGACCACGTTATATCCTAGACTGAGAATTGCTCTCCATACCTGGTCTTTCAGGATAGCCGTATCTAGTGTTCCTTTTCCTTCAGGCCATTTCGCCTCTGACGTTGGAGGTATCAGCCATTCCGAATGGTTAATTTGATACATATCATCATTGTCAATACCTGCTTAATCCTGTTCAGGGTTGCGGGGTAAGAAAGCCTATCCAGGTAGTCGGAGAGCACAAGCTGGGGCTATACCCAGGATGTGACGCCAGTACATCACAAGGCACTAGGATAAATTTACTCAGTATGCCAATTAACTCAGGGATCAACATACTTTTTGAGGGTAGGAGGAAACCAAAGTACCCATTGTATACTTTTTTAGACAATTCAGCCAAAGCATTCAAGGCACCTGATACCTCCGTGGGAAGCGAAAGTCGCGAAATAGTGATAAGGAACACTCGACACGACTATCCTGAAAAAACAGATGGAGAGCAATTTCTCTTACATTGAGCCTTGACAAACCTACATCGGTGCAAATCTTAAGACTTCTTCATAACCTCACCATCCTGCTCCTCACACTCTCCCAAATGTCCTAACACAAACCATCCGCCCACACAAAGCGAATCTACAATTGATTCATAGTACCCGAACAGTGGCGACAGAATTACAATGACCGCACAGTGAATGTTGTGACCATGTGCTAGATAGCGAGGCATACCAGAGACAACATATTGATCAAATCATTGTCGGCATCGGCAGCCACGATTTATCCACAGCTGGATGGAGGCCTCCCCCAAACAACAGACACTAAATAAGACTACAAACCAAATATGATAACTGAAAATTCTCATCTCATTGTCAGAAACCGCTTAGTCCTGTACAAGGTTGCAGTGAGCCGGAGCCTATCCTGGCATACACAGGGTGCAAGGCAGGGATATACCCACGATAGTACGCCAGTCCATCATCGGGCTCTGCGGGCAATTTAATCTGCAAGCCAATTAACCTATGCAGCAGCATGTTTTTTGGACTGTGCGAGGAAACTGGAGTGTCCGGTGAAAACCCACGCAGACACGGGGAGAACATGCAAACTCCACACAAAAAGGCACCCGAGCCGAGATTCGAACCCGGGAACTTCTTGCTGTGAGGCGACAGCGCTACCCACTAGGCCACCGTGCCGCCCGATAACTGAAAATTTAAATGAGAAATGGATTTTACTGGCTCCCAAACAGACTCGGGACCATAAAACTATTAGAATCACAGATCCATTTTGCACTGCTTATTTCGCTGGGTCACTGGTTGATTGGATCAGGCGCTTAAATAGCAGCCAGAGGCACAGTGACAGACATACTGGCTGTGCTGTGCCGCGTGCATTAATATTTGTTTGCATGAGTGCCAGATGGATAGAGGCCGTCAATTTGGTTGGGCTCTCCACAATGTTGGCGGTATCCGTGGCATCAGCTCTGTGATTTTCACTTCATCATCGTGGTCGCCGCCGCCGCCGCCGCCGCCGCCGCCACGTGTTTCTCTGAACCGGCGAGCTCCCGCCACACACGCCCGCCCGGAAACTCGAAATCCCGAACTGAGTCTGCGTGCATCTCCGTCGAGTAGCCTGGCTCCTGCAGACGACAGACGGGCACACGGACACAAATCACACAGACACTGGTACACAAACACCGGGACAAATGGACACGTGGACACCAATCAGACACACAGGCACACGAACGCAGTCAAGCTGACAAGCGAACATATGGATACATAGAGCAAGATGAAATACTGACGTGCACAATGACGCATCGACTGGCACACGCATAGACATGGAGACAATGGGACATACGGAGAAGGCACATATACATATGGACAAAGGGAAACATGGGCCCAAGGACACAGACGCACAGACACAGGACACACAAAAACACGGGCGGAGACCCGTAGACTCACGCACCCACACGCCAACATGCAATCACACACAGGCAATGCACCTTTCACAAGCATCATCTTCAAATCCCCCCGCACACCCACCACCCCCCTCTTCCTGAACGTGCCCCCTCAACGCATCCCTGAATAATGAACGAAATCCTGTCTCACAAAAAGCTCACCTCGCGCCCGCAACCTTAATTGTTGTCATTTGTACTGCAACTGTCCGAGATGGTGTCATTGATTCAGCCCGGCACCGGGATCAAAGGCACTAGAGTGTGGCCTCTAGACACGCGGGACAACCACCTGCATCTCTCCGCACGTCTCATTACAGTGCAAACGAGCGCACGGCGTCGCTTCACACAGCGATTCAGGCCTCAATATAACTTCGAGATCACTCGTGCATTGGGGTGGATGGAAACATGGCTATTATCCATCGCCGCAACGAGGAGGTGTGCTGGGTGTGGTGTGCCAGGTGTGCGTCGTTGACAGGTCGCACGTAATAAAGCCCTGTGCAAAATCCATGCCAGCTGTGACGTTTACGCACCTCAATGGCAGTCTTGGTCTCTCTGCTGGATTATAAGTTCTTCGACGTGTACAGGCCATAATATAAGTCTATGGATAACAATGTCCGGCGATGGACTGGCGTCCCGTCGTCGGGTGTATTCCTGCCTTACGCCCTGTGTTTCCGGGATAGGCTCCGGCTCACCGTGACCCTATATAGGATTAAGCGGTTTCAGATAATGAGATGAGATGAGATAACAATGTAAGCCAATGGTCTCTAACCAGTCTATCTTGATCGACAGGTCGATCCCAGAGTGTTCAACAGCCAATCTTAACATGTGTCATTCATTATCAATACTCGCTTAAACCTGTGCAGGGTCATGCGGGGGGGCGGGGGCAGGGGGGAGGGGCGAATGCTGCCTCACCGTTGGCGGCATGTAGGCGGCGTTGCGGATGCGCACGGGATACACGAAGTGCTCGTGCAGGTGATCGACGAACTCGCATACCCTGCGGAACACCACGGCACGCCGCGTAACGCCGCGTAACGCCGCGTAACGCCGCGTAACGCCGCGTAACGCCGTGTAACGCCGCGCACCGCCGCGCACCGCCGCGCAACACCAGCGCCCCACCAGCACGCTACCGGCACGCTACCGGCACGCCATAACTCTCGACACCACGCCACTGTGGGTGGCCAGCACCAGGAGAGGCCGCCTCGATTTCCCCAGTAGTAATGTTTTACACATCACACCAGGTGCTCGTTTGAGGCCGAGTCGACGTAGGCAAGGCTCAGGACCGGCTCGGGTTAATTATCGCTGACCATTGCTTTGAGCAGAGATCGAACTCGGGTTGCCGGGTGACAACGCAGCACACAAATGCAACCGGCACGTGCGCTCACACTCAGAACACACGACACAACGGCGCAACTGCTACTTGCACATCCGCCTCAATCAACTGCCAAACAGTGGACACGCACCAGAGCTGGGTGTAGATTATTTGACCCTGGGATGCCCAGACACAGACTCCCCCTCCTATTAAAGCAATCACACGAGTAAACATCTGCTGTGAGACTGCCTATAGAGTCCAGGGTCTGGGCCACGTGCCCCCAATTGCTCCCGCCACCCTCCCCAAACTTGGCCCCGAGACCAAACAGCGCGCGGGCGGCACGCGCGTTACGCCACGCGTCACCTGTCCTCCAGCGACGCGGACACGGCGAGGAAGTCGAACATGCTGACGTGCTGCGCGAGTTCGCAGAGCCCCACGCCTCCCGCGTGCGGGCACACGGGCACTGCGGAGACACAGATCCCTCAGGCAGGCCCGCATCGCAGCTCGTCCAGGCCCACGTGCGTACTAAGTTGATGCCACCCACAGCCATGGCTCCTAGGTAAATAACCACCATTAAATCCCCACAAAAGGGGTGAAACTGAATGGAAACGAATGGGAACGAATGGGAACTCCGTGCCTAGGGTGAAAATCACAGAGAAAACCTACTAGGCCTGCGTGGTATTAAATTTGGATGCTTATTTTACATCTCAGAATTGACAAAAACGCAATAAATGCGTTCTCATGAACTCAATATATTTCTGGGGGATCACGGACAGGGCACCTCGCAACCGCATCCATTCCTGTCCAAATGCCCTTGTGCTCCTGGAACTCCTAACCATGGCCACCCGTTTTGTCCCTCCGTGCCCCAGTGCCCACCCCAGGCTCTCCCCTGTCTCTAACCGTCACTGGCCAGCTTCCCCCCGCTCCCGTTGGCCTGCCCCAAACCCAGACCACACCTCCGAACTTGCAGGCCATGAGCAGCACGGCGAGGATCTCCGGTATGCCACCTAGGCGGCAGGTGTCCACCTGGCAGAACTGCAGCGCCCGCGACTGCAGCAGCTGCTTGAAGACGACGCGATTCTGGCACTGCACGGGCAGGGGCAGTGACGGACGCGTGCGCCCGTTGGGTCAATCGTTGATCAGCTCCGTTGTTGCTCTGAGAACTATTTTGTTCGCCCGGGAGACGAGTTCATTCTCGTTCGTCGTTGGGCAGTTGGTCGGCGTGCGCGCGGGCGCCGTGCACGCACGCGCACGCGCACGCCGCAGTTGGTCGACGCCGTTCCTCATTACGCGCACGGTTGTTTTGGTGATCGGTTGCGTCATTCTTAGGGTGGTTGCGGTGTGTGGTGGGATGTGTGGTGCGGTGGGTGTGGTGCAGTGGGTGTGGTGCGGTGGGTGTGGGGCGTTGTTGACTGGTTTGGTGATCGTAAACAGTGCTGCCGTGTTGTACTGTAAAGTCCAAAATCAAGTGAATTGGATGCTGACAAACGAATAATAATTTCTAACCAACACTTAAATAAAAACAAACCAGAAGCAAAGCAGGGAGTAATTAAGTAAAATGAACTACAAGCAAAGCAGAGAATGATTAAATCGCGTAAATAATCCAAGGATAATTGACCACAAATCAGCATTCCAGTAACGCAGACACAACCGCACTCCTGGGACGCACACTGAGTAAAACTCCGCGTGGCCACGCTCCCGTCTGCCCATCAGTGTTTCTGTTCCCCGATTGGTGATTTGATATCTCAGCGCCAATGTTTAGAACTCACCTGCTCGCCAGTCGCCACGCCGATGCCGAGCGGAGACAGCGCCTGAGACAGCGCAAGACAATGCGGGAGACAGAAGGAGATGGTGTCACGCCGAGACAGCCAAGGTGAACCCTGCCCCGTGTCATGTGACGCTACGTCACGTGACACGCGGGGTCATGGGATAGATGGGGAAGAGGGGAGCGCAGAGGTAAAGCGCAATGGCTGTGCCCTTTGGGTGATAGAGCCTTCTCGCGCGCTGCTCCCACACTCTGGAACTCCCTTCCATTGGAAATCTGATCAGCTGAGTCCCTGGGCATCTCCAGATCCCTACTCAAGTCTCACTTGTTCTGTAAGACCTGGAAGTCCTGTGGCTAGGATTGTTGATGCGGCTCACCGCTGCGTGCTTGGATGATGGCTCGCTGCTGATCTGTGCCTGATCAGGAGCACTTATTCCTTCCTTTTTTGCTTCAACAATTATTTTATTGTTACTTGATGTCCTTCATTGATTTATCGTGATTCTTTGTCTCACTTGATCTATTTTGATGTTGTTAATATGCCATTCTCTCCACAGCTCTGTGCAGTGCTCTGCGACCCTCGGGTGAAAGGCCCTTTAGAAATGTTCACATCGTTAGTCGCGTGACCCCCACGGGACGGCACCTGCGAGATGTACTTGTGGCCCAGCACATCGTCGGGAGAAGTCGGCTCCTCGATCCAGAGCGGGCGGAACTTCGCGAGCTTCCGCGTCCACTCCACGGCCTCCAGCACGTCCCAGCGCTGGTTCGCGTCCAGCATCTGTGCCACCCCCCCGCACCGCCACCGCCCCAGCACAATCCGCCGCGTGGCTAGCACGGAGACGCTGGTCCGCGTGTGGGCGGTGCGCGGGTCGTACGCGAGCGGCTCGCCGCCCGTACCAGGGTGCGCTCGGGTCCGATGATGTCTCGGATGACGCCGCAGCGCCGCTCGTCGTCCTCCAGCGAGCCCCCCACCTTCACCTTGAACCTGCGCCGGCCCTCGGCAAACGCAGAGCGCGGCGCTGTCGGCGCAAACACGACCCTCGCGCCGCCTCTCATGCAAATCAGTGTCGCGCCGCGAGCGAGAAAAACAACCCTTCAGATAATCGCACTAATTGTGTTTGCGCTCGGCGCCGCGTGGTAATCAACAATATTAATGAGGAAGCGGCGTGCGCGCGTGCGCACGTACGGAGGCCGCGCCGCGTGTGCGTGCGTGCACGGCGCCCGCGCGCGCGCGTTCGTGTGCGTGCGTGCACGGCGCCCGCGTGCTCAAAGGGGGACGAGTTCGCGATAGACACGGGCGCGCGTGCGTATCCGTGCTCGGGAGCGTGGGACTGCAGCTGTCAGCCCATGCACACCCGGGCTCTGCTCAATCCCAACGGGGCCCCGTGCGTGGGCAGCAGAGGGCAGGGAAGCAAAACCCACTGTTGTACTGCGCATCCACGCTCCCAATCCTTAACAATCCTCACCGTTCACCCCTCATTCCCAAACACTCGATTGCCACCCCTCACGTTCGCCGTTCACCGTTTACTCCCCACCACTCACGCCTCACCCCTCAGCTGTTGTCTCACCTTGTCCAGCCTTCGCGCAGGGCGTCTGTGCACCGCTGGGAAAAGGGGTCGGTCCGAGATGGTCGGAGACAGTGGGAGACACGGAGACGACAAGGTGTGACACGGGACACGAGAGGACCACGGTCAAGATCGTTTGGGGACCATTACAGATGTGAGGTTCAGGCGATGCGGGTCTCAGAACACGCGATCAGGTGATGCAGGCGAGTACACGAGGCGTGCGTGAGTCGAGCGGCACCTGTCTCAGCTCGGCGTCTGAGTAACCGAGCCAGGCGCAGGAAGTGGTGTATGCGGGGAACCCCGACTCCATCAGCTGGCGCTCTGGAGATCACGGTGAGATTGGGTCAGGGCACGGTCATGGAAGTAGAGAGGACAACTGCTCTCAGCGGTTGGGGGAGGGTCGTATTCTCAATGCACGGCCGTGCCAGCCAGCGTGCGTGTGGCTGGCGGAGCGACGTGCACACTCTGCGCTCGCCCACGCTGCTGTCGCGCTCGACTCGTACCCTGTGCGCCGCTCCGCCCGTTGCTCTGCCCGGCGCCGTCCTCGTCCCGTCCGCCCGCCCGTCGACCCCGCTCACGTCACCCTCCCATCTCCCATCGTCGTCTCGGCCCCTGCGAGCGCTGCCCGTGGCCCAACGCCGCGCTAAACCTGGAACGCGTGGGCTGCCTCTTCCACAACCCCGTGCTGCTAAACCCCGGAACTCATCTCATTGTCAGAAACCGCTTAGTCCTATACAGGGTCGCGGTGAGCCAGAGCCTATCCCGGCAGACACAGGGGCGCAAGGCAGGGATATACCCACGATGGGGCGCCAGTCCATCACCGGACACTGAGGGCAATTTAGTCTACAAGCCAATCAACCTACGCAGCAGCATGTTTTTGGACTGTGGGAGGAAACCGTAGTACCTGGCGAAAACCCACGCGAACACGGGGAAAACATGCAAAAACTCCACACAGAAAGGCACCCGAGCCCAGATTCGAACCCGGTACCTTCTTTCTTTGAGGCGACAGCGCTACCCACTGGGCCATCGTGCCGCCCTAAACCCTGGAACTCATTCACGCATCGAGCCGAGTGCAATTCACACCGGATCTCGCGCTCGCCACTCTCCGGGAGATTGGCCGGCGTCGTCGCGCATTGAGATAAAATTTCGCGCCGCGTGGGGACCTTTCCGTCGCGAATCGCTCCGCGAGCACAGGCTGGTAACGGGGGGNNGAGCGCGGCGCCCCCCCCCCCCGTTACCACACCACGGGGCGCCATGGGCAGCGAAATGCAGCACAGAAAAATCCACCGTTGAACTGTATTTGTGCTCAGGCATCTATGCTCACCCCGCAGAGTTCACCAGTGAGGGCTAAAGGCTTAACCCAGGGGCAAGAAACCTTTTCCTTGCCAAGGGAAAAATAGGACTGAAATAACTTTGGCAGGCAGCCACAACTTAACAGACACCTAGCAGAACCCAATGATATTATATATTTTTTCTGATAACTTTCTGTCCTATAATTTATCGGTTTAACTTTCGGTTGAACTGTTCTGGTGTTGTTGTTGACATGCCATTCTCTCCACAGCTCGGATTTATTTAAAAAAAAACCCTTAAAAACGTGATTGTTGCTGATTTTCCATTCTCTGTTGTTGTTGTTGACGGGCCGTTCTCTCTGCAGCTCTGTGCAGCGCTTTGTGACCATCGGGTGAAAAGCGCTCTATAAATGCAATTATTATTACCCAGTGATATTGCGAAAAATCACAAGGGCTCGTATGTATAGGAATCGCGAGATGTCTGCTAAAGCACGCTGACACGTTCATTGAGAAACTTGCAGTACAGCAAGTAGGCATCGCACCAGTCTGCCTGGAGATCGAGGGCTCTCTCCTCCACAGAGTCGGATTTTCCCCGACATTCCAGTGTCTCTTTAAAACGCAACACAATTTCTCACAGAAATGTCTACAAACATCCCAAGGGACGCTCGTGGAGCTGCAGGCGTTAAGTGATAATGTGTCTGCGGGGGGCTTCAAACCGCCGACGAGAATAGAAGAGGGGCGAGTGGTATATCGGGGGGGGGGGGCGGCTTCTAAACTCACCTCGTGCCTCCTTGCCGACCCTTCCCTTGTGCAGGATGTCTGTAAAACAAGGGACGGTTTATTTCAAACAGAATAGCGTATTTTCGGATGGACCCATTGACATATGGACAAAGACAGTGATTACCCACAGCTCAATGCATGAAAGCTGCTCTCCAAAGGCTATTCTTTCAGCACTGCAGTGTCGAACGCGCCCTCTCTTTCCCTCCGTGGCGTTTCGTCTCCCACGTTGGAGGAAAACTGCGATGCGCCGGGAGGCTAGGTAACTGAATGCTGAGTACTGTCTCACAAGACCGGACAATTGGATGAAGAGAGGGACGGATGGGCAGATGGATGACACTGACAGAGAGATGGACGGGACAGACAGCGCTCACGCATTTCCACCTTGTATTATTATTAATTAATTATGGGCGGCATGGTGGCCCAGTGGTTAGCGCTGTCGCCTCACAGCAAGAAGATCCCGGGTTCGAATCTCAGCTCGGGTGCCTTTCTGTGTGGAGTTTGCATGTTCTCCCCGTGTCCACGTGGGTTTTTGCCGGGCACTCCGGTTTCCTCCCACAGTCCAAAAAACATGCTGCTGCATATGTTTATTGGCTTGCAGACTATATTGCCCGCAGTGCCCGGTGATGGATTGGCGTCCCATCGTGGGTATATCCATGCCTTATGCCCTGTGTCTGCCGGGATAGGCTCCGGCTCACCGCGACCCTGTACAGGACTAAGCGGTTTCTGACAATGAGATTAGATTAGAATTAATTATTATTCAGCAGACGCACTTATCCAGGGCGACTAACATCATTATAGAGGAACCCACAGAGCGGCGAAGAGGAGGCTGCCATGCATTTAGCCGGCACCAACATTTGTCAAACACTACGTTACATTATGATGTTAGCGGCCAATTCATGAATGAGTTGTTTTTTTTACGTGGGAGGAAACTGGAGAACCCGGAGGAAACCCACGCAGAACAGTGGTAGAACACACAGACTCCACACAGCCTGGCACCCCAGGTGGGAAACGATCCAATTAGGGCAGGACTTCCCCTTGGCAAGGCGCAGACGTTACCACTGCACCACCCTGCCGCCCCACTTGCCAACTTGCCATCGTAGCAGCGAAACGTCACGCGATTATTACCCAGTGCCTCCGTGCGTGTCAGTGCATCGGTGATGTAGCTGAAGTCGATGCAGGACACCAGCTGTTCGGGCTCCTGGGCGGCACGGGGAAGTGGGGGAGGGGTTACTCTTTCACTGAATATATTCTGGGTCTGGAGTAAATGGCACGTGACTTAGCAGCCACAACTATAGCAATAGGTGTCCTAGAGGTGGTGTGCCGGGTGCACAGAGAGATGTCTGGGCCTCTGACTGGGACAGACCCAATTTGCTTGTGGCGTTGTTTGTTCAGCTTCTCTCATACAATTAGCATGATTTTAAAACCTTAATTTGACCTGCATAAAATTTGCATATTATTTACACATATTGTCGAGAATTGAAAGTCATGCGTGTGATGCATGTATAGCAAGAATAACAATGAATTGACGTGTTGAGATTTGACTTAACTTTTTTATATGGCGATGGAGGGGGGGGGCCCACTTACCATATCGCTCAGCAGCTTCCACAGCGGCTGCGAGAGAGCGGAGGGAGACACAGGCAGTGAGCCAGGTGCAAACCCACAGCCCCCACCCCTCCCAGCGAGCTAAACTGCTTACTCATCAACAGCTGGCCAGTGTTACACTGGCAAACATTAGCGAGATAGTGCAAATCGGTCACGATGAACCCCAGCCCCCAGTCCAAAGGGGTTCCGAGGCTCACGGGG
>JAZEWT010000008.1:9926482-9941662 GCA_036362905.1 Mordacia mordax | reverse complement strand
CCGCCACCGTGTGGTGACGCCGCAGGTCATCTCTGAGGAGACGGACACCACACATGTGGAGGATGTGGAATGGGACTCCTCCATCAACCACGAGGTCCTGCAGCGGATTCCACACCCCCAGCCGGTGCTGCAGAAGGCCCTCACGGTGTGGCTGGACCCGCTGGATGCCACACAGGAGTACACGGGTTAGACACACACACACATCACAGTGAAAAGAGATAACGATCCCCCTGGTAGCCTTACCAGACTGTTAGACCATGTGCTGTTGGCAAGTAGTACCGATAAAGGCCAGCAACGGCACATGAGAGGGTGGATGGCCAGTACCATGCCTGGTCACCTTTAACTCCGTGGTGGTGATATTTATGCACCGCACCAGATACTCATTTCAGGCTGAGTCGACCTAGGAAAAGCCCAGGTTCAAATTCAGAAATGAGCGGGAATTCAACTCGGGTCGCCGGTTCCGTAGCGCAGCGCGCGAGCCGTCGTGGGATTCGGTGCCCGCACTCAACCCACTGACGTCAGTGGCACACGCACGCGGCCTCGTAATATGAACGTGCGTTCATCCACAGACACGGATACGAGCGCAAAAGGGGACGTGGAAAAGTTTCATTGTGCGGCTGAGTTTGTTTCGCTGGGTGCACTCGAGAGACCACGACGAGTGTCGCAAGGGTGACCGTAGGTCGCCAAGATTGAGCGGTTCCATAGAAACAATGTGGTTCTGCACAGAGGTGAGATCAAATATACCGTGCTTAAACTTAAACATTCCCTTCCAAACTCGTTATTCATGAATATATACAATTTATATGCTTAACTAGCTCCCTAATTGGCACAAAAAAGGATTTGTCCCTCAAACAATATAACTGTATTTTCCACCGATTGAATCATAGATACACTCCTTGTTGAACACTCATCTCATCTCATTATCTGAAACCGCTTAATCCTATATAGGGTCACGGTGAGCCGGAGCCTATCCCGGAAACACAGGGCGTAAGGCAGGAATACACCCGACGACGGGACGCCAGTCCATCGCCGGGCATTGCGGGACAATTTTAGTCTGCGAGCCAATCAACCTATCCAGGAGCATGCTTTGGACTGTGGGAGGAAACCGGAGTACCTGGCGCAAACCCACGCGGACACGGGGAGAGCATGCAAATTCCACACAGAAAGGCACCCGAGCCGAGAGATTCGAACCCGGGACCTTCTTGCTGTGAGGCGTCAGCGTTAACCACTGGGCCACCGCGCCACCCTTGTTGAACACTAATGTTAAAGGATTTCAGTGGGAACACACAGGAGAATGCTTTCTATCAGTTATAGACCCAGTGACGGGTTGTATTTAACTTATGGATGAGTAGTGATGCCTTCAAGTTGTCGTAAATGTCAACCTGTGCACCTGGATTCACGTTGACCTGCTCACACTTCGACTTTATTATTTAAGCTGGTAAGGCACATTGAGCAAGGCAGCTCGTTATAAGGACGATCACGTCCCAATCCTGTGAGCAATGGGCTATTAAAGTGGTTTTGGCATTTGTGTAAGGGACTCGCTTACACTTATAATGCAAGCATGCACAGAACACGGTCTGCAGGCTAGGTCCAGCGCAGTAATGTTTTATTCGACCCATAAAGAATAATCAAAAATCAATAGATTTTTGTCTAAAATTTTTGATTGACCTTTGTTAAAAAAAACGCTCATATTTTGATATGGGGCTATACCGCTATAGCCTACTGTAAATGTTACGTGTGTCTGCAGGGGGAGGGGGGATGTGGAGGAGTGGGAACCGTGACCAATTTGTGGCCCTTTTGTTATTTTATCTGGAACTTGCCCTTATGAAACTAAATTCTGTATCCCTGTTGCAATGATCAGGAGAGCTTTTGGGATACCCCGAGGTTTTACCACATGCCATATAAAATGTGCGTACTGTTTTAGGTCTTGGGTGCAGGTACAAAGGGAGAAATCAAAAGAGTTTTAATTTCAGACTGTGCTAGGCACAGATGTTGTCCACGTTGTGTTTACTAAAACGATGGCCAGAGTACAGCAAGAAAGTCGGACATGTCCATGAGTGAGCGTGATTGAGACTCCCATATGTCCATGAGTGAGCACCATCAGGTCTCTGTGTAATAAGTAGAACAGGTTTTTACCATTTCTGGCAATTATACAGGTGTTAAGATCTTAAAACAGCAAACTAGACACATTTCACAATGTGTCTCATTTGCAAAAGCCACACATACTTGTGCAAATTATGCAAACAGGAAGCTTTGATAACATATGCATTGTCCTTCAAACTGATTGGCCTACACCAGACATGGCTTTCTTTTGAGCCTGATTGTCAGTGTCAGCCAGATGATGCCAAAAGGCAGTCCGCTCCAGACAATGCAATATCAATGCTTTGTAGCTCAGGTGGAGCTGTTTAAGCTATGGGTAATTTTTGCCAGTGTACATATGTAATAAGTAGAACAGGTTTTTACCATTTCTAGCAATTATACAGGTGTTAAGATCTTAAAACAGCAAAATAGACACATTTCACAATGTGTCTCGTTTGCAAAAGCCACACACACTTGTGGCAAAATATGCAAACAGGAAGCTTTGATAACATGTGCATTGTCCTTCAAACTGATTGGCCTACACCAGACATGGCTTTCTTTTGAGTCTGATTGTCAGTGTCAGCCAGATGATGCCAAAAGGCAGTCCGCTCCAGACAATGCAATATCAATGTTAGTAGCTCAGGTAAAGCTGTTTAAGCTATGTGTACTTTTTGCCATTGTACATATGTAATAAGTAGAACAGGTTTATACCATGTATAATTGGCAGAAATGGTAAAAACCTGTTCTACTTATTACATATGTACACTGGCAAAAAGTAACCATAGGTCTCTGTGTGTCTGTAAGTGCAATGGGGACTTCCGTGTGTCTGTGAGAGAGCACAATTGGGATTTCTTGCGCCCGTGAGTAAGTGCGATCCGTACTCCGTGTGTTTGTGAGTGTGCGCGACCTGTTACACCGCGTATCCGCGAGTGAGTGCGATGGGGTCTCTGCGTCCGTGAGTGGGCTTGATCGGTGACTCCGTGTGTCCGTGAATGAGCTCGCTGCAGTTCATGTCTGGACTCGCTTGTCTTCGCAGAAAACCTCGTGAAGTACGTGACCACAATGGTGTGCGTGGCCGTCAACGGCAAGCCAATTATTGGAGTCATCCACAAGCCGTTCCTCAAGCTCACCGGTGCGTAACAGTCATCGTGCCGTGCATATTCTCGCTGTGCGCCGGTCACTGTCCGACCCGGTGTGGAGTGTGCAATCATTCAGAGCTGGTCATCACTGAGTGAGACTGCCTTGTGTAGCTTCGAGTTAAATACTCTGGTCGTGAATGACAGAGACTGATGTAGACACTAGTGAGATTCTCCAAGGGCTAGAGAACCTGTAACGATCTTGAAGCCGGACTAGTTGGGGTGAACTATAATGGGGAGTATCCTGGATCTTCTGTAATCTGCGCTCATCTCGGGGATCCTGTAAACTGTGCCACCCCACGTGTGTCGTGTGCCGTGGGTTATGGGAGGCGATGATCAAACGGATTACGAGGGTATTCGTTTCCCTCCAACATAGACGTCTCTGTTGCAAAGTTATTCGTTAGACTTGATGTCGGGAGCAGTTATGAACCGTCAATAATCCACAAATCACAGGATTTCGACGATTCTTGCGGCTATGCCATGCTGCAATCAGTTACACTATTGATAACATGCTACCTGCAATCATGCAACAATCACCTAATTCGTTTAATAATCTCGTTTGTTTAGCTCCACGAGGAAACTGAAGCACAAAAGGAAACCCATGTAGAATAGGTGGGGAACATACGAATGCCATAGAGAAAAGTGTCCTCGGCAGGAATTGAACCCAGGGCCTACTTTCTGTGAGACACGAGTATTGTCACTGCGTTGCCACGTTGCCGCTAAACTCTAATTGCCTGTTTTAGTGTGATTGCAATGCCTGTGAGATTTATTGATGCTCTCACTGCAGTGATTGATAGTGTGAGGTGTTGCTGTGCAGCGGTTGCCAGCCCCCGCACACAGTCCGTGACCTCTCCACAGTGGGCCATTGACAATTGGCGTGGCCTCAAAGTGCAACCGGCCTGGCACAGGCATCGTGGAGACGTCACTGCCAGTTTGTAGCCAACGGCGGCTGTTGTTGTGATTGTGATGTGATTACGACGTAGATGTCTGTAACCGCCTCTGTGTTAATGATTGCGATGCGACGGCGGTGTGGCTGTGGTTCGCGCGTGCGCGCGTGACTGCGGCGCGTACAGTGTGGGGCTTTGTGGGTCGCGGACACTCGGCCAACGTGCAGCAGCGCGTCGTGGCGCGCGGCCGCCCCGAGCCGCCCGTGTTCATCGTGTCGCGCTCGCACGCCGGCAACGTCGCCCGACATGCCCACGCCGCGTTCGGCAACAAGTCGGTGATCGTCCCCGCCGGAGGCGCAGGTGAGGCTAAATGTGGGGCGGGAAATCTCGATGTTCATTGCGTCGCCGGGAACCACAGCGAAGACGCGAGTAAAAACCGGTTTGTCCTGCCACGCGTGGAGAAATGATTTATGACGAACGCAGTGTTTGAACTGAGAAGAGGAGGACGGGCCCCACGGCGGTGTGATGGTCGGCAAGCCGCATCAGCGACGCAGATGGTGCTGGTCTGCTTGTGTTACTCCAGTTGAAAAATCCAAGCAGGGTTCTTTGATACCTCCTAGCATCACCTCTGTTTACCCAGCCGTGTGAATGAGTGCCCACAGGCGATTAGCATGTCACGTGTGGTGGGGTTAAGTGAGTGTATACCTGCTAATATGTTCGTTTTTTGTGGAGGAGTAGACCAAATACTGATGGTTGCTAACAACTCGCTTGACACAGATGCTGCATCCAACTCTCTTGGCCCCACTTGAAGAGCCACGCTGACTGTCGTTCTCACTCATAATGCCACACTGATTGAGGCCAAATAAAGAAATGTTTGGTGACTTTGAGAAGCAAAATGTTTTGCAAGGCAAACACACAAGTAATATTATTGCATCGCCGTAATAGATCGGGGCTCTCACGATGTAAGACACTGTCGGAGGTGAAAATTGTCTGTGGTAAGGGGCGGTGTTGCCAAGTGTGATCGCAATCCAGTAATTTGCTGGCAAGTTTTTACGTTTGTCAAGTTTAGAGGGCGATGCCAGTGCATAACAGGCTAGTTGTCTCTAATTGAAGGTTTGCCAGGATTTATGATTGGTCGACAGAATATGAATAACCTGCGTTACACGGATGTGGTTTTCTTATTGGATTGCGAGGGGAACTTGCAATCAATTCTGGATAAGGTTGTTATTAAAAGTGAGCAGGGTTTAACTTTCAATGCTAGGAAAACAATGCATGGTAAATTCAAAGAAGAAAAGTGTACCTGTATGCAACATGAAATAGGTAATGAAAATCTAAAACAGGTCAATAAATTCAACTATTTGAGAAGTAAAGTCATCGTTGACAAACTCTACTGATTGGCTGTTGTCGGGTGGTGGAGGGTTTACGACAAACATTTTTTACGTGACCTAACCCACAAAATGGAATCTATTGAGAGTATATTGTAATTATTTTGTTGATTTCGGTCATGTTATTTCTTTCTCATCATTTTTATTGTAACCCTGGTCGTATTGCGTAACAACTCGGCAGAGGATGTCATCAGTCAATTTTGGGCTGTGTTCTCAGCTTGGAGCTGATCACATACCATCGCCTCCCACCGTCCAAAACAGTGCCCGGTGATGGACTGGCGTCCCATCGTAGGTGTATCCCCGCCTTGCGCCCTGTGTCTGCCGGGATAGGTTCCGGTTCACCACGACCCTGTACCGGACGAAGCGGTTTCTGACAATGAGATGAGATGAGTCATACCATCGCCATCTAGCGGCGCTTGTTAAACACAAACCAGTGCATGCAGCAACTGCAGTGTCTCAGGCGAGGTTACATCGTTTTAAAACCGCAGAGGAATTCCCAATCCTCTTCCAGCCGAATGCTGGCGTGTGTGGTGTTTGCTTACGAAATGACACCGGTTTATATGTGGGAAGAATTGCAATTTAGACTCTGTATAGTACCCTCTCTCATCCTTTTTTCCCCACAAAAGTAGCATCTTTCTCGCTTCCATCTTGTGTTCGCACTGTCCTTGACAGGTTATAAAGTGCTGTCCCTGCTGGATGTGACGGGGGACGAGTCGGACAAGGCTGATGTCTACATCCACACCACGCTCATCAAGAAGTGGGACATCTGTGCCGGCGACGCCATTTTGACTGCGTTGGGAGGCCACATGACCACGCTGCGCGGAGAGGAAATTGTGTACGAGGGCTCGCCCAAAAACGAGGGCGGCCTGCTGGCGAGTGCCGCGCTCGACCACGCTCTGCTGCTGAAGAAGCTGTCTGCGCTGTAGTGGAAGTGCTTACCACACCGCCACATACACTGGGGGTGGCACAAATGGTCAGAAGGTCCTAGGTTCGATCACCGACTCGGCGTCTTTTTGTGTGGAGTCTGTGTGTTCTCCCCTTGTTCTGTGTGGGTTTCCTCTGGGTTCTCTGGTTTCCATAGCTAACAACATTGTAAATAGTATTGGCCAAACATCTCAGTGCTGAAAAATTACCTGCAAATGTATCTATTGGAATTGCACAAAGCAACAAACACCCTTCAGTGAAAACATTCGAGGACCCTCCTGAAATTGTCTTGAAACTCAATCAGACGATACTGTATAAGCAAGTGGTGTTATGCAATACGTAACTCCTATCTGCATGGAAATGGGAGACCATTATCAAGGATCCCATTATCCACGGGGTTATTTGCAATTTTTACTCCTTTAATCTACAGCGTAAACATTTGCAGATAACCCCAGCTCTAAATTATGAATTTGTCGGGCAAGTTTTATCCGCAAAAATATAATAGATGTTACGAGTTTCAAACGTACATTGGACAAGTGCAATTTTATCGTGCATAATAATCATGTTCTGTTCTGCAGAGAGTTATGGGATGAGTCGTGGGTAATAGTGCAGTGGATAAGAGGAGTAAAATAATAAGTTCCAAAAACTATTACATTAAGGACAAATCAAAAGCACCCAAGCATTTTCATTAACACGGAACACTAATGGCTGTCGCAGCATATTCTCAGAATAGAACTGTTTAATTGTAGCTTGAGAATTGATTTTACTATTCAGTACTTTGGAAATTTTGAATTGTACGTGAAATTTGTATTTATATCTCAATAGATCCCATTACATTGGGTAACTAATATATTTTAGGTAGGAATAAAATTTGAAATGCAAAAATTTATAAACTTAGGGAACTAACACAGGTCATTCTGGGAGTGACTGGTAATGTTGTGTATATTGGCTATTGAATGTGTCTTGTATTGTCAGTTGATGCTTGTGGGCTGTGAAAATGCACTCACCTGATAATCTACAATAGGTATACATGTACATACATAACGATGTAAGTACTGTACAAATCTAAAGACTGAATGTATTCAGAGTCCACATGCTACTATATATATGGAATTTGCACAATAACCTGTATTCGTGACAGTGGAATGGACATTCATGCATTTGGGACGTTCAGTCAGCCCAATTGTTTGACATTTTGAGGTTGGAACTAACGACCTCTGGGGCCTCGTGACCCTACACATGGCTCGTGTTAGAAGTCGTCATGTGATCTCAGACTCCGCCAAGATATCTATGGGCAGGAGAGGTTTGCTTCACAGCGTTTTTACTGCTGTGGTGACCCAATGCCGATGAAATTATAAGCTGATGCGATCTGTCTGTAATGTTTTTATTTTTCATGTGGGGACATGTGGTAAGGGCACGTAGTGTCTGGCTATGTATTTTGATCTGATTACACGTGAGAACACGTGCAGAGATATAATTGGATCTGTTTGTTGAGCTTGCATGGAAGTTACCCGAATTCTACTGAACGTGTTCAGATATGCCTCCTTGCATTCTGTCCTGATAAGTGGCAATGTGCCTAAGGGGGTACCCAGTGTGGGTTCCTAATGTTTGGAGGTTAGAGGAAGCTAATGTAAATTATCTGGGAATGTAAGGTAAAGTATTAATTTGCTTTGTAACAATCATGATTTTAAAAATAGGTTGTGACTATCCGAGTGTGCTGTGCGTTTGACTGTAAACATCGCATTGCAATGGTAAAAATAGCCGTAAATTTAATAAAAATTTAATTGTAAACCATGCAGATGATTACGAGTCATTTTTACACTTCTATAAATTGAGAGATGAACAGCGGTTTCACGTTTACAGCACCAGAGTGGCGATCGTACACCGAGAAGACGGGCTTTGGTTTGGTACTTTACGAAAATGTTTTGTTCATGTTTGTTGTGGGCACGAAGATGGAGAGCCTGGGTAGAGTTAAAGTATTCAGGAGTTTATTTCAACTGACATTGCGGGACTGTGTTGAAATCGGTGAATTAAGATCTCGATGAGACTTAAGAATGAGAATTAAGATCTCGATGAGACTTAAGAATGAGAATTAAGATCTCGATGAGACTTAAGAATGAGAATTAAGATCTCGATGAGACTTGGCGAGTGCCGTCTCTTCCAGTGAGAGTGGTGCTGCTGGGATGATGTGAGTTGCTCTGTCGCTTCCCCTCTTACCCACGAAATGTTTCAAGTACAAAATACTCATTGATTAATTGGCCGGCAATATAATAATTGCAGTTGTGGAGCTCTTTTCACCCGAGGGTCACAAAGCGCTGCACAGAGAGAATGGCACACAGAAACGCGCCCGAGGACTTGTTGCGGTTCACTGCTGTCGTGCCGGGATGATGGCTCGCTATTGACCTGCACCTGCTCAGGAACATTTCTTCCTTCTTTGTTTGTCGAAGATTTTTTTTAAAATCACTTATTTTATGTCCTATAATTTATTGCGATTTGACTTTCAGTTGAACTGTCCTGTTGCTGTTGTTGACATGCCGTTCTATCCACAGCTTAGATTTGTATAATACAAAAACAAAGAAAACGTTATTGTTGCTGATTTGCTGTTCTTATGTCGTTGTTGCTGACATGCCGTTCTCTCCGCAGCTCTGTGCAGCGCTTTGTGACCCTCGGGTGAAGAGCGAGCGCTCTTGAAGTGCAATTATTATTACAATGGGGGTTGGCTTCGGTGATGGGCGTGTCGGTGTGTAGTAGGCGTGGCGTCGCTGTGAGTGGGCGGGTCCGCGCAGCAGGAAGCTCCGCGCCCCCGTTCACCCTCAGCCCCTCCCCCTCACCCCCGTGGCCGCGGCCGTGCGGGGCTCCGGGCTCCCGATGGGCGGCGGGCGAGGTGTGCGGGAGAGAGCGGCGGCGGCGGGGCGGCCACCACCCGGGCCACCCGGGCCACCCGCCGTCCTGTCGCTGCTGCTGCTGCTTTTCTCGTCGGTATCGGGGAGCTCTTCCGAGAGGCCCGACGCGCCGAGTCGACCCGCGGGTAAGAGCACTGCGGGCCTCGTCACCCGGGTGGTGCTGATGAGCGCGGCGGGTCTGGGGCGGCGCGTGGGCGGGCGGGTGCCTCCACCACCACCAACCTCCTCACCAACCTCACCTGTCTCACCACCTTCTCACATCGCTCACCACCAGCAGCTCCATGACCATCATCACTTTCCTGGTCTCGCTCACCGCCCTCACATCACAGCCCTCACCTCACTCACCGCCCTCGCCTCACTCACCGCTCTCACCTCACTCACCGCCCTCACCTCACTCATTGCCCTCACCGCCCTCACCTCACCGCCCTCACCTCGATAACCACCGTCACCACTCTCCACACCCTCACTTCTCTCACCTCCTTCATGGCCCTCACCACACTCACATTTCTTGCCCCCACCTTCCTCACCTCCGTCAATCCCCACAACTCTCGCATCTCTCACCACCCTCACCTTTCTGACCTGTCTCACCAGCGTCACCTCTCTCACCAGTGTCACCTCTCTCACATCTCTCACCAGCGTCACCTCTCTCACCAGCGTCACCTCTCTCACCAGCGTCACCTCTCTCACCAGCGTCACCTCTCTCACCGTCGTCACCTCTCTCACCGGCGTCAGTCACCTCACTCACCAGCGTCACCTCTCTCACCTCTGTCACCTCTTTCATGTGCCCTCACCACCCTCATCTGCTTAACAATTCTCACCAGCTTCCCCTCCACATTCCTTTTCCTCTTCTCACCAGCCTCCCCTCACCAGCCTCAATGTCCTCACCATCCTGACCTCACCACCTCCCTCACCACCCTCACCAACCTCTTTCTCTAGAAGTGTCTCGACTCAACGCACTAACACCCAGCGAACCGCTGTAGTAATTGCAGAGCCGTACACCAATTAAAGAATTGTGTTTTCCTGCCTCGCATTTACATTTAAGTTGTATCCATTAGCCTAACGTGACGGCAAAATCAAGTTTTGCGTTGCTCAATCCACTGCTGCAGGAAATTCCCTCACAACTCGCCAATTCTTCTATTAATAATTCTGCGATGCGAGTCACCCACATCTCATCGGGAAATCCCCTCTCGGACGTGTGCTGTTCTCCTGGCTTGAGCCTCCAGAGCTCAGTGTTGTAACCCCCCGGGGGGCAGGTTGGTGCAGTGACAGCATCTGCATCTCACAGATATGAGATCCTGCTTGAGGCAGCTGGATTCCCGTCTTTCTGTGTGGAGGTTGAGTGTTCTTCCTCCGTTCTGCGTGGGTTACCCCAGGGTTCTCTGATTGTCTCTCACAACTAAAAAATACTCGTTAATTAATTAGCCGATATATTTTGGACGCAGCGTCTGGCGGATGGGTGCTGGACGACCACGTGGTTTGACCCCCATCCCCCGCAGGTAACCTCGTGTCTCTGCGTCGTTCTCTCAGAATTGATACCCATCTCATCTCATTGTCAGAAACCGCTTAGTCCTGTACAAGGTCGCGGTGAGCCGGAGCTTATCCCGGCAGACACAGGGTGCAAGGCAGGGATATACCCACGATGGGACGCCAGTCCATCACCGGGCACCGGGCACTGCGGGCAATTTAATCTGCAAGCCAATTAACCTATGCAGCAGGGTGTTTTTTGGACTGTGGGAGGAAACCGGAGTGCCCGGCAAAAACCCACGCGGACACGGGGAAAATATGCAAACTCCACACAGAAAGGCACCTGAGCCGAGATTCGAACCCGGGACCTTCTTGCTGTGAGGCGACAGCGCTACCCATTGGGCCACCATGCCGCCTGAATGGATACCTTCGTAATTTAATGAATGGGTGCGCATTATGAATTGTGTTATTTAATAATAATAATTGCACTTCTAGAGTGCTTTTCACCCTAGGATCACAATGTGCTGCACAGAGCTGTGGAGAGAACGTCATGCAAACAACGACAAATTGACGGCACATCAACAATAACATTTTTTGTTTTTGTTTTTTTTGTTACACATCTAAGCTGTGGAGAGAATGGCATGTAAGCAACAACAATAACAGCAGGGCAGTTTAATTGACAGTCAAATAATGTATTGATGTAGGTTTTCACAGCTCGATGCATGATGATTGCTTCAAAAAGCTGCTCTCTCGGGACAGCCGCGTCGAGCGCTCCCTCTCTCCCCATCGCGACGTTTCACCTCGCACGTTAGAGGCATCCTCAGACACTGCACCTCGAAGCAATCATCAATCAATTAAATGCTATAATTTAGAGAAGAGCATAAAATAAGCGATAAAATAATTGTAAAACAAACTGAGGAATATCTGTGTTGCTTGTTGCACCGCTAACCGACCGTTGCCTGCAGGTCGGGGTCTGGAGGCACTGCAAGAATACGAGCTGCTTTCTCTCCAGCACATGGAGCACCGGATGAGCCGGAGGGACGCGGCTTCAGGACCTCGGGAAAGGACCGTGTCCTTCAAAGCGCTCGGAAGGTGTGCTGGTTGTGACCCTGGGTCGAATATCTCCGTCTGGGCGTGAGAGACGAGAGAAGGCCCCCCCTCGAGCACCTCGTGGTCTCCCTGTGACTACAGCTGGTGTCCCTACCTCATAGAGGAGTCTGCTATGGACAACTGCTAAAAAGAGCAGCATGACTCAGTGGTTCCTTCCAACTTAAGTAAAGACTGACTGGACATAATCAACAGTCTTCTGCCCAAATATGCCAAATCCCATGGACCTTTTTGGACTACACACATCCAGAGCATGTGTGTTTGAAGCAATGGATGGAGTGGATCTGACTTTCAGATGCCATCCACATTTGTTGTGCAATTTATAACCCGCTGATAAGACTCAGGAAATTGAATCTAGGCTAGAGTAGCAAATGGTGTAGGAAAATATTAGTGGAGAGGGACCATTAGCTGATGAACCTGAATGCTGTGTTTTTTGCCAGACATCCCATTATTTGACCCGGTTGTTGAGGATTTTTTAAATCTCTATTTATGTGCTGTGCCTCTTCACTGATATCTACTCTGCTTACACAGTGGTGAGAAAAAATAATCAGCGTAATTAAGGTTTTATTTATTTAGGTATTTCGATCATTGGGATGACAAAGAAGAGTGAGTTTGGGCGGCCCTATCCTCTATGCAAAACATAATCTTTGGAAGTCACCATCAGAATCTGGTCTTCATCACACAGGTTTGTGGAAGCATCTCTCCTGCCCTCATCAAAATAGATTTCTGAGGACCTCAAAAAAAAATATGGCAATGTTCATGGTTTGTAAATGGTTACAAAGCAATTTCTAAAGATGTTGATATCCCAATCCACTCTCAGGCAGGTTATGTACAAATGGAAAATATTCATCACCATTGTTAATCTTTCCAGGAGCAATCTTTCAACTACTGTTACCCCAAGAGCACGGCGTATAATAAGTGCAGGTCACAGAGAACCCCAGGGTAATTTTTGCTCAATGAACAAAATAAACATTTGATGTTTTGTGTGTCATTTGCTTAATAATGTTCTGTTAATATAATATTAGGAATTAGGTGAAGGTCAGATTACATTTTAGGTCATAATCATGCACAAATACAGAAAACCCTAACGTGTTCACAAACTTTTTCTCACCACTGTACAATGCCTGAAACTCTGAAATGAGTACCTGTTGCAGTGTATAAACATCGTCACTGGAGAGGCGAAGGTGGCTGGGTGTGGTGTTGACCACCTACCCTCTCGTGTGCTGTATCATCCTCCGTGTGTGCTCTCAAACAGCACTTGACTCTACAGTCTGTTAAGGCTACACGGGTGATCTTTGCCTGCGTGCGCAGGGAGTTCGTCCTGCACCTCAGTCCACGCCGCGACCTCCTGACGGACTCTGCTCGGGTTGTGATGCAGGACGCGTGGGGGGGGATCAGGCCCCTACCCCTGCGCATCCACGGGTTCTACGCGGGATTCGTACAAGGTGGGTTTTCCACCGACCACAACTCGAGCAACCTCACTGTGCACCGCACTCCGTCATGTCACTGTCATTGGTTCCCCAACCTGTTGTCTGGCATACTGCTCGTGGTCAGCGAGGGTGTCACAAATACATAATGTTGTGGTGTAGGTTTTTCACAGCTGGATGTGACAATTGCTTTCCATCTGTCAGCATGTCAAGGTCCTTGTCTCTGTATTCTATACATAGAGTCTATAGTCTACGAACACAGTCTGTAGTCTACACATACGTTGTATGGTCTATACAGTCTATTCGAATTGCTCTCTATAGACACTCTCTTGAGGTAGTCGTATTGAATGTTCCTTCACGTCCTTTGTGCCGTCCATATTGGAGGCGTCATCCGGGAGGTGAAATATCACGAATTAGCGAGACGGAACACGACGCGACCATCCCATAATAATGTCTACAGAGAGCAATTCTAAATATAAAACATATATAAAATGTGTCTCTCATCAGTAATAGGCTATGTAAAGCTCTTTTTTTTTACATTTGTGTATGCTGTGGTTTGAAAACTCTTTTGTTGATGGTCTAATGACTGAATAAAGTAAAAGGTTGGGAACCGCTGTTTTGGGTCGTTTGTAACTTGGTGTGTGGTGTCGTATTTAATTCAGTGTGTGTTGTGTATGTAGCTTTGTACGTGTATGTATATGTACTTCTATGTATAGGATTCCCTATGTATCTGTAGCTCTGTATATATATATATCCATGTGTCTGTATCTGTGTCTATGTTAGTGTGTCGTGCTGTGTGTAACTCTGTTTGCGGTGTCGTGTGTGCAGGAGATTCTGACTCGGCGGTTCAGGCCTACATTGGGGAGAGTGAATTTTCTGCCCGGATCCTCACCAATGGAGATGAATACCACGTTGAGGTGTCTTAGCATGTACTTTATTCTCTGTTTGTGTGCTTTATTTAATCATTGCAGGTTCCTAACACCCATGCCACTGACTTGCACAAGATGAGACTGCTGACTGATCACCGCACAGCACTGTGCGACTCAACTAAGCTCGGCTCACTGTCTCATTGTGTTTGAAACAGAATGTTCTTATCTTGGGTTCAACCATTCATTCGTGAAAAATCTGAATTTTTAAACTCAGATATTTGTCCAGAATTTTGGTGGTTTGAATTCTGAGCTACCTTTTGCCGCCTCACATTTTTATGGTTTGTAACACCTAAACGTTCGTTTGCACAATGGCTGCCACGTGCATCATTTTCACGCTTTTGTCAGATCCTTTTTTCATACCTTTGTTACATTGCCTGTGACCACCTTATGTTCCTGACTGTCAACCTTTACGTTCATCCAGGAGTTTCACTTGCACCATTATGTCCCGGTGGCGCAATGGCGCAGTGGGTAGCGCTGTCGTCTCACAGTAATAAGGTCAGGGGTGTCGATTCTCAGCTCTGATGCCTTTCTGTGTGGATTTTGCATGTTCTCCCTATGCCCGTGTGGGTTTTTGCCAGGTACTCCGGTTTCCTCCCACCGTCCAAAACACGCGGCTGCCTAGGTTAATTGGCCTGCTGAGTAAATAGCCCCGAAAAGTGTGCCCTACGCTGTACTGGCATCACATCCTGGGTATTCCCTTGCCTGGCACCCTCTTTCGGCCGATATAGGCTCCGGCCCCCTCGTGACCTTTGCGAAGGATTAGGCGTGTATTGATGATGAGTGAATAATTACGTTTCTCGCATTTATTCTGGAGTCGCTCATCCTCACAATTTCAACGCCTTCGTGGTCTTGGCCCTGCCTGACTGCCCTCTTAATTCGCTCATGTCTTGCGTTGGGCCACATGTCCCAGTCACATGCCACCACTCAGTGCGTGGTTGA
>JAZEWT010000008.1:9905915-9921556 GCA_036362905.1 Mordacia mordax | reverse complement strand
AGGTAAATAAAATAAAGAAATAACTATGTGGCGTGTGTGTGTGTAATGTATAAGAATAATTAAAATGATTAAGATCTGCGATGATTTGGCTAGTCTCTACACGTTAGTCTCATTGCGTCTCTGTGCATGTGTATCTCTATCACATTGTTGTGTTTCTCGGAAGCACCGCTAGATGGCGATGATGCGCTCAGCCCCGAGCCAGTCGACCAGGCAATTATGGGTGACCTGACGCATGCTTTAACGTTTTTTTGTTTATTTTCTAGCTAACTACACTGAGTCATATAGCTGTTTTTCAGGATGTGCCTGCATTGAGGTTTTTTTTTATTGTAAAATCTTTTTCAGCAAATTAATGGTGAGTATTATGCAAGCAGAACGAAACTGGAGCACCAGGAGGAAACGCACACCTGTAAGGAGGCAGCACTTTCTCAGTACAAGATGGAAATGGATAGTGTTTAGTTCACTTGCTGTCGTGTGTTTTTGAGTGAGCCAGGGTATGGCAACTCGAAGGGAGTTCCACAGGTTAACCGCCAGGCCTCGCCTCCACAGTGCTGGATTACAGGCTTGCATAGTCACCACCATACGGCCATCGTATGTGAATGCGGTGCGGGTGATGGGTGTTTGTGATGCGTGTGTGATGCGTGTGTACCGTGTGTGTGATACGTGTGGGGTGTGATGTGTGTGTGTGATCCATGTGGGGTGTTTGAGATGCGGTGTAATGCAGTGCGTGTGCGGTGTGCATCGGCCGTGTGTAGGAGGTGGAGTTGGTCGTTGCCCACGAGTTGGGCCACAGTTTCGGGGCAGGGCACGACACGGAGGAATGTTCCCTCGGACAAGACGCTCACGGGAAATACATCATGTATCCTATCGCTGTGAGCGGAGACCAGCCCAACAACGGCGTGAGCATCATCCGCAGAGCACCACAAACACTACCACATGCCGTAGTCACTTATGATCATTATTTGGAGTCACAATTCGAGTAACAGATCATCTCTGCCTTTGTAGTGCCTGTGGATTCCAATATTGACTTGAGGGTTTATGCAGGCAAATCGCAGTGTTTACGAATTGGATCTAATACCTTGTTGCGCAGGGCGGCGCGGTGGCCCAGTGGTTAGCGCTGACGCCTGACAGCAAGAAGGTCCCGGGTTCGAATCTCTTGGCTCGGGTGCCTTTCTGTGTGGAGTTTGCATGCTCTCCCCGTGTCCGCGTGGGTTTTCGCCGGATACTCCGGTTTCCTCCCACAGTCCAATAGCATGCTCCTGGATAGGTTGATTGGCTCGCAGACTAAAATTGGCCCGCAATGCCCGGCGATGGACTGGCGTCCCGTCGTCGGGTGTATTCCTGCCTTACGCCCTGTGTTTCCGGGATAGGCTCCGGCTCACCGTGACCCTCTAGGATTAAGCGGTTTCAGATAATGAGATGAGACATTGTTGCGCACACGAGTCTGCCCAGGTGACATGAACACATTTTTTAAAATTAATGATGTATTTCATTCCTAGTTTAGTGGTTGTGGTTTGACTGAATGGCTCTGCAGCAGGACTCTGACAGTGTGTGCGCATGTGTGCGCGTGCGCTGTCTGGATGCACTTTGCGCCGCACAGCTCTTCTCTCCGTGTAGCGTGCGCTCCGTAGGGCAGGTCCTAACCCACAAGGCCACCAGCTGCCTCACCCCACAAAAACACAAGTACTGCGGGAACTTCCGCGTGGAAGAAGGGGAGCAGTGCGACGAGGGCCCTCCACTGGGCAGGAACCACTCCTGCTGTAACAACAACTGCACGCTGCGTGAAAATGCACTGTGCAGGTAAGGGCTCGCATACTAAGTCAACTATGCCTTGCCCGTAGCCCATAGTCTAAATTCCACATGATATTTTGTATAATGCAGGTGCTTGAATTAATTTTTTAAATCAAAATTTGTAATCTAAAATAGTTGGTGGTTCAAACATCATGGTCAAGCGATGGCTCAGCCCATCATCACCTTCTGGAGTCATTAAAATGGGTACCACATTATGGGGGAAGTCAACAGTTTCTCTTATGTGAAGAGACTCCTTGCTGTAGCAATGTGTGGTTTCATCCACCGGCTTGGGGATGTAAACAGGAGATGTGAGCCACCTCAATGCTCAAATGAGGCAACGATCACATTCACTAAACAAGTAGTATTTATTTGAGAGAGCTATCAGTGGATGAGGACATAAGTATCGTTATGATTTTCATTCACACAAATCTCTGCTTATGCAACCATCCGTAGACTCCTGTACTCCATATACCTGTGGTGCACACAGCTACTGTGCTGGGGCACGAGTCATGACAATGGGCACTGGCTTTTGTCATGTATGCACGAAATAATCTTCTCTATGCCAGAGGTTCTCAACCTTGTGTGCCTCAAGGCCCACTTGGCCCAATTGGGTATGGTCTCCATGGATCTCTAGATGGCGCTCATGACCGGTTGAGAATGGCGGCGATAGGGTATGGATAACGGCATGCACAGCGGTGACTAGCCAGCTGAGATACCATGGTTTGGCGTAAGTTAGCGATGAGCGAGGCACTTAGCGATGAGCGAGGCACTGCTTCCTTAGTTGGGGGCTCATGCCCCCCTACGAGGTGTCCTCGTGGTACATACACCACACGCTCCTACGTGTTGATGCATCTACATGTGTAAACGTATGTATTTTCAGTGACCGTAACTCGCCTTGCTGCCAAGGATGTCGCTATAAAGATCAAGTCCTGTGTCAAGGTCGGCTGCCTGCCCTATGCAGGGAAGCTGCCTTCTGCACAGGTGGGTGCATGTCTCTCATAAACAACTACGGTTCTAAGATTAGAAAGGTTTTACCGTATCTGGCGATTATGCAGGTGTTAAGATCTTAACACCTGCATAATCGCCATATGCGGTAAAACTTTTCTAATCTTATATATGTATACTGGCAAAAAAGTACCCATAGCGTTAACTACGGTTCTGTTCACACACACACAGCATAAGGTCGTGTTGATATCGTTGTTGTGTTCTGTGCCCTTGCGCCGCGCCTGCTTTGATAATAGCGTCTCCTGCTGTCGTCGCTGCTCCTGCTGTCCAGGAGATAGTGGAGTTTGTCCCAAACCCGGAAACTTGTCGGATGGGACCGAGTGTCTGGACCACGGTCGCTGTTTGAGCGGCATGTGCCAGCCTTTCTGCATGACCCTGGAGCCAAAACTCGAACCTTGCGTTTGTGCAGGTGAGTGCACTAACCGGCGTGTGGCTGTCGTGAGCGTGTATTTGCCATGTGTTTGGCATCATTTGTAATGGTTCCTCATCACAGTTTAATGAATACAATGCTACGATTGTAGGATTTCTGTAGCATGCAGTTGCAACTGCATTTCAAATCACTGCACATAAATAATGGGCTTTTCTTTTTTATAAGAGGTATTTAGTCAGTCAAATAGGATTCGAATTAGTAATTTAATGCTATTAAATTTTAATTAAATTTAATACCAACTTAGACAGCCTTAAAGTACTTTGCACAGAATTGACATAAAAGCCAAATGTAAAAGATGCATTTAAATCGAGCTAAAATTGTGTTTGCTTTGTCCGTATTTATGCTTCAGAAATTCCAAAATCTAGGCTACGTAGCCCACACATATACTGTTTATTTTACCACCGTTCAAATGCGTCCTTGCCTCATGACCTGCAAAAAAAGGTCGCCAAGTTGTCAGTGATGCATGAAACACAATGCATTGTGTCTCCATCCTGCTGGCAGAGACAGTAGTCACGTGAAATTAATGCTGACAATCTTACCGTGCATGTTACCAGCTTGAATCGGCATTCTGTTAGACAAGTTATTGTAATGTTCTCTTCAGATGTTGGTGATGCAATTTAATGGAATGTGTAATGTTGTTAAGTTACACAAGCCAGAACACATTACTGCCAGCATGGCCACTCTGCCTCTTCTCTTAATATTCAGATTCTCTCCAAAAGGGGCGTGATCGTGTGGGGTACATGTATACGTGTGTTAGGAGTTAAAAGTCCCGTTAAGGATTGTGTTGAATTGTTTGTGTGTACCACTGTGTGCATCGTGCATCTGTAGAGAAAAACGACTCGTGCAAGGTGTGCTGTCAGAACTCAAACGGAGGGTGCACCCCGTACCTCACGGCAGAAGGCTCCCCTCTGTTGCTTCCCCGTGGGAAACCGTGCTCCGTCGGATTCTGTGACATCCACGTGAGGCCACATGATGCACTGATACTGAGGGTAGCCTGAGGTGGCGCACTCGTCATATCCCTGCATGGGTTGTGTGCCATACTCTCTTCGCTACCCGCCTCAAGCTGTGATTTTGTGTTGTGCCAACCTAGGCCTGTAAGCTTTAGTTACGGCTCAGCTCAGGCGTGGGCCTGGCTCAGGTGAGCCAGCTCAAAGCAGGTTAAACTTAAGCCAGCTCAGAGCATGGTACAAGCCGCTAAGGATATCCATGAGCTGAGCCTGAGTCAGGTCACATCTAAGCCACTCGTGGTTTTTTAAAGCAACCACCTGGCTCAAGGCTAAGCTGAGTCGTGTTATAAACCAAAGGAGAGCTGAGGTGTGAGTAATGCAGCTCTAAAGCTGCCTCCATGTGGTTTGAACTATACAGGCTGAGCGTCTGAATGACTCATGGAGTTGTGTAGTGCAGCTTATCCGCAAATGCCTTCTGCATGAGAACACTACTCTTGGGTCACACCGAATCTGTATTTCAGCCAGTGTTCCTAAATCTGTTTGTAACTTTAATGATGCCTTCACAAAAGTGTTCACAATTTGGAGATACCTTTACCACGATCTTTTCAATTTGCTGCTCATATTGGTGATGTGTGATGTTTTTTTTATAACGGATTTTCTGAGGTTTGCGTCCCACAATTTGCGCTTCAGGCTGTGCCGGATTGCTTGTGCGCCAAGGTTCGAGCAGCTCCGCTCATGTCTTCCCAGGGACAGTGCATCAAGCAGGTGCAGGACTTCCTGGAACGCACGTGGGACTTCATCGAGAAGCTCAACGCCAATGAGCTCAGTGAGTCTCCCCGCACATATCCCGGCTCGAAGAGAGATCCTGCTCAAATGAGCATTGAGGGCACTGGTGGTCACATCCCCTTTTGCAGCAGCCCTGTGCCAGTGGTGAAAATTCCACAGTCTTATGACTGATGATTGCTTCGAAAAGCTTATGACTGCAGCAAGTTTGTCTGTATGGGCAATCACTCTTGAAATTCCTCGCAAAGTGGTACGAATTTTATTGATCCCAGTGGGATGATGACCTAAGTCAACCCCCAAACAGGCTTTGTACTTTACGAGCCATTTGCTGTGCCACCAAGCCATATGTACACCCTCAATCCGGGAGCCCTAGGAACATTTACACTCACCACACCGTAATTACCACTTCTGTTTTCATTCTGTGTTATATGTGTGTGTCATAATAAAGTGCTTTTGGATTGGGTCATATACAAAATTTTGAATTTTAAACCTGCCTGCACCCAGCACAGCCAATAAGTAAGATTTTTCACATGAACAAAAGGTGCCATTTCTTTACTACCTCAGTACACAAGTGTGTTGGAGAGCAAACCCACAACATTATAGTGAAATACGTTCCGCTGAAAATTGCAATCAGCTTCTTTAGGCACCTCGGACAAAGCTCCTGGAGATGTCTTCTGGATCTTATATCTGTATATAGGGGGATGTGTGTCATCATAGTGTGCCTACCAATGCACAGGATGCAGGGGTCATGTATTCACAAGAATTATAATATATTATGTAAGTATTTAATTACACGTGTTAAGAATGAGGTGTTAGTCAATAGGCTGAGATTATCATTTATGTTAATGCAATGAGTTTTAAATTGGATTGTTACTCTTTAGAGTAAATTAAATATATTTAAAAATAAATCTATTAATACATTTTCAAGCTGCACTTAGCCTATAGCTATCAGAACTATTAAAGTTATTTTTATTTCTCGCACTTCCAATAGACTCGGTTAGCCAAGGCCAGTAATAATTAGTTTTACACAGAATGTAAAAGTTCAGATTCAGGGTTAGATGGATCAATGCATGATTGCTTAGCAAAGCTGTTATAAAAAATAATTGCCCTTCTAGAGCACTTTTCACCCGAGGGTCACAAAGCGCTGTACAGAGCTGTGGAGAGAACGTCATGTCAACAACAATAACGACATATGAACGGCACATCTTCTTTTGGGATAGCAATGTCCAGCGCTCCTCTCGCAACGTTTTGCAACCAACGTTGGAGGCATTTTCAGGCAGTCACGGCACACCGGAAGGTGCCTCCAACGTGGGAAGTGAAACATTGTGAAGGACAGAGGAAGAGCACTCGACACAGCTATCCTGAAAGAACGGCTTTGACAAGCAATCATGTCAGCGTTGTCAAGCATTGGTATGACCGTGTCGGCAGGGTCATACATTGGCCAGACAAACAGGTAATACGATAAACACCTTCCATAGAGAGTTTATGTAGTTTATCCTTGGCGCTCATTAAAATCTTTTTATTTTGTAATGTGTCAAATTTGGGACTAGTTTATCAGTTACTCCCACAATGTATGGTAGTTTCATTGTTTTAATTACGTTATCCATTTCACCCGAAGTGTTATTTGGCTTGTTTTTAACACTCAAGAGTTCTGTTAATTTGTGCATTACTGTAACCGTTTAGTTATGAATCTTTGCTGACATGTTTAGTCTTACTCCTCACATTTTCAACGCCAGACACTTGTTTTGCCCAATGCATGAGGTTTTTGAAAAAAAGCCGATTTCTCTGCGGGGTGATGGTGCCAGTGTGCATTTATAAAGTCGTATGTATGTGTCTATTTTCGATGTGACACAATTTGAACCACATCTTCGTATATCCAGGCAAGACAGCATCTCTTCCACATCCATGGTAAACTGTATAGATGGGTGCTGTGAGTTAAGATGATTGAGGAACTGATTGTGTATTTTTACTATGTGGCTGAATATGCAATGTCATCTTCATATTTTAACCAATAAAGATGTATGCTGTAGCAACGAGCATACTTAAAACTTGTTGCAAGTGCATACTTAAACTATCCTTTGGGTTTAGGTACATGGATGACAATGGTTGACTGGCCACATGGTATATACACACTTAGTGAATTTCCGAATCATCTTACCATGGAGGTGGAAGTGAAAAAAAAACGCTTATACTCCTGGATATTCTGCTAAGATGCAGTCAGAAATTTAAAAGAATAGTGTTTATCGAAAACAGATACATACTGATGACTATTGAAATGCATACTCGCACCATCACCCCACACAGACATAAGCTCTTATAAAACTCCCATGCATCAGGCAAAACAAGTATCTGATGATGAAAGTTGAGGAGTGAGATTAAATATGTTAAAAAACTAAACAGTTACAATAATGCACAAATTTACAGAGTTGTGAGTGCAAAATAAGCCATATAGCATGAAAGGTGAAATTGATATTGTAATTTAAACAATGAAACGATTGTACTTCGCGAGAGTAAGTGATAAACTATCTGGAATTTTAGAAAAAACAAAGATCCATTCAATTAGCACCAAAGATGAATTTTCAATTTTTTTTTAGGGAGGATGTTTATCATATAACCTGTTCATATGGCCAATGTTATGTTGGTCAGATGGGCATAAATATTAGTACACTATTGAAAGAACATAAACACATTCACAAAAACAACTTTTGTTAATTGAAGAACATGTCTGCTGACAAGGTCATATTATTGTTTTTTACAACGTTGACATTCTGTATAAAAGTTATTATTACTGGCCTAGACGAATCCAAGAGTCTATTGAAATTGAGAGAGACAAAATAACTATAATAGTTCTGATAGCTATAGGCTAAGTGAAGTTTGGAAACGTAATATTAAGCAGTAATGTTAATTAAATAGTTAATCTAACGTATTATAAATAGTAATAATCTAATTTAGCAGTACTCATTGAATTAATATGATTGCTAATCTCAGTCTATTGACTCATGTAATTCTTAACACATGCATAATAAAATATTAACATATCTTATTATAGTTCATGCAAATACATTACCCCCCTTGGATCCTGAGCATTGGTAGGCACAGAGTGATGACATCTCAACCTCCCTATACATAAAGACCTGTAATCCGGAAGACCTCTCCAAAACTTGTTTCAGAGATGTCTGAATGAAGCTGATTGCAATTATCAGTGGAACGTAATATTTCATTGTTAATATACTGGTGTGCTGGTATAGTAAAGAATTGACAAGTTTTGTTAACATGACAAATCTTACTTATTGGCTGTGCCAGATGGAGGCAGGTTTATGAAACTTTTTTTTATGTAACCAAATCTAACAGAGCTTTATTATTGATAACATTGGTCATGAAAGCATTCATGTGTATTTGTCAGTGGTGTGTTTGCAGTTTATATTTTCTACTTGCGTAGTGATGATTACTTGTAATATTGTGGGTTTTGTGGTTTTCAGTTGGAGGTTGTGCATTTTAAATTTTCAGGCTTTTCAGGTGAAATTTCAGATGTGAAATACCTTTGGATAATATTGCGTACCATGGTAATGAGACCATCTTATTACAATCACATCTCTGTTTTGACTGCCACAACTTTGTATGTGATATCATCCAGCAGCTGGGGGTACCAATCTACGTCTCTCCGCGAAGTTTAACATGAATGTTCTTAGAGGAATGGTGTAAATGAGACCTCCTTGTACATGGTGCAGGCCGGTTCCTGGCTGACAACGTGGTGGGCTCTGTGCTGATCTTCTCGGTTCTACTGTGGATCCCACTCAGCCTCCTGGTGCACTGTGTGGTAGGAGCAGCTACGGAGACCTTCTCATCACACGCACGGCCAAAACGCGCGAGTCTCACGCACAGCATAGTGGACTCCCAAATGAGGGCCTTTAGGCCGTATTGCTACTCATGGCTCCGCTCAGACTTGAGCCTCTAAGTTGCTTTCAAACACATGCAAGTGGCTCAAACGTAAAAAATACAAACTCCTTCTTGACAAGTCATTACAGAGCCAAATGTTGTAGAAAGTAAACAGTAGCTTGGCATGGCTCTTAGGGTTAGGCCATAAGGGTGGATACAATAGACACAAAGCTGAAAGCGGCATACAAATACTGTATGCGAGTGGTACAAACCATTTGCAGACAATGAAGAGAAAGACGGAGACACCCGGTGACCCTCGGAACACATGCGTGTTCTCTTAGGGCACCATATTACAGCCTGTCCTACTGGCTTTATCCGACAGAGACTACTGAGTTTGCGTTCATCTATCTACCAGCAGTGACCACTGCTGCTTAACTCTCACATTCAGTCCCATATGGCCAGTAGTCAAGAGGCTGGTCTGGATAACTCACTGCAGGATCCATGTTAAGAGTGTATTTATCGTTTGAGCTTGTTTGTGTGTGCGTTCGTTCTGCTTTGTGTTTATCATTCTCGCCGATCTGTAGGACCGTAACCTCGATAATGAATACTCAGCCGGTGGACCGTGGCCCAGACCTGGTCAGGTATGGCTCCTCAACCACGTTCTTCCAACTCTTGTGTATAGTCCCCAAAGAGGTTGTGAAAATCACCAGAGCTGTGACTACAAAGGATAAAAGTCTAATGTTCATTAGTATTGGGAATTCTGAGACTAAATGGATTGCTATTGGTAGCCTAATAATAGTAATTGTCTGTCTTGACATATATGTGTACTCGCACTCTGCCTATCCCCCATAGCCTTGTGACATTGGCAATACTTGAAGCTTGAATTAACAGCTCATATAAGGACCACTATTCAAATTCTACATTCAGATATGTGACATGAAGGGGCCTAGAAGTCCATAATATTTAGTTTTTAGAACTCGTCATTGCTGTGTGCAGCGCTTTGTGACCCTGGGGTGAGAAGCGCTCTAGAAGTACAACTATTATTACTCCACCAAATCCAACGCACATTTATTAATGCATTTGCACTACCAGTGAAACTGCATGGACTACAACTAATATGAATTGCAACCGATATGGAGTTCCTGTTATAACTTATCATAAGCAATAATGACCTCATTGTCAGAAATCGCTTAGTCCTGTACAGGGTTGCAGTTAGCCGGAGCCTATCCCGGCAGACACAGGGCGCAAAGCAGGGATATACCCACGATGGGACGCCAGTCCATCACCTGGCACTGCAGGCAATTTACTCTGCAAGCCAATTAACCTATGCAGCAGCACGTTTTTTTGGACTGTGGGAGGAAACCGGAGTGCCCGGCGAAAACCCACGCGGACACGGGGAGAACATGCAAACTCCACACAGAAAGGCACCCGAGCTGAGATTCGAACCCGGGACCTTCTTGCTGTGAGGCGACAGCGCTACCCACTGGGCCACTGTGCTGCCCACAATAATGACATATCGACGACAATTACATTCGTGTTCAGAATAACACATCAACAATATTGCAAGATATCAACAGCAACAATGGCATTAGCATCGATAACATGTATACATATCAGCAACAGCTGTACAACTATATGAAATATCACAAACGATGGTGGCCATGAATTATCAGTGCTGCCACAGCATAAACAACGTTTCTCGCGTGTGTGCAGGTGGTGGAACAGCTAAGCGCAGACTCTCTGGGGGAGCAGGGCAGCCCAGGCCTGAGTTACCCTGGCACGTGGGAGGCAGGGCGAGGCACTGTGCAACCCATGCACTTCACGTTTGCTGGTGGTGGACGATTCGGCTCGGGTATTCGACTAATTCGCCCGATTAAGGAGGAACCAGCTTCCAGTAATGATGTCCCTCTCTCAAGCTCTGCCCGCCGGTCCTACAGCGATCTGTGTGGCACGCACAGCAGGAATGGGGACTAAGAGGACAGCATCGTGTTGCCTAACGTGGCCGTGCAGGAAGCTTGAAGGCAAGGATGATGGAGAACGCTTGGGATTCATCTGCAAGCGATTGAATGACAACAAAAAACTGGTGTTTTGGCTTCTGCAGCATAAACAAACTGGGTGGCATGGAAAATAATGCGGTCGATGCGAGTCCTCCCATGCTATTGTATGTGCAGCTAATTTATATGGAATTTTTACAGTCGACTTGATAAATCGCAGAGGACATTATGGCAAAATGTATGTCTCGCAAAAGGAAACTGTTTTATTTTTAATGCCTTGAATAGAATCAACGTAACATATTTTAGCATACTTTTTGTGAAATATTCACTTGACGATCACCCATTGTAGCATTTTCTCTGCATCTAATGGTGAATTGCACTAAGTGCCATTAACACTTCACACCCTTTGGCCCTGGGCTCTGGTGTGCGTTTGATAACGTTTTATAGTGTCTGAACACTTTACGTCCAGTAATTTTGTAAAACTGGAAAAGGCTCTTACAGAGGGTGCCCACTTGCATGGCCACCAACATTTGTTGAATCAAAGTGTATGTGGAGCCAAGCCATTGTGGCTCATTGGAGACCAGAGTAGCAGGTGAAGTCCCAGAAAGTCAAGGCGACCGAGTAACACTCAGGGACCTGACTTGTTTGTTGCACATTAATGCACAATCCCCGTGTGGCTCCTGCCTGTGGCCGGCGACATAGAGCGTGTTTGTGTACTCGTCTGGGATCTCGCTGCTCTTGGTGCAACGGATTTTGACATCTGGGAGAACAAGGCCATGCACACTGACCTGTGGAGGTCCGTTGGAGTGAAAACATTTCAAATAAAGTGCGTGCATGATTTACCTGAAACTTGACGGTGCTCTCAGGTTGTGGCAGTTTCATGTGAGCTGCCTGTTGCCTCCAGATTGTTTGATCAACGGTGACTTGTTTGACCTTAGCTTGAGGAATGCAATTATGCGGTCCTACTAGACGCATGAATTTGTAATTACAGTATCACTGTCATTTATACAGAAAAGTCTCACCGAATCCGTGTTATTTTTTTTTGCACGAGTTGGCAATGTTGCTGTGTGTGTTTAGCATTTGCAGTAGTTTTTCTGCGTTGGAATGTTTTGTCAATCATGTACAGGTGTCTTTCTGTGTGGAGTTTGCGTGTTCTCTCCCCGTGTCCACGTGGGTTTTTACTGGGTACTCCGTCTTCCTCCCACCATCCAAAGACACGCTGCTGCCTATGTTAATTGGCCTGAGTAAATTGCCCCAAAAAGTGTGCCTTGCGATTTACTGGCGTCACATCCTGGGTTTTCCCACGCCTTGCGTCCTCTGTCAGCCGGGATAGGCTCCGGCCCCCCACGACCCGGTGCAGGATTAAGGGGGGGGGGGGGTATTGGTGCTGAATGAATGAAGGCATATTGTACAGTATTTTTAGCTATGAGAGGAATTCTGAGGACGTACAGCCTGAGTATCGAACCAACGTAAAGAATTAGCATAGTTTGACTGGTCATAAACTTGATTTCACCTTATTTACTTCAGATAAATCACGTAACATTTGTGACGACAAGGCTCGTTCTGAACACCCTTAAGACCTCCATTGCGCTCGTCCACACAAAGGTAAAACAAGATGCCTCCTTTATAACCTAAACAGACTTGCTGGAAGTGGTGCGAGCAACGAAGAGGTGAGTGGCCAGCATCATGCCCGGACACACATTTCCCTGGTGGCGATGTTTACATACCGCACCAGGTACTCATTTACGGCTGAGTCCACTTAGGCGAGCCCCAGCAGCAACGGCTTCACAACCAGACTACCCAGGGTTGAGTTGATATACCATGTCCATACACTGAAATAGACCACGCAGTCACACACGGCCCTTACAAATATACAGGTATAATAGTTCTATATTTTACCTTATTACTGCCTAGGACGGAACATGACTAATAGGTAATGGCATAAAAACCTACTTGCTCTCACGAAGACTTCTCAATAACAGTAATTATTAGTTGGCGGCACGGTGGCCCAGTGGGTAGCGCTGTCGCCTCAGCAAGAAGCCCCAGGTTCGAATCTCGGCTCGGGTGCTTTTCTGTGTGGAGTTTGCATGCTCTCCACGTGTCCGCGTGGATTTTCGCCGGGCACTCCGGTTTCCTCCCACAGTCCAAAAAACATGCTTCTGCATAGGTTAATTGGCTTGCAGAAAATTACCCGCAATGCCCGGTGATGGACTGGCGTCCCATCGTGGGTATATCCCTGCCTTACGCCCTGTGTCTGCTGGGATAGGCTCCGGCTCACCGCGACCCTGTACAGGACAAAGCGGTTCTGACAATGAGATGAGTAATTATTAATAACGAAAGTTGGAACAACTGTGCAAACGCACGCTCACACAAACATCAGGCGCAGTGACATTACACCAGGACTTGTGAACTTTGTGCCCTCTCAAGACCCGCCTGGCTATGGTTTCAATACCATTAGGTGGCGCTCATGATCCACTGACGGTTCCACCCACCGGTTGACAATAGCGGATCGACAGTACGTACTTAAAACATCCAATGCCGGGCGGAATTTGATGTATCGGGCCTCTAGATGGAACCCATGCAGAACGAGGGGGAGATCATTACGTTATGCCGTTGTTAACGTACCGTTCTCTCCGCAGCCGTGCAGCGCTTTGTGGCCCTCGGGTGAAAAGCGCTCCAGAAATGCAATTATTATTGTTAGAAACTTCACAAAGCGACCCGAGTTGGAAATGGAATTGCGTTGCTCCTTGCTGAAATACAAGCCTTGACACGACGCCACCCACGACATCAAATAATTGTATGCAAATGACAGCACAAAGAGTGCATAAACCAGTGGTCCCTGGACACATGTGTGGGTCGTGGTCCACAGAACTGTTATGGATACAAGTTGTGTTAACAAAACACCGCCGCCACGGCAACGTGTAAAAATACACACGCGTGTTGACACTGAAACGGGCTAATTATCTGACAAAACAGCACTGACATGAGTGCGCAGCACGCACGGCACACGCGTGCTGACCACTCCACGTGTGTGTACTCACACGTGTGTACACACGCGTGCGCGCGCTCCCTGTGGCGCCACGCGTCACGGGGCGCGGCTCCCAGTTCCGCGTGCGTGGAGAAGCTGCGGCGGCGGCGGCGGCGACGGCACGGCGTGGCGAGTGAGCGATCCTCCAGCACCGCCTGGGTTCGACTCCCAACCCTGGGCTGCAGTAGACCTCGGCTAGAGTTTCACGTAGGACTGCGGGACACCCGAGTTTTACTGCTTGCCTGCTCCATAATATCTGGGTTAGACCTCCCCCCGACCCTGCGTTTCAGGATACTCGGGTTGTATCTTGAGGTTAAACTCTCAAGGACGGCTCTAGCAGACGACCTGGGTCGAATTCCCAGCCGGAGTTCCAGCAGACCTGCCATAGTCTTGTGAGCCAGTCTATAGCAAGTCCTGAGTTAAACATTCTCTAACTCTCACCCCGCCCGCTCTACCGGTGGGCAGGGAGGGAGGAAGGCCAGCGAGAAACTTATTAACCGCACACGGCGCGACCTGCAGTGGGGGGGGGCTGTGAGCTAAACTCTCTCCTGCTGTGCAGGAGAAGAAGGCTTCTCACGACAGCGGACCGGGACCGATCTGACGACGTCCGCGCCGCCCGCGCCGCCCGCGCCATGGCCTCGTCGGGGGACGGTGAGAGAGGCGGCGCGCAGGCCTCGCCCTGGCCGCTGTGCCGAGACGCGGGCGCTCGTCCACCTCGTCCACGGTAGCCTCGTCCTTGCGCCGCCGCTGCCCTCATCATCATCAACATCATCATCAACATCATCCTCCTCATCGTGATTTTCATCGGCGAACTTTAAAGATCTGCCCGCAAAGGCCTTTTCGAGGGGATCGCGACTGCGAACTCGACTCGCTCTCAGAAGTTTGTGAAGTTGACGATTCTTAGGTTTCCTGTTGGGCCCAGGCCCAGACGACAGCGCCGCGGGGATCTCGCTCCCCCATGCAGGGTCTCGCTCCCCCATGCGGGGTCTCGCTCCCCCAGCGCGGGGGTCTCGCTCCCCCATGCGGGGTCTCGCTCCCCCACGGTGGGGGTCTCGCTCCCCCACGGTGGGGGTCTCGCTCCCCCAGCGCGGGGGTCTCGCTCCCCCATGCGGGGTCTCGCTCCCTCACGGAGGGGGTCTCGCTCCCTCACGGTGGGGGTCTCGCTCCCCCATGCGGGGTCTCGCTCCCTCACGGTGGGGGTCTCGCTCCCCCACGGCGGGGATCTCCTCTCCCGTAGGGGTCTCGCTCCCCCACCGTGGGGGTCTCGCTCCCCCACGGTGGGGGTCTCGCTCCCCCACGGCGGGGATCTCCTCTCCCGTGGGGGTCTCGCTCCCCCACGGTGGGGGTCTCGTTCCCCCAGCGCGGGGATCTACTCTACCGCGGGGTCTAGCGCCTCCACGGTGGGGGTCTCGTTCCCCCAGCGCGGGGGTCTCACTCCCCCATGCGGGGTCTCGCTCCCCCATGCGGGGTCTCGCTCCCCCATGCGGGGTCTCGCTCCCCCACGGCGGGGACCTCGCTCCCCCATGCGGGGTCTCGCTCCCCCACGGTGGGGGTCTCGTTCCCCCAGCGCGGGGGTCTCGCTCCCCCAGTGCAGGGTCCCCATCGGCGCGGGGTTGTTAAAGGGGTTATTCGCGCGCGCATATATCCTGAGGTTAACTCGACGATTAACCCCTTCATGAGCGCTACCGCTCGCAGCCACCTGTTGGGTTCCCATTATAGATAATAATTATAATTGCATTTATAGAGCGTTTTTCAACCGATATCTCCGCCTTTTCACTGCCCCCCCCCCC
>JAZEWT010000008.1:9865843-9887969 GCA_036362905.1 Mordacia mordax | reverse complement strand
GTGTATTCCTGCCTTACGCCCTGTGTTTCCGGGATAGGCTCCGGCTCACCGTGACCCTATATAGGATTAAGCGGTTTCAGATAATGAGAATGAGATGAGATAGTTTTTCATTTTACAAAACATTAGAAAAACACGTATGTATAACTAAAATAATTAATATGTAAATCTCACTGTATTATCAGTCAATCGTAAGTCACATATTGTCAGTGTTTGGCCACCCGCTTTTAGTCTGTGTCCCTAGATAGATTGATTGTGTTCAAAAAAAATATTTTCTACTTTTGAGTGCTGTAAAAGAGGGTCATTTAAATTTTTAATTTTTATCCTAATTTATTGTTAATGTATGTGACTGCCTCGGGTTGCCCAGCAGCATCGTTCACTCACCTCCAAAGAAACAGATATTGACACTGCTGTTACCAGTGGTTAAGAAAAAAAATCTTCCTATGTCATATCAGACCATTGTCTCGCCAGCCCATTTGTGGCCCGTGCTTGGCCTTACTGTCCGATAGAGCTGCCACCTCGGGCACACACAGATATAGGGGGCTAAACAGACGCGGCGTGGGTTAGAGAATAGATGGATTGATGTGGCACAGGAGGACCTTGAGATGAGTGGACTTGCTGAAGACTGGTACCAGTGGTATCAAGATCGACCTCTGTGGAGGAGGGTCATAATGAATAATATGGGGCAGTTGGAAGCAGTAACCTTTCAAGAACAGCGGAGAGTAGAGGAGCGTTGCTCACAACAACGACGTCATCAGCTACGTTGCAGTCGGGAACAGAACCAACCGTCTGGGCCAGAGCCATGATAGGGGTTCGGCTGGGTTCAACAGATGTGGAGTTCTCAGGCACAGCGCAAGCAGCACTTATAAGTACAGCAGCTATAAAACAGCCAGTGCTGCGGCCGGGGACAGCTGTGCACGGGTGACAACGAGCGCTACCCAAATCGGCACCGCGGCCGGTTGCTCGGGTGGCACACGGAGTCCATGCGCTCGGGTCTTCACTGGGATCTGTCGACATATCCGGGAATCACAACGCTCCCAACTTCGACAGCCCATCTGGGTGGTACGAAGCACCTGCATGGAACAACACACTGCGGGATGTGCACGGAACAACGGGCCAGCTTGGAACAGCGTGCCTGGAACAACCAAATGACCGTGGCAGCCACAGCATCGGCTGCTCGAGGTTTTTTTGTATTCTCTCCCCAGAGGTCCACTGACCCCATGGGTCGCTCTTTGGGGCAGCCAGTCTTACTTACACACCCCACGCCACCAGGTCTGAACGTCACCCAAATATTTGTGGTTGGAGAACGATTTGAGGTGACCTTTCAATGCTTAATGGAGAAGGTCATAACTGGTGTGCAGTGGCAAAGCTTCCTGACCTATCTTCAATATGTCATAGTGTTCAGCAGCAGATTTATTGAACATCTAGCCTTACTCCAGTTGGTATTCTCCTGGTTTAGGGTGGCCGGCCTAAAACTGAAACCCTAAAAATGTTTCCTCCTCCTCCACGACTGTTCGACATCTCGTCAATGTTGTTAGCATGATGTGGTCACGGACCTGGAACAGACTGAGAACGTGAGACATTGGCCATTATTTCTCTCGGTCACTGAGGTGCGCAAGTTTCAAGACTTTGCGTCCTCCGACCGACCGACTGTTTGTGCCTCTTGCCAAGCCATTGCACAAGCTCCGGGGCAATCACCAGAAATGTGTGGGGGCCCCAGCCAGCAGGCTACTTTCGTGCGTCTGTATTACTGCCGCACCCACCCTGGATTACCCAGACTTCAAATACCATTAATTTTGGACACCCATTGCGACTGACATGGAAGTCAGTGCCATTCTATCTTAGGTGCAGGGGGACAAGGAGGTGGTTATCACCTACGGTCGCAGAGGGTTGCCCGTAGCTGAAGAATGCTACTGCATTCGGCGCAGAGACTTACTGGCCGTGGAACGTTTTGTGACCTACTGTAGGCCTTACCTACATGGGTGCCATTTTACTGTCCACACGAACCTTGTGGTACTACCTGCAGATTGATCATCCATCAAGCCAGATGGCCAGGTAGATGTAAATCCTCCAAACATACACAGATGACGTGGTGCATAGGAATGGGGCTAAGCACTTGAACGCAGATGCCCTCTCCAGCCGAGCGCTTGAACTCGCGAGAAGGTGGCTGTTCGCTGCTGGGTGCTGCCCATTCACGGGAGTGGAGGGCCTCCCACTCACGATGACCGGGGGGCTACACACAGAGGTCACATGTTCCACATCATGATGGATCTGGAAAACGATCAAGCAACCTTCCGGGAGTCTGACTTGGGCTTATTCCTGATGGAGTGGCGGTCACTCCATTACGTCAGGCGCAACATGGGTCTATTGAGACCCTCAGGGGGGCTTGTGGGCAGGCCAGAGAGTGCTGCTGCAGCTTGTTTGTTTTTCATCTGGCACAGGCTACTGATGTGCACTGATGTGGCATCCCGCCGACGGGTGCTGGTCGCACCAGCACCACCGAGAAGCCGGCTAATGAAGGAGGTACACAGCTACCATCTCTAACACCTGGCAGTCCATAAGTCCTGGCCTACACTGTGAGTGCATTACTTCTGGCCATCGATGGCTACAGATGCGCGCTCCTTCGTAGCGTCGTGTGAGGAATGTGCACACCATTAACCTCCGGGTCAACCTATTCTGCACCCATTGCAGCCTCTCGTTGGTGGATAGGATCAAGCAACCAGTGGCCCTCGACATTTTGGGTCCGTTTCCATGGTCACAGCAGAGGAATCGATGTCTAATCATGGGTGTAGAATATTACACGTGGTGGCAGATAGTGTGGGCCCTGCCTGACCAGACGGCCTCGTCTATTGTTACGTTGCCACGCAGGGTTTTTTGTGTGGCAATCTTCAGAAGACATCACATTTTAATCAGTTTAAAAGAAGAACTGAAGTTATAATGATTCTGCTCTTCCAGGATAGCCGCGTTGATCGCTGGAGGCATCCTCAGAACACCTGAACATGCCTCCAATCTGGGAGGCGAAACGTCGTGAAGGAGAGAGAAGGAGCGATTGACGCGGCTATCCCGAAAGAGCAGCTTTTGGAAGCAATTATCATGTATCGAGCCATGGAACCTACAGCAGTACAAATTCAAATTATACAAAACAAGTTTGAAACAAAGTTTTAAAGTCAAAATTAAAAATTTTGAGATACTTTTTCATAGGTGGAATCACATTTTGAGGTTAACGTATTGCCACAAAATGTAAATTACCATGGCAATTTTACCTGTAGTTTGCGGGAATCAAATTTAAAGTTAGTGAAAAAAAGACTATTCAAACATTATTGAAGTAAAAATGAAATTAACGTAATTTAAATAATTAGATTAATTAAAAAATATAAAAATTGTTTTTCGGAAATTTTCATAAACGCCACCTAAAAAGCGACCCATTTACATTATCAAAAAAAATTGCTAAAATAATGGCTCACAGGAAAGGGAAAATCGGCTGAAATATAAACATAGGGCGGCGCGGTGGCCCAGTGGTTAGCGCTGACGCCTCACAGCAAGAAGGTCCCGGGTTCGAATCTCTCGGCTCGGGTGCCTTTCTGTGTGGAGTTTGCATGCTCTCCCCGTGTCCGCGTGGGTTTTCGCCGGGCACTCCGGTTTCCTCCCACAGTCCAAAACGCATGCTGCTACATAGGTTAATTGGCTCGCAGGCTAAATTGCCCCGCAGTGCCTGGCGATGGACTGGCGTCCCATCGTCGGTATATCCTTGCCTTACGCCCTGTGTCTGCCGGGATAGGCTCCGGCTCACCGCGACCCTGTATAGGACTAGGCGGTTTCAGACAATGAGATGAGATCTATACAGGGAGGTTGTGATGTCACCATCGTGTGCCCAACTGCATAAGGATGCAGAGGGAGCAATATATTAACATAAATTATACACGTTATGTTAATGTTTCATTATAGAGGTGCTACCAGTTGGGTGATTCAGACTTAGATGATAATAATAATATTTGCATTTCTAAAGTGCCTTTCATCCGAGGGTCACAAAGCGCTGCACAGAGCTGTGGAGAGAACGGCATGTCATCAACTTCAGAATAGGTCAATTAAGTAAAATAATGACTATAAATCAATGAAGGACCTAAATAGCAAATAAAATCATTCTTAGAGTAACTAAAGAAGGCAGAAGTGTTCTTAACCAGGCACAGGTTAACAGCGCTCCATCATCCAAGCACACAGCAGTGAACAACATCGACAGTCTCAGCCAGAAGACTTCAAGGCATTACAGAAAACAACAGGTTATGATAATCTCATCTGAAACCGCTTAATCCTATATAGGGTCACGGTGAAGCCGGAGCCTATCCCGGAAACACAGGGCGTAAGGCAGGAATACACCCGACGATGGGACGCCGGTCCATCGCCGGGTTATGATAATAATTTACCTTAATTCAATACGTCTTATAAAATTGGCGTGTGGAACTATTAAGAAGATATGAAATTAACTATTAAGGTTATTACATAACCAATGCATTTCCAAGCTGCAATTAGCCTGTAGCTATCAAAACGGTTAAAGTTATTTTTGTCAATTTCAGTGGACTCTCAGAGTAGTCTAGGCCTGTAATAATGTATTTTACACAGAATATCAACGTTGTCAAAATCAATTGTATGAGCTTATCTCCAGCCATGTTCTGCAACTGACAATAGTTGTATTTGTGAGGTTTTTTTATGTTACTTTCTTGTTCTCTGAGACGTGTACGAATATATTCTTGCACATCCGAACAACATAACCGGCCACAACAACAGGTTGTGGTGCCAAGCATCGTAGCACGAGGGGGCTGGGTGCGCGCGAGGGGTAACTCGAGGTCATCGTGAGGATTGTAAACATCACGTGTGTCGGAGAGTCGACGGAGAGTTAGCGTGACGCGCGGACGCCGTGGATTGGAGGAGAGACTTTGCGTGATGTGGCGTCCGGGAGATATATAACGTGGTGCGTGCAAGCGCAAGAGACAGTTCCTATGGGGAAGGTTGAGGAATCTGCGCCCAGCATGTGAGAGTGCGAAGCATGAGAGTAGGCGTTGACGTGTTGTGTTAGTAAATAAAGCATCAGAAAATCCAGATGCCTCTGCCGGTCTACTCGCTGAGTGAGTGTTGGCGTCACTGTGCTGCCGCTGCAAGCTGTAAGAAGCCCGCGCCACGTGGCCCCACGCGCACGTCGGAACCCGGGTACCTGGCAGAGATGCGTACGAGTTCGACTCCATGAGAGAGGGTTCTCCGTCGGGCACCACAAGGTGACGCGATAGACATGCTTTGTGGAGAGTTTTTATAGTTTGTTTTTGGTGTTAAATAAAAGTCTTTCTATTTTTTGTTTTGTGCTAAATCTCACTCTAATTTTTTATTTTTTCTAGAATTCTACTTAGTTTATCAGTTACTCCTAAAAGAAGTTTCATTGTTTTGATTGCATTATCAATTTCACCCTTCGTGCTATTTTACTTCGATTTGGAGCTCAGAGCTCTATTAACCTGTGCTAATTATAATCATTACGCAATAAAGCTTTCTTGACATGTCTAATCTCACTCCTCAAGCTTTGAGCAATAAACACTTGTTTTGACACTGTATGAGTGTTTTGATAAGAGCGGTATTTTATCTGGGGTGAAGTCGTGATTGTGCATTTAAATAGATGTCCAATATGTGTCGGTTTTCAGTAAACACTCTTATTTTGCAATTTGAATCGCGTTTTAACAAGAATTCCACGAAAGGAAGCATTTTTCCCACTTCCACCTCCGTGGTAAACTGTATAGACGGGTGTTTTAGAAATCCACATACGTGTATTTTTTTTCGTTTGACCAGACAACCAGTGTGTCATCAACATCTCATCTCATTGTCAGAAACCGCTTAGTCTTGTACAGGGTGGCGGTGAGCCGGAGTCTATCCCGGCAGACACAGGGCGCAAGGCAGGGATATACCCACGATGGGACGCCAGTCCATCACTGGGTACTGAGGGCAATTTAGTCTGCAAACCAATTAACCTATGCAGCAGCATGTTTTTTGGACTGTGGGAGGACACCGGAGTGCCCGGCGAAAACCCACGCGGACACGGAGAGAACATGCAATCTCCACACAGAAAGGCACCCGAGCTGAGATTCGAACCCGGGACCTTCTTGCTGTGAGGAGACAGCGCTACCAACTGGGCCACCGTGTCGCCCGTGCCATCAATATACCTAAACAAAGAGAATGTTTGTTTTAACGTATTCTCAAACTAAAAGTTTTATTTATTACGTGTTACTCTAACACAATCCCGTTATATAACACTTTCTGATGAAGGTAATTTGACAATCTTGGCCCTTTGTCCAATAAGGCCCAAGCAGTGGTTCTTAACCTTGTTGGAGGTACTGAACCCCACCAGTTTCATATGCGCGTTTCACCGAACCCTTCTTTATTGGAAAAATAAAATGTGATCACCTGCAGCCAGTGATGGCCAAGCGGGGCGTGTCATCACGAATCATATGAGTGAGGTGTGTGTCTTGACCTCCACCGAACCCCTGAGACTGACTCACCGAACCCCTGGGGTTCGATCGAACCCAGGTTAAGAACCACTGGGCCCAAGTAATTCACAACACCTGACTAATCTAATTAACCAAGCTTTCAAAACCTCTGCAATCGTTACCAACGCCCCCCCCGCCCCCATTCGATCCTAGCGCTCGCTCACTCGTGCTGTGATGAAGTCACAGCCTCCCCATATAAGGAGATGGAAAAGGTTTCTCGTTATTCTGAAGCGAACTCGTTTCAAGTAGGTACGGGGTTGCCTGATGATGGTGATTGTAATTATCAGCGAAACGTCGTATTTCATTAAGAAATGCTGTGAATTTGCTCTCCAAAACACCGGTGTGCTGAGATAGTGAAGAATTGGCACGTTTTGTCAACGTTGACAAACTTTACTAAGTGGCTGTTGTCGGGTGGTGGAAGGTTTACGACAAACATTTTTTTACGTGACCTAACCCAAAAAATGGAATCTATCGAAGGCATTGGTCATGAAAGCCTTGGAATTAAAGGATGGTTAAAGTACGGACATTGCCAGAGCTATGGCTTTGAGACTGTGTGGCACATGTTAGATTTTGCCACCAATTTAAAGATACCAAATGGTATAATGCCTCGGTTATTCACTAGGAAAATGGACAACCTGACTATTTTAACTAATTTAGCCTCCAACAAAGAATCGCAGCGCGATTCTGCTTTTCATGATGCTTTTCATGGTGGGTTTGCGTGCACTCTGTTATATTGAGAGGTTCCAAAGTATTATACATGGGATACTGGAAATAAACTAATCGTCGCAAGCAAGGAAAGTACATTGAAGAAGTTGCCGGGATTTAATCTTCACATGCTCCCGTTCGAGTGCTTACGGTGCATCCAAACTATTTTTTAAATATTTGCTACGGCATGCTCCTTCATATAATAAGTCCATAAAAGGTTGCCTGTTTGAGAATGTTCAACGGTTACTTATCTGATACTTATTGTGAAGCCTATCACAGACACGGATTGCTTGAAGATAATCAATGGAATGCAACTATGATTGAAGCAGGGCTGAGTCAATCGCCAGCAAGCCTGGGAAATGTAATGACAATTATAACAGCATGCTGACCATCAAATCCAAGACGTTATTATCAGTGTAATGAAGGGAATATGGCTTAAGATATTTTAAATAACACCCACAGATAAAATCCGGGCAATGAGCTTAATTTTCCAACAGACATTTTCGATCCAACGATTATTTTTCTGGAAGAAAAAAACTATGGAGATGATTGGCAAAACACTGAGTTATGGGGGTTGCATCGTCAAGTCCACAAAAGGACACTCACCGATCAAATTTGCCGAGAAATTATGAGGGATGCATACTCTGATGTCAATCAATTGGATAGATATATTATCGAAAATGAGCCAATGCTGGTTGATGATCAAAAAGAGCTTATATTTTTCTGTTTTGGAAAACGTCCACAGTAATCCGTACGGATTGTGTATTTTTTTTCTCATGCTGTGCCTCATGGAACTGGTCAAACATTTATCATCAACCGGCTCTTGAGAAAAATATGGCATCAATCAAAAAATACAAGAGCAGTGGCATCATTCAGAATTCCACCTACGTCATTATTATTATACGATAAATGTTACGTTCAACCATTTCCCAATATTTGTATTATTAACACTGATAATTTAGCATTTTCAATTTATAGCTGAAAGTCAGATCATAGTTTACATCTTGTTCTGCAACGATGTGTATGTAAAAAAAAACTACATAAAATGATATTGCCAATTTTCCGTTCTTGTGTCGTTGTTGGCATGCCGTTCTCTCCGCAGCTCTGTGCAACGCGTTGTGACCCTCGGGTGAAAAGCGCTCTATAAATGCAATTATTATTACTACTAAGTGGTGGCAGAACTGCACACTCGGCTCTGCAGCTTCCATTGCACCTCAATCATAACGAAATTATAACTTGTAACGTTAGTAAGGGAACTGGTCAAGCAAGATTGTGCTCTCATTATGTGCAGTGGATGTACAACGCTACACAAATACCGATTGGAGGCATTGGAACGTTGACTTCAACATTTGCGTGGTAAGAAGTCATGGGAAGTACCATTGTTCTTGCTCGCCGTCAAAATCTTCCATCAACACCATGAATAATTACTGCTGAATTGAAGGTGTGTCTGAAATCATCAAAACTGTGGCCGTGTGCTGAAGATTTAAAACAAATCCACAAGCATTAGAGTTCACCTGCAAGGAGACATTTCCGCTGATCGATTTTCTGCTCATCTTTTGAAACTGGGAAATGGAGATACGGCTATTGATCGCAGAAACGGGATAAATAACAATCACAGATGATTTATGCAGTTTCGTAGGCACCGTTGTCAGTTTGAAATAATTCCAAAGATTGGGCAAAACTTTACAAACCACAGAAGGCTGTGTGCCATCCTTGCTAAAAAAAAAATCAATGTTTACGCTATCAAATGAAAATCTAATAGCAGCTGCTGTGAACAATAATTGTATCGCATCTGTGGACACAGCGGTGGATCAAGATGAAGCATTATCATAATAATAATTGCATTTATAGAGCGCTTTTCACCCCAGGGTGACAAAGCGTTGCACATAGCTGTGGAGAAAGCGGCATGTCAACAACAATATCACCACAGCTCAACTGAAAAGTCAAATAGTAGCAATAAATTATAAGGCAAGGTAAGCGGAGAAATTTTTTTCAACAGTTGAATTTTTAAACTCTCTCGAGCCACCTGGAATGCCTCCTCACAACTTGATGTTAAGAGTTGGGTTACCAATAATGCTTTTGAGAAACCTGGATGCTCCAACATTGTGCATTGGTACAAGATTATGCATTAAGGGGCTGATGCCACAGGTGTTGCAGACAACCATTTTGACAGGCTGCGCAGAAGGAGAGGACGTATTTTTCCCAAGAATCCTGATGATTCCTACGGACATGCAATTTCAGTTCAAGTGATTGCACTTTCTATTACGTTTGGCGTTTGCTATGTCCATCAACGAAATCCAAGGGCAATCAATCAAAGTCTCTGGGATTTATTTGGGAGAAGACTGTTTTTCTAATGGCCAGTTATTCGTAGCCACACCAAGAGCTCTCTGTGCAAAATGACACCTTTATGCCGATCAATGATTAAAAACCAAAAAATATTTACAGCAAAGCTTAAAAATATGTTTTGTTAGGCACCACCGTACTTAATTGATTTAATATACATATATTTTTTCTTCTTTTTATAATATCTTTACCGCTTAAAAGAGTTGTATATTTTGTGTATCGCCCTGAGCCGCGCAACATTGGGTATATTTGCTAGTCAAGAATAAACAGAGTTGACCTACCCTCTCGGAGGCGTCAGTGTCTTGATAAACTCACACAGCGCTATCGGGTGATGGGTGGTGAGCATTGGCCACAGGAGCGCGGAGGAGAGGGCGGGGTTGATGGTGTGCTGAGAGATGCTGACAGGCGACAGACGGTGGTGAGCAGTGCTTAAAGACGGTGATCGTGCGGGAGAGAGACTGCCAAGTGGTGAGTGTGGTGAAAGACGGCGGAAGGCTACCCTCGGGTTTGTGTCGTTCTGATTTGACCACGTGGCGTCTGTGTAAACAAATCTGGGTGAATAATTGATGGGGCTGGACACCATGAATGTTTTAGGAGCGGGACAGTTGATTGCGAATCAAGAATAGCTCTGATAATGTTACAGGTGTTTAAAACATGGCGACAGCGGTAGGGAGGGGGCATTTCTCCAGGCGAGCCGTCCCTTCTGTCTGGAGCAAAGCGTGCGGCCAACCGTTGCGAGCCACCGTGCGGACTCCTTCCGTGAGAAGCTCCGCGCTGCCCGTCCGCTAGGGGTAGCCGGGACGCGGCGGCACCACTCACCCCCCCCCCGCCGTCTCGTTCCTCCTCCCGGGTACGTGGGTCCGCGCGTTCCCTGCGCCACACGAACTGCTGGCGAGGCAGGGAGACGCGCTCACCACCGGGTAAGGAGGGGGCATCGGTGTCCGTGGACTGGCACTTAAGCACCTTTCCGGCAATGTAATCGTGGCCGAGTGGTTAAGGCATCCAGAGTGCTGACACACGTACAGACTACTGCTCCGTAAGGCGCTGAAGTCCTCTAGCTAGGACTGTTGATGCGGCTCACTGTTGTCGTGCCGGGATGATGGCTCACTGCAGACCTGCGCCTGCCCAGGAACATTTATTCCTTTCTTCGTTTGTTGAACGGTTATTTACTATCTCTTGTTTTATGTCCTTCTCTAAATTATAATCATTATTTGACTTTCAAACAAAAAAAAGGCGATGGGGTCTTTTGGAATCTCTCCCGCGCAGGTTCGAATCCTGCGGATTACGCGATTACTTCATCGCTTTGTGACCCTCGGGTGAAAACCGCTCTGGAAGTACAATTATTATTATTATTTCTTGGTTGTGCTTCGTCAGAATGAAGCTGAGTGAGTTTGCGTACCATAGTTTAAACAGTAATAATAAAACAGAATTTAAAAAAATAAAAATTAAAATGACCCGCTTTTACCCGCACACCAAAATAGAAATTTTTTTTTTAACACAAAATCTATATAGGGATACAGATTAAAAGCGGGTGGTCAAACATTGACAATATGTGACTTGCGATTGTTTGATAATACAGTGAGATTTACATTTTAATTATTTGTAATAAATACGTGTTTTTCTAATGTTTTGTAAAATGAACATCCGATGGCCCAGTGGTTAGCGCTGTCGCCTCACAGCAAGAAGGTCCCGGATTCGAATCTCTCGGCTCGGGTACCTTTCTGTGTGGAGTTTGCATGCTCTCCCCGTGTCCGCGTGGGTTTTCGCCGGGCACTCCGGTTTCCTCCCACAGTCCAAAAAGCATGCTGCTGCATAGGTTAATTGGCTCGCAGGCTAAATTTCCCGCAGTGCCCAGTGATGGACTGGCGTCCCATCGTGGGTGTATCCCTGCCTTGCGCCCTGTGTCTGCCGGGATAGGCTCCGGCTCACCGTGACCCTGTAGAGGACTAAGTGGTTTCAGACAATGAGATGAGAAAATGAACATCAATTATCACTTAATATCAGTATGGTTTTAAAAAAAGCTCATTAAAGGAAAAGATTATTGTAGTCTTATACGGTCAGTGTTTGACCACCCGCTGTTAGTCTGTATCCCCAGATTGATTGATTTTGTGTTCAAAACAATTATTTTCTACTTTGGAGTGCGGTAAAAGCGGGTCATTAAAAATATATATTCTATTTTATTTTCAAATTTTTTTAGTCTTAGCCATTTATTGTTTTATGTATACTTTAAGTTGATGGGAAGTACACTCTAAGTAAACTTTATTTTGTGCTCAAAGAGTTTAACCATTACGCACATCCCCCAATGTAAGTTAAGTAAAAGCGGGTTGGTGGAGGACGCTACGGGGTAGTCGGAGGCAGTCGCCTTCCAACAACAACGGAGGGCAGAGGAGCGACGCTCACAACAGCCAGCGGAGCGCCTGGCGAATAAAACACAGCGAGTTGGCAGAGTGGGGAACGCAGGTTGAGTGTCAACTACTCATCTTAGCCCATGGTGCCTGGATATGTCCCGTGACCACCTATTAGCGAGTCTTGGCAACTTTACGTGGCTTTAAAGTGCACCTGGCCTGGCACAGATGACGTGTGGACGTCACTGCCACATATTGGCGAATGACGGTTGTTTTGTATTTTCGATTTAAAGGCGCTGCTCGTTAACAACACTTGTCCCCGATATTGCCTTTAAGACTACGCGGGGGGGGGGAGGGGGGGCTTTGTCTTTATATTGTTACCTTCCCGCCTACTTTAGCAATTGAGTTCAATTCCGATCTCGCGACTCGCTATCCACTCATTCGGTTGCTTGTGTTGAATATTTATTAAAAAAAACTCCATTATACCTCTTGCCATTATTATAACTCTTTATTATTAGTGATTTAAACTTCATCGCCCACTGCGCGGCCAATCAGGCGGCTAGCCTAGCGAGCCCCCGAGTCCCACCAATCGGAGCCGCCCCCCTCGCTCGCTTTGATCCGTAACAGAGAAAGGATCGTTTCTATGGCGGGCCCAGGATCGGCTTGTCACCGATCTTCAAACTTTTTTCACTAGATTGCATTGTCATCCGAGTTATGCTTGCGTGCACAATTTCAGCTCTCCTGCTTTATGGGAAATGCTTCAATTTTGTGCTCAAAGATTCTAACCATTACAAACATCCCCCAATTCAAGTTAAGTAAAAGCGGGTAACAATACACGTGGCCCAGCGGTAGAGCGAGCGGACTCATAGTTGGGTTTACTTAACCCATCATACCTTCCTAAATGACAAATTGTGAAGAAGCCAACAGTAGTTGTTTCATAGACATACTTTCCATAGAAATTGGGATTGTTACGCCACTCGCTTTGGGATATAAACGGAAGATAAGCACCGGTTCCATAACTTATTCGAGCACACAATCACTTAGATCTTTTTTTGTACATATACACACACATAATTAGACAGCTCAGCTGTCTAATTATGTTAGCTGTGGAAGAGAAGCTCGCTAGGCTGTGGTCCGGCCTGTATCCTCGGCTCACTGAGCGATTTCGGACAAACGCGTCACTGGTGACAGCAGACCTATGATGATAAGACCGGTTTCATAATGTCACGAACTGGGATGACAGGGTGGAATGCTCTTGTGAGCAAAATGTGTTATGATATCTCGATCCACTCCTCACATGCAAGTGAAACTGAGTTTGTTTTTATTTACTTACAAATTAGCAACTCTTAGAGATTTAGTTTTGCTTGACAGTTGGTGAAATGCAGCTGTTCACTTAGTGGCGTTGATATCGCTAAACGGCTAAAGCGTTTGTTCTAAGCTGGGCGCACCATTAGTGTATGTGGAGCCCTAGATGCTAGGAGTCGCAAAGATTGAATTAGCTATGTGACATTGTTAATTAATGTGTTTATATGTGTAACTCTGTGTGTTGTATATGCGCTGTATGTTTATGTATTGATGTGTGTTTGTGTGCGGCTGTTGGTTTGGTTTTGCATGTGTTTTTGTTGTGTGATTTAGTGTGTGCGAAAGGCTGGTGACCCCCTCCACTTTCATCGTCTCGACTGATAACCACAGTGAACACTAAAACAAGCTTGTGATTCTGGGGGGATATGACTCTGTGAAGTCTTCTTGCCAAATCCAATTTGGTGGCGCCAGACTGTACCGTTCCTCTCGGGATTTTTCGAGAAACGGCAGGAAACCACCACTCACCCATCCACTCACTCATCCACCCGCTTACTCAACTACTCACCCAACCACTCACCCAACCACTCACCCACTTATCCATCCACCCATTCACCCATCCACTCACCCACTCGGTCACTCAATCAGTTTTTATTTAACCTGGAAGGAACCGTTGCGCTATGTAGCACTTTCTAACTCACAACATACACACTTGTACTTGGAGCAGTGTGACGTTACATTGTTGATATTACGGAAGCTTGTGGCCGCAGTCGCACAAGACAGGAGATGGGTTTTTTTCCGCCTTGTGCTGCAGACATCTGCGTTCCCGTGGTTAACGCAGCTCCGGTGAAGCACTACCCAAAATGTGCGTGACAATGCTGAGGTGGCATGGCTGTGGCTCGGCTCGTTTGCAGCCCCTACGCCACTAACTCATGTGTTTCAGCGCCAGATTTACCGCACAGATCGTAGACTTGGAACACTGTGAATGGGCACAGCCAAGCTTGCCTGATGGCACCTATAAACCTTACTCGCGATGATGCATGGGGCTGGATGGCAAATACGGCAATGGACAAAACGGGCAGAGCGGTGGGGGTAAAGTAGTTACACGCTGCTGCACATGTAAGATGTTCAACTGTTCATATTGCACCCACACGGTCTGGAAAATGTAATTTGTGTCTTGGGTGGCACGAATTGATTTGTAGCGGTAAACGCCGGCAGAATGTGGCACCAGGGTGGGCACGTTCCCGCGCGGGTCGGGTCTCCCTGATGGGTTAGTTGATGCTGTCCACTCGCTTGGGCCCGCGTCAGACTGCTGCCCCTTACAGAGAAAACCAAGGTGCACCCTGGGACCACGTGTGGTACTCAGCGTACCTCGAAGATATCCTCAGCAGACAAAAGATGGTCTTGAGCCAAGAGGGTCATCCTTGCCAGTATCACCAAAAAGATACTCACTGGAGTACTGGGAGTACTGGGAATCCTGTAGTTACAGAGCCCATGTCTGGGGGCACCATGCAGCTATGGACTCTAGAGAGTATGTGAACCACAGTCAGGAGACTGAAACAGCCAATTGAAAAGGCCTGCAGCGCACTGCCAAACCTGATGTGGACGTTAATGATTGCGAGGAGGCTCCTGTGCTCCAGAGAGCCCAAGAATAACCTGTGAGTGGTCCAGAAGATTTGAGGACCTAGAGCAGGCCATTCTTGGACTGGAAAGTAACATTTTGAGCTTCCTGCTCGATAAACCTAGTGATATTTTGAATGATCATATCCAGCCCTATTCCGAGTTACCCGAGGCCATGCTGTAGCCACTCTTGGCTTTGCACTCGGATTGGAGGACCACTGGCTCTCGAGATGAACGCCAACGACGATGCTGTGTGGGAAATCAACATCATGGCCTCACTATCCCTCCAGTGAATGGGACATTCGGGGTTTACCACTCGCTCTCATTCCAGAGGTCTTGCAAAATTACCGCAGGTGAACGAGCGGAGGTGATCTTGGTTGCCCCGAATTGTTGCTGTAGTTTATAGTCTTCTAACCGCCTGACCCATGACATTAGGAGACGCTTGGCAGCTCCCACAGAGAGCAGACCTGCTCTGTGAAAGCGAAGTGTGGTGTCAAGGCCTCCTGGTGCTGTGCTTCACAGCCTGGCAAGTGACAGAGCGTGGTGCAGTTACTGCGGTTGAGATACGGGAGTTAAGAAATTCAAGCAGGGCCTCGACATGGAGAGTGTATAACTCGCGTTGGTGGCACTTCTGAGTTTTTCCCACCAACGTAAATTCCTGACCTGACGTAACAGTAAAATGAAATGTATGATGTGTTCTGGAGAAAGCACAGTGTACCGAGTTGGAGTGTTTTGGCGGCTGACTACGAAACTGGCCTCAGCATTCGTACAAAGCCTTGTTTTCCATCTCACAATCACCATTAGTAGTAAATATCCGAATCAGTCTTGGGTCTTCCCTAGGTCGACTGCGCCTTAGCAGTAATGCATGATATATACAGGGAAGAAAGTGATGGCCGGGTGCTGTGCTGGTCGCCCTCTACCATCGTGTGCCATGATGGCCTTCATTGGTGCTACTGGATAAGAGCACCTGACGCAACCGTCTGCAAGGCTGTCAGGTCGGATCTTGTTGTCTTCACGTATGTTTGCGTGATTCTACGCGGGTTGGTCGGTGTGCGTGCTTGCCGCGGAGACGCGTGCTGCGCTCGCCGTCATCCCCTCTGGCTGCCGACCCGGTGGAGCCAGCGTGCAGCTTAGGGTGACGGCGCCTCGTGTCTCCGTGCAGGAAGCTGCACCACCAGTTTGCAGCCTACAAGGAGTACAAGGACGAGATCAAGAAGCTCGGCGAGGAGTCCTACCGGGAGGGAGAGGCTTTGGGAGCAGCAGCTGCAGAAGGGGGCCCCGCGGTCGCAGGGGGCCCTGGTGATGGAGAGGAGGCGGAACCACGGCGGGAGACCCCCACCTGTGGGATTTGCCACAAAACCAAGTTCGCCGACGGCTGTGGTCATTGCTGCTCGTACTGCCAGACGCTCTTCTGTGCACGGTGCGGGGGCCGTGTGGCGCTGCGCTCCAACAAGGTGAGAGGGGGGCCTGGAGAGAAGGGTGTTGGGCGGGCGATGCAGGGAGATCGCGGCGCAGACGTAGAGTGGCACAGGGCTCATACGCTGGCGGTTGCGGTGCACAGACACTGAGTAAGTGCAGTTTCATTTCCATCAAGAGATTTCAATCAATCTCACTTCACTACTCTCACCCTCATCTCACTAAAACTGTAACCCTGACACATTCCCTCTTGATCCATGGACCTTTCCCCATGGCATTGTGCTCCTGTTCACCATCCTGTCTCTATAAGTCACGTCGGCACTCAGTAAAGTGGCTGTTCATGGATTCTTAGTTTAACCAAGGTAAGCGCTTAGGAAGCTGGGATAGAGTTTAATTTGCAAGAGTGACCTGGGTCACTAAAATGAAAACAGTGATCGTCTAATATCAAAGTGCAGCTAAGAAGTAAATAGAAATCATCATCAAATCAGCCAAATAGAAAGGGGATTAGATGCTGAGGGAGGCACTGCCTGCATCGTTCTGTTCTTGGGGGTTAGAATCCAGGCTGGCTGTATGCTCGGTGCTGTATCTGATATTTGTCCCTGGATGTTTTGTGTCTCTCGCTGTTCCTCACTCTCTCCTGGCCTGCTCGGACACCCTGCGCCGCAGGAGGACAAAGTGGTCAGCTCTCTTCCTTTCCTTTCTTACTCCACGCACAGTGCTGACACGCACACACGCGCCGTGTGACGCGCGCTGCGACGGCAGATGCGGCACGCGGATGCGTTGCGACACACACGTGCACGCGCCGTGATACACAAAGAGACAGAGATCCCCGTATCGAGCGCTGTTAGGAAAGTTAGGAAAGACGTGTGAAGGCCAGCAGGGATCATCAGAGGGTAGGTGGCCAGCACCACGCCCGGCCTCCTTGAACCACAAGCGATGTTTGCACACCGCGCCAAGTGCTCCTTTATAATTGAGACAACCAAGAGGAGGCCCACAAACAGTTCAGAAAAGCATCACTGGTGTTGATCGTAAGTGGGAATCGAACTCGGATCGCCCGGTTTGTAGCGCGGCTCACTAACCGCTACACGCTCGCTCCCGACTGCACACGGGGTCACCTGTCCGGACCCGCCGAGACACACTGTGACACGCGGGCGTGCTGCGACACACACTCTGATTGGTCGGCTTGTGCTTTCTGTCCCAACAACAACAACAACCACTAAGTGGCGGCGACGTCTCCACGGTGCCTGGTGCCATGCCCTGGCCACTTTGATGCCACGTGAAGAGTCGAATGCTTTCGGACAGGAGGTCACGGGAAAGACCCAGGTGTTATGGGCTGGTAGATGCACCACTTGTGTTCCCCACTGTGCCAACTTGCTGTGTTGAAGCTGTCCAGTGCTCTGCTCGTTATTGTAAATATGGCTCCTCTGCTATTGTTGGACAGCGACTGTCTCCAATTTCCCCGTAGTGTCCTTCATGGTCCTCCTCCATAGAGGTCGATATTGACAACGCTGCTACCAGTTTTCAGCAAGTCCACTCAGCTCCAGCCCGTGCTGTGCCCTTTTAGCCTCCTCTATCCAGTCAAACAGAAGCTGCTTGGACATGTGGTGACTGAGAATGTGGACTACATGTGCCAGTCATCGCAGCTTTGCCAGCCGGAAGAACCCACTTATGGGACCCTGTCCAAATCTTTTGAAAATTTGTGAGCCCCTCACACAATCCAATCTGACCAAACCCAGGATGGATCGTAGGCAGGACAGCCGGAAAGCTTCAAATCAGCGCAGATGTTATGCCAGGGGGGGGGGNGGGTCCAAGCTCACAAGCATAGAGAAGAGAGGACATGATTGCAGCTGAGAAAACCCGACGTTTGTGTGGAGCGACATACTGTGTAAGTCGTGTGTACCAGTATCATTGTGTGTGTAAGTCGTGTGTACCAGTATCATTGTGTGTGTAAGTCGTGTGTACCAGTATCATTGTGTGTGTAAGCCGTGTGTACCGGGCGGCGCGGTGGCCCAGTGGTTAGCGCTGTCGCCCCACAGCAAGAAGGTCCCGGGTTCGAATCTCTCGGCTTGGGTTCCTTTCTGTGTGGAGTTTGCATGCTCTCCCCGTGTCCGCGTGGGTTTTCGCCGGGCACTCCGGTTTCCTCCCACAGTCCAAAAAGCATGCTGCTACATAGGTTGATTGGCTCGCAGGCTAAATTGCCCCGCAGTGCCCGGCGATGGACTGGCGTCCCATCGTCGGTATATCCTTGCCTTGCGCCCTGTGTCTGCCGGGATAGGCTCCGGCTTCACCGTGACCCTGTAAAGGACTAAGCGGTTTCAGACAATGAGATGAGATGAGCCGTGTGTACCAGTATCACTGTGTGTAAGTCGTGTGTACCAGTATCACTGTGTGTAAGTCGTGTGTACCACTATCATTGTGTGTGTAAGTCGTGTGTACCAGTATCATTGTGTGTAAGTCGTGTGTACCAGTATCATAGTGTGTGTAAGTCGTGTGTACCAGTATCATTCTGTGTGTATATAAGTAGTGTGTATCACTATCATTGTGTGTGTATTTAAGTAGTGTGTACCACTATCACAGTGTGTGTGTATATAAGTAGTGTGTACCACTATCATTGTGTGTGTATGTAAGTAGTGTGTACCACTATCATTGTGTGTGTATGTAAGAAGTGTGTTCCAGTATCACTGTGTGTGTGTGTGTAAGTCGTGTGTACCAGTATCACAGTGTGTGTGTATATAAGTAGTGTGTACCAGTATCACTGTGTGTGTATATAAGTAGTGTGTACCACTATCATTGTCTCATCTCTCATCTCATTATCTGAAACCGCTTAATCCTATATAGGGTCACGGTAAGTCGGAGCCTATCCCGGAAACACACGGCGTAAGGCAGGAATACACCCGACGACGGGACGCCAGTCCATCGCCGGCACTATCATTGTGTGTGTATATAAGTAGTGTGTACCACCATCATTGTGTATGTATATAAGTAGTGTGTACCAGTATCACTGTGTGTATATAAGTAGTGTGTTCCAGTATCATTGTGTGTGTATGTAAGTAGTGTGTTCCAGTATCACTGTGTGTGTGTGTAAGTCGTGTGTACCAGTATCACAGTGTGTGTATATAAGTAATGTGTACCAGTATCACTGTGTGTGCATATAAGTAGTGTGTACCACTATCATTGTGTGTGTATATAAGTAGTGTGTACCACTATCATTGTGTGTGTATATAAGTAGTGTGTTCCAGTTTCACTGTGTGTGTGTGTAAGTCGTGTGTACCAGTATCACAGTGTGTGTATATAAGTAGTGTGTACCAGTATCACTGTGTGTATATAAGTAGTGTGTACCACTATCATTGTGTGTGTATGTAAGTAGTGTGTACCACTATCACTGTGTGTATATAAGTAGTGTGTACCACTATCATTGTGTGTGTATGTAAGTAGTGTGTACCAGTACCACCGTGTGTGTCTCGACGTCGTGTGCACCGTTGTCACTGTGTATCTGTAAGCAGTGTGTTCCAGTGGCACCGTGTGTGAGTTGTGTGTGCCACAATCAGTCTGTTCAAGTCGTGTGTCCTGGTATCGCCGTGCGTGTGTGTGTGTAAGTCGTCCGTGCCACTGGTCATTGCGTTGGGCAGCGGACGATGAGATTAGCGTCACATTAGGATTAATCGGCTTTGAGCCGGAGCCGCGGGCAGCGCAGCTCGTGGGCCCAGCGCACAGCCTGCGCCACCGTCTGCGCAACCCACAGCTCCTCGTGGCGCTCACTCCGCCCTGACAGGTGAGCGAGCGCCTGTGCGGAGGGACGTCACCACGTACGGGCACGTTACCACGTACGGGGACGTTGCCACGGAGGCAGGCCTTAGCAGCACAGGTGCAGTGAGGTGTTGTGAGGGAATGTGAAGGGCTGTGAGGGGTTGTGAAGCACCGTTAGCGGCTGTATTCACGTACCGCGTGTGCCTCGCCATTATAGCCGTGATGACTGTGGGACGGTCGCATAGTCCTCGCTTAGCAGGACTGTTTGCGAGTGATGCTCGTGACGCGTTGGCGAGGAGGTGCGTCGCATGACCTGCGTGGGGGGGGGGGGGTTCTGGGCTCTGCCGTCATCATCTCACCACACTTGGACTCCCATGGAGGTTCATCGCTGTCGGCTGTGCTTCTGATTCGTGGGCTTCTTCTCTCTCTCTCACCACTTCCTCAACAGAAGCCAGGTAACGATAAACTTTGCGGTTGACTCAGCCCGCGGCATTCGGTTACCTCCATTACTGGCTTGACCTAGATCGGAGTGCGCTGTGCCGTGTAAGTCCTTAATCTGGCTTCACGAAGGGCAAGCCATTCTCTCCGCGCGCGTCCGCCACGTAGGCCGCGAGCGGCCCCCGCGCGCGTGCGGCGTCAGCCAGGTGCCGCGCGACCCCCGTCGATGGCGGACGCCGTCGCGGCCGCGCCGCGAGAAGACGGCGAGGGTGGCGCGTGCCGGTCGCACGGTATGTCCGGCACGCCCCGCATGGCCGCAGCTGTCGGCATTCCCAGGTTTAGACCCGGCGCTAGCGGCAGGGACCTGCGGGTGGACCTGGCGCTGGTTTCGAGGATGTTCGCGGCCGTGACGCGTGGAGCTCGTGACAAGCAACAGCTAGTGTGCTGAATGCATGTAGCACCCACACACAGTCATATTGCATCTCGCAATGCTGCGCAGAAACAGCAGGACGATTTATTTTACAGAGAAAATTAGGTTGTAATAGGTGCCCATGTGAGTTTGTGGGTCGCTGTGCCTGTGTCTCTATCATATGTGTAGGAAACTAGAAAGGTATTCAGCCAGGATCTGAATGGAGGCAGAGGTAACTGTCAGTCATAGGTCTCATTCACAAGGCATGACCTTGGCCGGCACCTAAATTGTTGCCCAAGTCTATCACCACGGCCTAGCTCTCATCACCATGGGGCAGCCAGGGCCATGTGGCCACGGGTCAACCCATCGTACTGTGGCATCCAGGGACCTCCTTCCAGAGCGATGGACTCGCGCTCGCTTGACGGGGTTATGGGGACGGAAGACCGACCGCGGGCTCCGCACCCGTGAGGGGCCTCTGCCATGCTCGGGTTATTTAGGGCTAAGCTGCTCATGGGCCTCTGGGCGACTCTAAATAGTGGCGCCATGATCCTTGGGTCGCTTGAGGTGATGGCGCACAATTGGTTGGCTTCGCGGTCGTGGAGTCTGACCTCTTAGCTTGCTGGTGAGGTCTTTCAAGAGAGCTCAGTTCCGTCTGTGTGCAGATCGAGTGTCACCCGCTTGCGAGCATAGGTTATCTCCAGGTACTCCGGTTTCCATCCCGCATACTTTAACGTTCTTCACTGCAGTTGGTCAAATGTCCCAATGTCGGCGCATTATTTGTGCCATTTAAGGCTGCCTTCCCGCTTTCCATGGCTTCCCCACACCTCTCGCTGACTCAACCGAAATCTGCGCACCGCAAAGTTAACACAATTCAACAATCTCATCTCATTGTCTGAAACCGCTTAGTCCTATGCAGGGTCACGGTGAAGCCGGAGCCTATCCCGGCAGACACAGGGCGCAAGGCAAGGATATACCGACGATGGGACGCCAGTCCATCGCCGAATTCAACAATGACGTTTTGTAAATGTCGGAGTAATGGAGGCCACGCAGCCGCTGACTGGGTGCTTGACTTCAGGAGACCGTGACCGTGGACAGCGTTTGGTGTTTAAACCTTTCTCATCGCGCATGGCCATCGTACAGCCTCCCGGAACTTTGCACGAGCGAGCGATGACACGCTGCCGCCTGTCATCTCATCTCATCTCATTATCTGAAACCGCTTAATCCTATATAGGGTCACGGTGAGCCGGAGCCTATCCCGGAAACACAGGGCGCAAGGCAGGAATACA
>JAZEWT010000008.1:9835415-9860317 GCA_036362905.1 Mordacia mordax | reverse complement strand
CCTCCACAGAGCCACCAACCCCTCCACAGAGCCACCAACTCCCTCCACAGAGCCACCAACTCCCTCCACAGAGCCACCAACCCCTCCACGGAGCCACCAACACTGCTGGTGCACGCTTAGTGATCACGGCACACGAGGAGATTGGTGACCAACGCCACGCCCGGCCGCCTTTGTATCCCCATTGCTGATCTTGACAACTTTGATCCTCCGGTGCGAAGCTCGCTGCATGTGCCCAGATCGCAACTCTGTTTGATGAGTGACAGAGCCTTCTCTCGCGCTGCTCCCAGACTCTGGAATGCCCTTCCATTGGAAATTCGACCCATGGGCATATTCAAATCCCATCTCTAGGCTCACCTGTTCCGTAAGGCCTTAAAGTAATCTGGCTAGAACTGTTGATGCTGCTCACTGTTGTGTGCTTGGATGATGACCCGTTGTTGACCTGCACCTGCTCAGGAACACTTCTTCCTTTATTTGTTTTGTTCACAATTATTTTATTTGTTATTTTATGTCCTTCATTGATTTATAGTCGTAATTTTACTTTAATTGTCATGCTGTTGTTGACGCGCCATTTTCTCCATAGCCCTCTGCAGCGCTTTGTGACCCTAGGGTGAAAAGTGCTCCAAAAGTGCACTTTTTATTATTATTAATACACACCGCACTAGGCACTCATTTGAGGCCAGACCCAGATCGTATGCTTGCCTGTGTTATTCCTCGCGAGCTGGAAATTGCTGCACCACTCTGGACGAGTAAGCAAAGCCCCACCTGCCACGCTGGCAGCCAGCCAGTGACACCATCCATGGTGGCTGTGACAAGGGTTGGTAGCAATCAGCTGCAATCTTCATGGGTGGCACAGTGGTAGCGCCCGCGCCTCACAGTAAGAAATGTCCTGCCCCAGGTGGTTCGATTGCTACCTTGGGCACCTTTTTGTGTGTCGTTTGTGTGTTCTGTCCGCTGCCCCAGTGACAGCTGAGACTCGAGACGGGGTGTAAGGGGCTGGCAACTTCTCCACGTTCAGTTAAACTACCAACATCCTTTTTATGGTTGACAAAAACGTCAAACTAAGCTTTTGTAGGAGACCCCGAGGAGACACGTACACCTAGTCTGGCACGAGTGCTGTGATGACATCACTGACACTTAGTGGTAAAGAGCGGCTGCCGTTGTAGTGTATGCACATCACCAGTGCACACCAGGATTGTACTCGCTGGGATTCAGACTCATCGGCACAATACGCTCATCAATCCGTTTATTCTATTTGTTTGCAGCCTACACGGACACTTAGATTGTGATGTTTTTTGCATCATTCACAAGGCGATGGCTTGCGAGTTGAACATTTATTCTCTCGAGCTTTCGTACCGAGCTGCTGCGGCAACTTCCCAGGTTAAATGACTCGTAAAGATGCCCGATGAGCCTACCATTATATCTGCACCGGATGGAAATTCATTTGGCACAGCCATCAGCTGCTTGGTCAAAGAATCAAATATAGCCTTGTCAACCTTAAGCTGAACAGGGAATGGCTCTGAAACCTGGCTTTGTACAGACCTGCTCAGCATTGAGAAGGCCATTTAATGATCGTAAGCAAAGGTTCAGGGATCCCGAAATCTCTCATCTCATCTCATTGTCTGAAACCGCTTAGTCCGATACAGGGTCACGGTGAGCCAGAGCCTATCCTGGCAGACACAGGGCGCAAGGCAAGGATATACCGACGATGGGACGCCAGTCCATCGCCGGGCACTGTGTGTGGGTGTTCAGCGACGGGGCAGCGGTGTCCCGTCGTGAGTCCGTGTGTAAGCGGAGCCCATCTCTGCACAGGCGACGAGGTGTTGGAGTGGAATGGACGGCTCCTGCGAGGAGCTTCATTCGAAGAGGTCTACAACATCATCCTGCAGTCCAAGCCATCTCCACAAGTGGAGCTGCTGGTGGCGCGGCCGCTCAGGTTGGCAGCCCACGCGTGCTCGCTGCGCGCGGTCAGGCGCGATCGCACGCGCGCTCGCTTTCGTGCTCGCTCGCTTGCTCGCAGTCGCGCGCGCTCGCTCACCTACTCGCGCGTACCCACACGCGCTCAATCGCGTACTCACTCGTCCTTGCACGTTTACTCACGTGTATCCCCGATGTACTGGCGTCACATCCTGGGTATTCCCCCACCTAGCGCCCTCTGTCGGCCGGGATAGGCTCCGCACAGGATTACGCGGGTATTGATAACGAATGAATGGATGAAGTCACACGCGTACGTTCACAAGCTCGCTAGCGTAACGATGCGTGCGCTCACCCCCCGCGCGGGTCGCGCCGCCCGCGCTCGCGCCGCCCGCATTCCTGACTGCTCCCCTGCGCGGGTGCCATTACAGAGACGCCGCCACCGCCAAGATCCCCGAGGTCGCCCACGTGCAGCTCGAGTCAAGTGAGCGATGTCCCTCGCGGCGCCACCGTCACTCGCACACGCGTCGTTACTGACAGTGCGGGCACTGCGGGCAGTGCCCGCACTGTGGGCGCTGTGTGTTCATGCGATGTCCGGTGTTCTGCTGCACAGCGGCGCTGTGAGTGCCGCTGCTGCCTCACAGCAAGAAGGACATCGGTTCGATTCCTAGCTCGATTTCCTTTCTGTGTAGAGGTTGTATGTTCTCTCCCCTTGTCCGCGTGGTTTTCTGTCGGATACTCTGATTACCTCCCACGGTCCAAAGCCACGCTGCCTGGGTTAAATGTTGTAACTACATGGCCTCCGATGCCCTGAGATGTTTGCAACTTGCTTACACCTCCCCACTGGACAACTGTTAAAAAGCGCTTACATAGCTCAACGTTTCCTTCCAGCTTAATAGCGAACTGAGCGTGTGCTCATGCGCGCACCCACGTGCGCACTCGTGCTCACGTCTGCGCGCTCACGTGCGCTCACGTGCGCTCACGTGCGCTCACGTGCGCTCACGTGCACCGTGCGGTGCTGGTGCCGTGCGCTGACAACGTGCGACGCCACCGCTGTCCCAGGCTCCAGCTCTTTCGAGTCGAGCAAGATGGATCATCTCTCCACCTCTGTGACGTCTCTCACCAGCTCGGGACTGCTCAGGGATGCCCCGCAGATCTTGCCAGGACGTCTGTCTGTGGGTGCACGCACGCTCGCTCGCGCACTCGCCCGCGTCCGCCGCGCGCGTGCACTGTACTCGCGTCCCTCGCTCGCCCTCCCCCCCGCCCTCGTGTGCATCACACCGGCGTGGGAAGGAGGCAGCCTTATTTTATTTTTGCATTGTGCTCGCGCTGTCCTCATGATTTTTCTGTGGCCGAGCCTCACACTCAGAACGAAGAATTATTTGCACTCGTGTCGGTTTTCACCGCTCGATGCATGATGATTGCTTCGAGAAACTGCTCTCTCGGGACAGCCGCGTCCATCGCTCCCTCTCCTTCCATCGCGACGTTTCGCTTCACGCGTTAGAGGCCTGCAGCGCCTGAGGATGCCTCTAACGTGTGAGGCGGAACGTCGCGATGGAAGGAGAGGGAGCGGCTGTCCCGAGAGAGCAGCTGTTCGAAGACTTATTTGTATATGTATATGTTTATATATATTTAATTTCAGTTTTGACTTGGTTACCCGCATTGTGTTGTTTTTTTTTTTATGTTGCTCATGCCTTGTTTGCGTTGCTCACTCTGGGCGCGTGCTTTTCTTTTGTGTTTGCTCATGTCGCATATTCTTGTGTCGAGTGTCACCCTCTCTGCCGCTGCGGCTGCTGTGTCCCGGCGGCTCCCAGCCTCGTGCCGTGGGCCGGCGGTGGCGCGGGCCGCAGCTGCAGGTACAGTACCGGTCTGGCCACCCCGCTCGTTCGTGCAGTGACCTCACGGCCTACAGCACTGTACGATAAACCCGCGACGCCGCCACCACCAAGACACCACGACCACGAGGAGACTCCCTATAGCTGCGATGTGGAGGGTGCGGGTGACAAAGGCCCCTCGAACCAGACTTCTGCCCCCCTCACGGCATTACTGGACTCGACGCCCGGATGATGCATGGAACAGCAGATGAATCTCAGGGTCATTCTCCCTCTTCTTAATCAGTTTCACGTGTCCCAGTGAGTGTTGTTTTCTCTCTAACCCAGTCCCGCCAACCTAGACTGTCCAATTCAATGTCTGTCCAAGCCTCTCTTTGAAACCCAGTTTCTCTGATCCTGGTTTTGTAACCCTGCCTCTCCCATCCTTGTGTTGATCAGTTAATAACCTCATGGTGCGTGCAGCCGCCACAGTGGGCACCTGGCAATCTGGATGGGGCCGAGGGGCTGGTGGTCTCTCAATCTTCAATTTAATTGCCACAAACGCGCAGGTAGAAGGACATACTGAGTTCGTGGCAGGCACTGGGGGGACAGATGCCAATGATGTGTCCTGGCCAAACACCATGTGACAGAGCCAGGAGACCGAGCCCCCCTCCCCCACACCCCCCCACCCCTTCTTAGGGTTCCTCTAGAAACAGAAAAGCCCTGCAGATGGCTATATGGAATACTTGAATGCTCACTGCAGAGAGTTTGCCACTCCTCTGCTGAGAGATGGATTGGTATCGCCTTGACCTCTGGAATAGAGGAGGTCTGGTGTGCTGGTTTTTTGGTTTTAGTCACTTGAAGGTGTGGACTGTTCACTCAGGGCAAGAAAAATCCAAACAACAGGAGTGGCTCTTCTACTGAACAGCACAATGAAGTGGGCATGGGAGTGTGGCAGTGAAGGGTCAGAAGCTTGAATCCTAGTTAACTTTGGCAAAGAATGCTGGTGCTGGTGGCTTACGACCTCACTAAAGATGAATATCAATGGATGGATGTAGGCAAGGCTGATGAGTCAGATGCCTTATGTGACCTCCTTTCTCAGGTGTTGAATAAAGTGGCCTCTCGAGATAGTTATCCTGTTGGGTGACTTTAATTCCCTAGTCAGTCACAATGCAGGCGCTTGCAGTGAAGTTCTGGATATCATGGGCCAGATTTGTTCAGTAATAACAGTAGGAGGCTGTTTGAATTCACCAGCATGCTGTTCTGGCATTGGCACATCCACATAACATCACGCATGCTGGGTCCAAGCAGGAACATATGCTGGACTATATAGTGGTGAAACAGTGAACGCATACCCATGTGATTAACACCAGGACCTACCGTAGAGCTGATCTGCCCACTGATCATCTGTAATAACCGCCTGCCATTCTTCCATGGTGGTAATGCGCGACCATGTAGAATCCCATTCAAACTCACAGTGATTTGGTCTCGGCTAGCTAATAAAAACTGCAAGTGAAAGCTTCATCATTTTTTTTGCATCTTGAGCTGGTGTTATCCCCACCTCTTCCTGATGTCAAAGGGCTGTGGTTCATGCACCTGGAATAACTACACTAGGTACAATGTCTAGACCTCTGCAGAGACCTTAGCCGGTGCAGGAGGTGTTCCAGCTGGCCGAGAGAAAACGGCAGGCCTATTCCCACTGTTTGCAAAATCCCACTCCTGGAAATGAAAAGTCTTACCACAGCCTTCGCTTGGGGTCTGTACAGTTGCAATGATGAGTGGTGGTCGTTGGCAGCTGAGGAAGTGGAGTCTGCGTCAGGCACCTGTGATCACAAATCACTTTTTAATGCAATAAAAAAAAACAACTCGCAACACCGCACCTATTACCCTCTCAGCTCAGATAACACCATGGGACAGCATGGGATGATCCTGCATGGGCTGCGGTGCCTTAGATATTTGAAGAAGTAGCTACCCCCTGTCAGTGACTGGCATAGCTATGCTCTGTAGAGGCAGTATGTAAGGCGATCCAGAGCCTGAGACCAGGAAAAGTACCAGCTGGAGATGACCCCCCCCCCAAGTGAAATTCTGAAGGAAGGTGGTGTCTCTGCAGACTGCCCGATACAATTGTCTCCGAGTGCAGGACTGGTTCTGCAGGATTGGAGGGATGCCCTAGTGCCCTAAGAAGGGGTCCACATGGATTACAAATAACAACAGGGACATCTCACTGCTCAGTGTGCTGGGAAAGGTCCTGGCAAGGTTTATTCAACATTGCCTTGCTAGGCACGCTGAGGAGAGGCTTGCGGGAAGCTGAGTGTGGTTTCAGGCTGAGGCGTTCCTCACAGATGCCATATTCTCTGGCTGCTACAGCAGCATTGTATGGAATTCCAATAGGACCTGAATCTCTGCTGTATTGACTTGATCAAGGCCTGTGATACCATCGGTAGACCAGGGTTCTGGGTTTTTCTTCGTGCATTCGGGATCCCTGACTCTGCTCACGATTATTAAGGACATTCATGATGGTGAACAAGCCCGAGTGAAGCGACGAGAGCAGGCGTCAGAGCCATTCTCCGTTCACGTTTGGCGTGCGACAAGGATATCCTCTGGCTGCTACATTATTTAATTGTTTTTTGACCACGTAGTTCAAGAGTCTTTTCATGGATGTACCGGTGAAATTTCTATCTTTTGCTGGTACATTGAGAGGCTTATCGATGTCAAAAGTGTGGCCAAGGAATGGCTCTCTTTTGGCCAACCATGTGATGTATGCCGATAATTTGGTTAATTGCTGCTCACTTTGATGAGTTGGGGGCTCTGCTGTTGAACCTGGAGCATGCCACAAAGAGATGAGGTCTTACCATCAGCCCCACCAAAGCACCAAAGCAAAGCACCTGCCTAGATATTTATGCCACCTAGCACTCCACTCCCTCAGCTCTCCGGGAGTGATGGGCCAGTTGTGGAGAGAGTGGAAAAGTTTCCATACCTAGGCAGTGTGGTTATGGCCGATTTCCGTTTGGCAGCGAAGGTATCACTGTACATCAGTCGGTTGGCATAATCATTTCATTGGCTGCATAACCCTGTGTGCAAGCTGCCTCTCCACATAAAGCTTCAGGTCTTCTCAACTGCAGTTATGCCCTCTCTTCTAAACGCTTGCGAAACGTTATCCCCCCTGATAGAACATCTGCGCCGATTTGAAACTTTCCAGCTGGCCTGCCTACGGTCCCTTCTGGGTTCATCCACGTTGGATTGTGTGAGGTGCTCACATATTCTTGAAACATCTGGACAGAGTCCCATTGGAGAGCTCCTCGGGCAGGTGAGGCTGCAGCAGCTAGGTCATCTAGCCCGAATGCCCAGCCACCGCATGCCCAAGCAGTTTCTGATCGGCTGGATAAAGGGGTCTAAATAGGTGCGGCACGGGCTAGAGAAGAGATGCACTTATGTGGCACAGGAGGACCTGGAGCTAAGTGGACTCGCTGAATACTGATACCGGCAGTGTTAAGGTCAACCTCTATAAAGGAAGATTGTGAAGCACTCTGCAGTGCAGTTGGAGGCAATCGCCCTCGTACAGCAGCGGAGAGCAGAGGAGCGCTGCTCACAACGAGCGGAGTGCCGTGCAGATCAATGACCGCTACTTGGCACAGTAGGAGGCACAGGTGGGGCACCTGCCAGCCATCTTCGTCGGGCCACCGACAACGCGTAGGTTTGTCCCATGACCTCGTGTCTTCGAACATTCGATATTTCACCGGTCCTCGCCGTGCACATGGCCTGGCACAGGTGCCATGGTGAAGTCACCGCCACTTAGTGGCAAATGGAAGTTGTTGTGACAGTGATTGTGTGTGTACTGCTGAGTGTTTGACGCTGTGTGTGTGGACTGCTTGGTGTGTGAGCGCATGCCACCGTGTATGTGATTGTGCGTGTGTACTGCTGTGTGGAGAGGTGGCTCAGCGGTCAGCGCTCTGGGCTACAAGCCCGGTGACCCGGGTTTGTATCCCGTTCTCAGCCAACACTAGTGACGATTTTCTAAACCGGTCCTGGGCCTCCCCTGGGTAGACTCAGCCTCAAATGAGTACCTTATGCAATGTGAAAATATACCCACTAGGGAGACAAAGGTGACCGAGCGTGGTGCTGGTCACCCACCTCGTGTGCCGTTGTCGACCTTCATAGGTGCTCGCTAATGGCACTTGACCCTACAGTCTCTTAAGGCTACACGGGGGCTCTTTGTCTTTGTACTGCTGTGTATGTGTAACGATGGTTGTGTGTACCGCGGGCTGGGTCCATGTACAGGTGAAGCTGTGGTATGACAAGCCGGGTGAGCAGCTCATTGTCACCGTGCTGGGGGCGGCTGATCTTCCGCCGCGTGATGACGGGCGACCTCGCAACCCGTACGTCAAGCTCTACTTCCTCCCCGACCGCAGGTACGTGCGGCGCGGGCACCGCCTGCTAAGTGTGTCCAGCACGGCTCGTCTGGCCAAGCTGTCACATTCACGGTGTCCACACGCAGCTACATTTAAACTCGCCGTTCAGAAGTCGTGGGCGGATTGATGTGGAGGAAGAGGCAGGGCGGCGCAGCGGTAACATCTGCGCACCGTAGAAAGAACGGTCTTGCCCAAGCAGGTTCGATCCCCGCCTTGGGAACCTTTCTGTGTGGAGTTTGTGTATTCTCTCCCTGTTCTGCGTGGGTTTCCCCTGGGCTCTCCGGCTTCCTCCCACAACTTTCAAAAAATAAAACTCATTAATTAATTGACCGATGACATCCTAATATATAGGAAGCAGTGGGTGGCAATGTGGCGCCGGCAAACCGCCTGGCTGCCTCCTCCTCCGCCTCTCTGTGCTCTCCTCGCGCCTCTGAGTCGTTCTCTGTCGAATGAATACCTTGGACAGTGAATGAATATGTGTGCCTTATAAATGTAAAATTATTATTATTAATCAGTCATAGGCAGAAGAGCAGCCCAGACTGGGAACAAGGACAGAAAGTCGACAGCAGGGATTACTGGGGAAATGTAGGAAAGGGGAACAAGCAGCCTTCCACTGGCCGTCAGTTGACTTGGGACAGGAGAACTGGAAGGGAGAGCGTGCAGGGGGGTAGAGTGAGATGAGATGGGAGAGGTGGCCAGGAGTGAGATGAAAACTCGTCTAATTCATTAATTGAGTGCGCATCAGGGGTCGGCGATTATGTTCCGTGAGTGGCACGTGTGATGACAGTCTAACCGTGAAGAAATTAATAAAAAAAACTGCTTGATTGCTCTGTCAATCTTTAAATAATGCTACCCAATGAAAGCCACTTTGACATTTAAAGAAAAAAATATTCACGTGAATTACTTACAACATTACATTTAGTGGGGCCAGCCTCTCAATGGCACGTATAGCCATAAATAAGAGTGCATAAGTTAACTGTTGGCCCTCCGCTTATGAAAGATTGCTGGCCCCTATTGCGGACCTTGCTGGCCCTTGCACGCGCTAACCACGTGTACATTCTGTCGGCGTGCGCGCAGCGACAAGAGCAAGCGGCGAACCAAAACGCTGCGCAAGACGCTGGAGCCGCACTGGGGCCAGACGTTCGTATTCTGCCCCGTGCGGCGCAGCGAGTTCCGCGAGCGGATGCTGGAGATGACGCTGTGGGACCAGGCGCGCGTCCACGATGAGGACAGCGACTTTCTCGGCGAGGTGGGTGCGGCGGCGCCTGTGTCCACGTGTGCGCGCGCGCAAGTGCGTGTGCGTGCGTGTGCGGGGAGCGGTGGCCCAGCGGTCGGCGCGCTGGGCTACAAATCCGGCGACCCGAGTTCGAATCACGCTCACGGCAAACACCAGTGACGATTTTCTAAACCGGTCCTGGGCCTCTCCTAGGTCGACTCAGCCTCAGATGAGTACCTAGTTCAGTGTGTAAACATTGCCGCTAGAGAGACAATGGCAGCCGAGCGTGGTGCTGGTCACCCACCTCGTATACCGTGTCGACCTTCACAGGCGCTCGCTAACAGCACTTGACCCCACAGACTATTAAGGCTACACGGGGGATCTTTGTCTTTTGCGTCTGTGTGTGTCACCTGGGTCCCTATACCTCCTGCCGGTGAGCTTTGACACTTCACGTGGCTTCAAGGTACATTTGGCCTAGCACAGGCGCTGTGGTGACGTCACCGCCACTTAGTGGCGAATGGCGGTTGTTGTGTGTTCTGGCTCCGGTCATCATGAGGGGGTGCACATTTGGGACAGGAAATCTGCTAGACAACGGGAAGTGGCTCTTTTTCAAAGTAAAAGAATGAAGGGCGTCTGGGAGCCTGATGGTAAAGTCTGTCTAAAGTGGCCCCTCGTGATTGTCATTCTGCTTGGTGACTTAAATGCCCAAGTGGGTCATGATGTCGACACCTGGGCTGGGGTGATTGGAAGGCATTGCAGTTACCAGATCAACACAGCAACAGTCATAGGAGGCTACTAGACAGCTGTGAAATACACGGGCTCGTATAGCCAACACGCTGGTCCATCATCAGTGCATCCACAAAACATCATGGATGCATACCGGGTCAGAGCAAGTAAATCTGCTGGACTATATAGTGATGGAAAATCGGATGCAGGCCCATGTCCTTGATACCAGGACCTACCGTAGACCTGAAATTCCTTCTAACCATTGGTTTGCATCTGTAAGATGCATCTGCCATTCTTCCACGGCGGTGGAGTACATCCATCTAGGACCCCATTCAAACCTACAGTGGCCTGGTCTCTGCTCACTAATGAAAGCTGCAATGGAAAATGTCATTATCTTTTGCATCTGGGGCTGGCATAATCCCTTCCTCTAGATCTCATCTCATCTCATTATCTGAAACCGCTTAATCCTATATAGGGTCACGGTGAAGCCGGAGCCTATCCCGGAAACACAGGGCGTAAGGCAGGAATACACCCGACGACGGGACGCCGGTCCATCGCCGCCTTCCTCTAGATGACAAGGGGAAATGGGTAAGGTTTAGGGCTGTGACTCATGAATCTGGAATGGCTCCACTGGATACACAGTTCTGACCCCCTCAAAGCTCCTAGCTGATGGAGGAGCTGTTCCAGCTAGCCGAGAGAAAACGGCAGGCCCACTCTCACTGTCTACAACATCCCACGCCCGCGAATAATGAGGCTTACCGCAGCCTTCACTTGAAGGTTCGGAGAGGCTCAGGTGGTCACAAGCTGATGAAATGGAGTCTAACTTGGTACCCCGTGATCAAAAATCGTTTTTTAATATCAACAAAAGACTGATTTGCAATGCTGCACCGATGACCTTCATTAAAGGGCAAAATGGTGATCCGATCTCCGACCCCCAGGAACAAGTTCGCAGATTTGCACCACAGCCCCAGCAGGGGGTGACCCTGCTGAGGCTGTGGTGCTTGAGATATTGGAAGTAGTAGTCACCCTCTGTGAGTGGCTGGCAGTGCCATCTCCTTACTGGAGCGACTGGAGGGCATAGCGGTCTCTGGCTGTGCGCTGAATTGGCTGAGCTCCTACCTCTCTGAGCAGAAACAGTTCACCAGCCTTGGAGGAAGTAACTCAGAGATCCATCCTGTTTTGTCTGGTGTTCTTCAGGGTTTAGTCCTCGGCTCACATCTCTTTAGCATCCACTTCAGCCACTTGGCCATATCCTACACTGCCTCAAAGTAAGCTACTATTGCTATGCCCATTTCTAAATCTATATCCCTGCAAAGCCGTCAATCAGTGCATCTGGTCTTTGCATGTCATCCTCACGATCAAACACTGCGAAGGCCTGGCTGAATTTAAATTTCTTAAAACTAATTGCGACAAAACAAAAGTTTTGCTTGTCGATACACTGCATCAATTGTCCAAGGCTGAACCTGTCCATGTAATGCTTGACAACCAGAACATCAAAGTTGCTAATACAGTCTGGAGTCTAAGAGTGATTCTTGATTCCTTACTCACCTTAGAGATGAACATCAATAAGGTAATGAATGTAGCCTATTTTCATCTCAGAAATATAGCTCGACTGTGCATCATCCTGTCACCCTCTGACGTTGAGACGTTAATCCACAAATTAATCTTATTACAAATTGATTATTGCAATGCACTACTTCCTGGCATCCCTGCCTACCTTATGAATCGCCTCCAACGTGCAAAGAATGTGACTGCTCACCCGCACTCCTATCCACGATCATATATCTCCAGTGCTGGCATCTCTCCACTGGCTACCGGTTAAATACAGGATTGAATTCGAGGTCGTCCGTCTCAACTACAAGGCTCTCACTGGCGCTGCTCTGATATACATCCGTGACCTGCTTCATGCACCCTCCTTAAACACGATAACTTCGATCCTGAGACGGGTTTGCGACAAGTGCCCAGATCACACCCATTCTATGGGTGACAGAGCCTTCTCGCGCGCTGCTCCCAGACTCTGGAATTCCCTTCCATTGGAAATTCGATCAGTTGAGTCCCTGGGCATCTTCAAATCTCGTCTCAAGACTCACTTGTTCAGTAAGGCTTTCAAGTCCTTTGGCGAGGACTATTGAAGCGGCTCACTGTTGTGTTTGGATGATGGTGCTCTATTGACCTGTACCTGCTCAGGAACACTTATTCCTTCCTCTCTTTTTCTTTTATTGGTAATTTGATGTACTTCATTGATTTATGGCACTTTAGAAATGCAAATATTATTATGGAGAAAGTACATATGGCGATCTAGAGCCTAAGGACAATAAAAGTGGCAGCGAGAGATGATCTACCAAGCAAAATGCTGAGGGAAGCTGGTGTGTGTCTGAAGACTCCCCTATTTGAAATCATTACAGTCATCAGGTGCATAGTACAGGTTCTGCATCAATTGTAACAACTACAGGCGCATCACCCTCCTCGGTGTGCCGGTGAATATGCTGACAAGGATTTTTCAGCATCATCTTGCCAGCTATGCTCAGGAGAAGCTACGGAACCTCAATGTGGTTCCAGTCCAGGACGGTCCTGAGCAGAGGCCGTATTCTCAGTTCGTCTGCTACAGCAGATGTATAGGGATGTCCAATAGGACCTACATCTCTGCTTTATTAACCTTCTCAATGCCTATGATACCAGCACCAGGCCAGGGCTTTGGCTTAATTTTCGTGCATACAGGGACCCTGATTCTCTCTTCACAATTATTAAGGACCTTCATTATGGTGGGCAGGCCCGGGTAAAGCTGCGTGGCCAAGAGTTAGAGCAATTTCTCTGTCCACCTTGAGGTACATCAAGGATGTCCTCTGACCACGCAGTTCGAGAGGCTTTTCATGTCTGTACCAGTGGAATCTTCATCTGATACAGGTACTGTGGAGACTGATCAATGCCCGGGTGCGACCAAGGGATTGATCTCTATTGACCCACCATGTTATGTATTTTGATGATTTGGTGATTGTCGAGGAGAAGTTGGAGACTCATTTGCTGAATCTGGAACACACTACTTCAAGATGGAGACTTACGACTCATCAAACCCAAGCAGCTGCCTTTATATTTTATGCCACCAAACACTCCACTTCTTCAGCTATCCGTGGGTGATGGGGCATTTGTGGAGCGAGTGGAGAAGCTTCCATACCCGGTCAGTGTGTTTATGACCCGTTCCGAGTTGGCACCAGAGGTCTCACCCCGAATAAGTCAGGTGGAATTAGCTTTTCATCGACTGCGTAATTCTTTGTGCAAGCTGCCCAGCCTATCACTCCACACGAAGCTATGGGTATTCTCAGCAGTGATCACGTTCTACTTTGTCGATACTTGAACAATCTTGACCCCCTGGCAGAACATCTGCGCCGATTTGAAACTTTACCGGTGGGTTTAACCAGGTTGGAGCAATGCTCACAACAGCAAGCAGAGCACCGGGTGACAAACACAGCAACTTGGCAGAGTAGGAAGCACAGGTAGTATACCTTCCAGTCATCTTAGTCAGGCAACCCACAACACCTGGGCCTGTCCAGTGATCTGTCAGCAAGCCTTCGACATATCTTGTGGCCTCAAAGTGCATATGGTCTGGCACAAGCACGGTGGTGATGTCACCACCACCATGCGGTTGTTGTTGCTCTAGTACGCATTCACGTGTGGTGAGCTAAGTGCAACAGTAAGCGTGCCTCACTATGAGTTCGGCAGAAACATGAGTTTGATTCCAGCTCACGGCCAACACGAGTGATGATGATATGATTGGGTTCTGAGTCCACTAGGTTCACTCAGCTTCTAATGAGTAACGATTGCAGTGTGTAAACATTGCCACTATGGGCACAAATGCAGCTGCGTCTGGTGTTCGAAATCCACCTCCTCATGCCCTGAGACAGCCGTTACACGTGGATATTAACAGCACTTGCCCCGAAAAGTCTGTTACGGTCATATGAGGGGTGTCTTTGTACGTTCATGTGTGTGTGTGTGTGCGTGTTGATGCACACACACACACACACGTGTGGACGCGCGCACGTTCACGCGCACACGCTCGTGCCGCTTGTGCCGATGCAGATCCTGATTGAGCTGGAGACGGCGCTACTGGACGACGAGCCGCACTGGTACAAGCTGCAGACGCACGACCTCTCGTCACTGGCGCTGCCTGCACAGTCACCGTACCTGCCCCGGCGCCCACTCCCCGACCGCCGACTCACCCGTGAGGCAGCACCCAGACACACACGGACAGACTCAGTGATCTCGGGATCCCAGGCAAAATTCACTGATGAGGTCATCGCTGATTATAAAAGCACTGAATACTTCCAATGACTGGTGCAATAATACGCTTGCATTTCAGTCTTGCACTTAACAGATCATATTTTAGACAGAGCTCAAATGTGTAAACAAGCAGCATTCTTATGTTCTTCACTAATAAAATGTGAATTCATTGTGGACTTGTCAGTATGACGAACGTCTATTGGCTTAACGGCTGGCCATCACTTCCCTTTATTATGTTGGGCCCTGTAATTGCCTTGGTTGTCCCATGGTTAAGACTGCCAGTACGGACACGGACATCTGGACACATACCGTGTGCACGCGTCCACGTGCCAGCAGTGCGTCGGGATCCCTGGGGGGGGGGGACCTTCATCTCCGTGCGCAATGTGTGCAGGGTCTCCGCGGATCAGTGAGAACGAAGCGTCGGACTACGAGACGGACGATGGTGTGGGAGCCGTGAGTCCGGGTGAGAATCCTCGCTTGCCGGAGCTGGCCGTGGATATAGATTATGGTTAAACTCACACGACCGCGTATGACCTCGTGTAGTTGGCAGGCGCGGTCATAGTGATGTTGGCGCTGCAGGAAAAATATACTGATGACCCGTGCCCCCACATTGATTTAAATGCATTGACGCCTCCCAATAAACGTTTCAATAATGGACTGCGGTTTGAAAGTTGGTTTTAAAAGATTTGTATGAACAGTACCAATGCGATAGTTGGGGTGTTATTCCATGTAATGATAATAATATTTGCATTTTTAAAGTGCCTCTCATGATGCAGGGGGCAGTAACATACAAAATTATCGTGGATTTTCTTTGGAACTGCAGGGTCGATCAAACATCTTGTTGAAACATTTCCAAGCATTTCCCACTCGGTCAGCACTGATTTGGCCATGCAACGTAATGAGTAATGTTGTGAGTTGATCAATCAAAATTGGCCATGAATGTCTCTCCCATCGTTAAGACCGCTAGGGGCAGTCGGTCGTACTTGCGTGGTCGTACATAATAATAATTTTTTTCATTTACAGAGTGCTTTTCACCCGAGGGTCACAAAGCGCTGCACAAAGCTGCGGAGAGAATGGCACATTAACAACAACGACATTAGAACGGAATATCAGCAACAATAAAACATTTTGGGTTTTTTTTTTACTATACATATCGTTGCAGAACAACATGCAAAATATGATCTGACTTTCAAATATACATTTCTCATCTTATCTCGGTCAGAAACCGCTTAATTATGTACAGGGTCGCGGTGAGCCGGAGCCTATCCCGGCAGATACAGGGCGCAAGGTAGTGATACACCTACGATGGGACGCCAGTCCATCACCAGGCACTAAGGGTAATTTAGTCCGCAAGCCAATTAACCTATGCAGCAGCATGTTTTTGGTCTGTATAGATTTAAAATCCAAAATTATCAGTGTTTATAATACATATATTCGGAAATGGTTTAATGTAACATTTATCGTATAATAATAATAATTGCATTTCTAGAGTGCTTATCACCCGAGGGTCACAAAGCGCTGCACAGAGCTGCGGGGAGAACGGCGCATCAGCAACGAGATAAGATGGGATCGCGTGTGACTGTGCGGCCGTGTGGTTTGTCCGGCAGCGATGCGTCGCCACAGCCGCGAGCGCCACGGCGGCGCCCTGGTGGTGCCGGGACCGCCCGGGCGCCGGGGGGGCTCCCGCTCTCGCTCCGCCTCCCCGCGCCGCCCCGACGCGCGCAGCCGCTCACGCTCGCAGTCTCCCCACCTCCGCAGCGCCAGGTGCCGCTCCGCGCGCCGCATCGCGCGCCGCGCCGCGCACCGCATCGCGCACGGAGCCGCACGAGGCACCCACGCTCTTCCACCACACAGGGCACTCGAGATCGCACTGGAATTCAGGGGCGGTCTTAGTGATTCTGGAGCCACAGGAACAAATTCAGCAATGAGCCCCCCCCCCCGCTGATTAAAAACAACTGACATGAACGTCTCTTTGCCAGACACCCGTCGGGGCCCCCTCCCCCTGTGGAAGGCCTCCCCCCTGCAGTTGCCTGGGTTCCCCCTTGGTTAGGAACACTGGTGTGTGTAGGCCACGTAGGGGATGTTTGTGTGTGTGTGTGTCCCTGTTTTGGGCAGCGGTGTTGAGCCGGAAGACAGTGGCCGATATTCCCGGTCGCCACGCCAGCTCCAGGATGAGCCGGCGAGAGGGGAGCGATGCAGAGGCCTCGCAGAGCAGTACTCACCTGAACCCGACCGGTACTCACCTCACGCTCACCACCCACTCACCAGACGGACCTCAGACCAGCCGCATACGCCGTATCCCGTACGTGACGCGCGGCACGCTGCGCACACGCCGCGCACCGAGATCACCGCACACTCAGCGCCCGCCGTTGTACAGCGCGAACCTCGAGCGACACCCACACACCCACGCACACACACACTCGATACTGGTGTGTGTGTGTGTGTGTTACCAACGCTGCTGCATCGGCGTGCAGCGCGGCACGGGCTCCCTCCTCCCCTTGAGCGCACTCGCTTACCTACTCACGCTCGCTCACTCGCCCTCATTCACCACCTCACCGTCATTTACACCCGCCACCTCATTATCCGCCAACGTGAGGTCGCGAATCCACTTTTACACGAGACGCCGGCGCGTACAGTACAACAACACCTCGCAGATGTTCACAGGCGCTCCCTGCACGTTTTACGCGCGGCTGTGAGCGCGCTATGCCACTCTGGTGAGAAGCACGTACGCATAGCGTTCTTTGCTATACTGTTCGTCTATGCCTAGAACACTGCTCTAATATCTTGTATTATCAGCTTTTCCTGCACTGTGTTGAGCGTGAAAGTGTTTACTCACGGTTTTCAGTGCAATATTTAGGGCAAGTGGATTGCAGGTGCTCTTCGTGAAATGTGCAATCTGTGAAGGTTTCTGAAATGGATCCCTTGCAGATAATGGGGGCTGGAAGTACTCCTGACGCATGCTCACTCTATAACTTTCACTCTCCGTTTCAGACCGTTGCCCCCGCCACCTACCTTCCTTTTCAAACTGCTCCACAAGTGTGATCCTGATTGAGCTGCGTGTGTGGAGGCTGCGTAGGTGGGAGCTGTGCTTAACAGCTGAGGTCTTTGAATCAGTGGGGCGGCGTTTTGTTTTCATCAGCTACGTAACACTGTGTGGAAGCTGCCTGGCCTATCGCTCTGCACACAAAGCTTTTGATCTTTTCAGCCACAGGCATGCCTATTCTTCTCTATGCTTGCATACCGTGGACTTCCCTGGCGGAATATCTGCACCAATTTAAACATTTCGGCTGGCCTTCCTACAGTCTCTCCTAAATTTAACAAAGTTGGATTGTGCGAGCAGCTCACAAATTCAGGAAATATCTGAACAAAGTCCCATTAGTAAGCGCCCCTGAGCAAGCAAGGCTGCTTTGGCTAGCTCATGTAGCCTGTATACCCAGCCACCGCATATCCAAACAGCTTCTCTTTGGCCGGATAGAGTGGGATAAATGGGGGCAACATGGGCTAGAGAAGAGATGGACTGATGTAGCACAGGAAGACGTGGATCTGAGTGAATATTATCAAAGCATTTTGTTTGCATATTTTGCCATAAGCATACATGCGTTTATTGCAAACTTGATATTTTGTGAAAGGTACCTATTTGGTGTTTTAAGACCTTAAGTCTTGAATAATTGCCAGAAATGGAAATATCTTTTGTCATTTTTACAAAACATGGCAAGTTGGCACAGTAGGGAGCACAAGTGTTGCATCTGCCAGTCATCTCAGTCATGTCAGGTAGAGCCCATAATACCTGGGTTCGTCCCCTGTTCTCGTCAGCGAGCCTTCGACACTTCACGTGGCCTCAAAGTGCACATGGCTTGGCACAAGTTTCGTGGCGCCATCACTGCCACTGAGTGGCGGATGGCTGTTGTCTTGTGTGTAGCTGCGTGAGTGGGTGCTGCGCGTTGTGTGGCTGTCTTGAGTGTAACTGTGTCTGCGTGTGGCTGTGTAAGTGGACGATGTGTGATTAGAGCCTGCGGTGGTGGGTGGTGGGTGCGCGAGTGCTTGACCTGACATCTGTGTACGCAGCCCCTTTACCCACCGTGCCCACCACCAAGCCCGATGGTGGGGAAACCAAATGGGGTGAGGGGGTGGTACAGGTAACGCTGGGATGGGGGGATGGTGGGGAGGGGGCACTCGTGAACGTAGCAGATATGGGTGGAGTGAGCGCGTGTTTGTTCTGGGCAATGCAGTGGCACTGGGCAGATTTTCCTCTTCCCCTGATATCATGCTTTCCTCATAGTCTCTGTGTGTTTGCTTTAGTCCGCTTCACTTTGCCTGTGTAGCGCATTGTTTTAGCGATTCACATTTCTCATCGCATGATGACGCGCGCACGACTGTTTTGTTTGAGTAAAGTTTATTTGAAATGCATTCGTAAATTTGCAGTGACGCATTCATCCCAGTGATTCCGATCTCCAGGGACGATGCCATCAGCCTTCTCCTGTCACAAGAGCAGGGCACGCACCGCACACTGCACAGGTGTGTCACCCACTCACCCATTTATCCACTCACTCACCCACCTGCTCACTCACTCACCCATACACCACCCGTCGCTCACCCATTTACCCATTCACCAATGTATCCATCCACTGACTCACCCACCCACTCTCACCCATTAACTGACCAAATCACCACTCACCCACTCACTTACCCACTCAGTCACTTGCTCACCACTCACTCCCCCGCTCACCCACTTACCACTCATCAACTCACCAAACCACCCAATCACCCACTCAATCAACTGCTCACTCATTCAGTCGCCCGCTTGTTGTGTGTCTGCTGCTGGGTGTTGAAACCTGACATGGTCTCCCTTTGTGTTGTGTGTCTATTGGTGGGACTCGAAACCTACTGTGGTCGAAACTTGTGATGGGCGATTAGGGCGGGTTCTTTTAAAATCATAATTATGACCATTTTGAATGGCCAAGACGGCTCAATTCGACAAATAAACCATCAACTCACACTTTATATTCGGATTCTCGTGGTAGGCAACGAGTGCCTAGTCTTTGCCAAGAAGGGCTGCATGCAGGCTAGACTTGATTATGCCAAAACTAAGTGATATTACTACGGGATTTATCACCATTACCTTCGCACCTTGGTTAGATCTGAGGCTTGACGAAGGTAGGCGGTGTTTGTTTGCCTTGAAACCAACGAATGCGGCAGAACGCGAGAGCATTACTTGCGTGGAACCCATACGCTTGGGGGTTCGGGGAGAGCAGTGAATAATGGATCGTGTTGTTCGCTTGTCGGCAATAATAAGGAATGGGGCGCGCGATTTGGGAACGTGAAATTAGGGCAAATAATGTAAAACGTTGGCGTGACAGCATTTTAAACATTAAATTATGGACAATAATGAGTAGGCATGGGAAATGAGAAAACATTAAATTACCAGTAATGCTGACGAGGTGTGTACTTTAATGAGAATATGAAATTATGGGCAAGGATTCTAAAGGGGCATGGTGATATAGAAAATATAAATATGTTGATAGATAATAATAATAATAAGTGACCGTGAGGAAGTGTGAATATGAATTTATTGGTGATATTAAAGGATAAATGGGATGAAAGATATAGTTATGGATAACAATACTATATAGTTGTGGATAACAATAATGAGTAGAGTGGGGTAAATTGTGTGAGTGGCTGAACATTTGTATTAATAACCTTAACGATCAAGGTGTGATGTGATGTGGGAATGTGGAAATATGTTCCTTGATCATTTCAATTACAGTCATGGTGTGGTATCGGAATGGATGCGGTGAATCATTACAGTCTGCACAAAGGCACTGTCTCATACACTCAGTACAGCACACTCGCGGTAACAGTTGTTGCCAGACACGGTCAGGCGGAACACGCACACGGACAGTCAGACGGGATTATCTCAGTGGTCACAATGTGACAAACCAGTCGATGAGCAAAAACAATCAAAAGGAAAAGGTTGACAGAAGGAGAGTGGGGCGGAGGTCACAGTTCACAGCGATGGCGATGACGCGAGCAATCGAGGAACCCTCATCCTGCCGCGACCTGAGCACAGAGTGCGGATGCACAGCAATCAACTCAGATCACAGCAAGTTTGCCATAAAACACTCCATGTTAAAGCAGCTTCGAGATACAGAGTGAGTTTAAAAACCCAGGCATGTGCTAGAGAATACGTTCAATAGGCACAGACGCCACGTGGGATTCTTAGATACTCTTTAGCGGGAAGATTGTCTCAATATAGGCACGTGGTGAGGCAGATGTCTCAGATTAAGATAGGGCCTTTCGATCAGATAAGGCACGTGGTTCAGAATCGATGCGGTAAGTAGATGGAGGTGTTTGGGCATAGGATTTCGTTTAATAACATGCGGCTAAGCATGGATGAGGTGGCTGATGGGACTCTGGGACTCTGGAATGAGATTGTGTGCACGTAGTCGAGACTCGTGGTGAGGTTATCGATGAGGCAAAGACTTAAGAATGAGATAACGGAGAGGTGGCTGAGACTCGGGGTGTTGTGGACGGTGAGGGGTTAACGATAAAAGGAGTTAGATTATGAAGTTCTGAACACGTGACTGTGACACGAGGTGAGGTTAATCATGACGCGAAGATGAAGGCATGAGTTTATGAACACGTGGCCTAGGATTAATGAATTGGCTGGATAGACGCCTAACAAGGGATCCAGCTGGAGACAATTACGCAATCGCTGTGCCGAACAGTTATTAATATACCAGCCTGGGTTATCATGCTCGCACGACGAACTTCATAGACCTACACCGCGGTAGTAACGTAGCCCGACGCAGTCCAGACTGGCAGTAGAGCCAGAACCAACATGGCAATGGAGTCACCCGCACACGCTGCACTACTGAAGGAAGAGAGAGTGAATGGTGCAGCGTTTATGGGCATTTGTGGTGAGTAACGTAGGCGGTGAGGGTAGGGAGTGCAGTGGTGTGCATAGACAGTGGGGGGTGGGGTCCACTCCGGGGTAGAAGGGGGCCTTTGTCTTCAGCTGTTTGATGAGTTCTTAGATTGATGGAAACCGCAGTAGACGCACAGCACACTAACCTTCACTCACCCGCTCACTCATCCACTCACCACTCGCTCATCCAGTCATTCACTCACCCATTTACTCATTCACCCATTCACTCATTCACTCGTCGACTCACCCACTCACCCATGCAGCAGCAACAACAACTGCAATTCACCACGAAGTGTCGGTGTCGTCACCACGGGGCTTCTGCCAGACCATGTGCACTTTGAGGCCACCTGGAGTGTCGAAGGCTCGCCGACAGGATGTCTCAAGACAGACCCAGGTGTTGTGCGTTGCCTTACTGAGATAACCACCAGGTGTACCGCCTGTCTTCCCTACTCTGCCCAATGGATAGCCATCCCTTGACGGCACCCAAGCGTCAATCAGCCTCCCATTGTACCTGTATGAGTTGAAAATTCCACGGGTACATCTCTGGAAAGCCTCTCTAATTACGTGGTCAAAAAATATGTAAAATAATATAGGAACCAGAAGGCATTCCTGTCGCACCCCAAGGAGGACAGTGAATAGCTCTGACTCCTGACCATGTAGCTTTACCCTGGCTTGTCCACCATAATGAAGGTTCTTAATGATTGTGAGCACAGGGTTAGGGGCCCCGAAAGCAAGCAGAACATCCCACAGCCTTGACAATCGGATGGTATTCTTGACCTTGATCAAGTCAATAAAGCGGATATCCAGGTCCTGTTGGAATTTCCTACACCTCTGCAGTAGCAGCCGAACAGAGAAAATAGCGTCTTTGCAGGACCGTTTCAGGCTGAAGCCACATAAGGGTTCTGTAAGCCTCTCCTCGGCATGCCTGGCAAAGCGATGTTGAATAAACCTTGTCGTTCTGACAAGGTTTATTCACCAGCACACTGAGGAGCGAGATGCCCCTATAGTTGTTACAATCGGTGCAGTCTCCCTTCTTAACGATTGGTACCACTATGATATCCAATCCTGCAGAACCCATCCTGTGCTCCAGATGGTTGTATTGGTATCATTTATGGCAGTCTGCAGACAGACACCACCTTCCTTCAGGCTTTCGCTTGGGATAACAGTTATGCCCAGTGCTTTTCCTGGTCTCATGCTCACCCACACTCACTCACCCACGCTCCCACTCACCACTTTGACCAATCACCCACTCACTTATCCACTCAACACTTACACACTCAATCACTCCCTCAGCCATCCACCCACTCATTCGGACAGTAGTAGAGACCGCGAGAACACGAGTTGGTTCACATTTATTAATGCAACCAGAATAATGTTAAACTATGTTATCAGGGAGGGGGTAACGTCGGTTTTTCCGATCAGAGACGCGCCAGGCGGTGTTCAGTGTCATCGACGATGGAGTAATGAAACTGTTGACTGACTACTCTAAATCATGTGTGCCGCTCAGTTGAGTCTCTCGCTTGGTTGCCATCACCGCCACAACTTCATAGCCCCCAGTCGAGAGTACGGGGAGGGGAGACGTCTGAAAAGCCCCAGAATTTTAAATTGACCGTTAGCTGCTGCGATCATCTCTCAATGTCGCTTTGGCCCACACCCTGGACATGCGACCGGTTTAATCGTGTGCGGAGTGGGCTCGAGAAGAGATGGACTGATGTGCTACAGGAGGTTGTGGAGCTGAGTGGGCTTAACAATAACTGATAATGGTGGTGTCAAGATCAGCCTCTGTGGAGGAGGTTGATGAAGGACGCTACAGGGCAGTTGGAGGCAGCTGCCCTCCATTTACAAACAGCAGAGAGGCAATGCTCACAACAATGAGCGGAATGCAGGACAGCTAAAATGCAGCAAGTTGACAAAGTGGGGAGAACAACTGTTACCTCTGCCGGTTATGTCATTAAATCAGGCCATGGTACCTGGGTCCTGTGACATGTCAGTGAACCTTTGACACTGCACGTGGCCTGAAGGTGCAACTTGCCTGGTAAATCCACCGTAGTGATGTCGCCATCTGTGCCAATTATTTTGTCTCTATTGTACTGCCTGGCTTGAGTTATTGTGGCCACATGCCCATACATTGTAAGCTGGCTTCACAACTTCCAGAGCGACAGTGAGTGTTGACCACCTCTACCCGTGGCCTCTCTGGATAGACCGTTGTACGAGAGTAGTGGCTAAGGATGGAGTGGTGGTGACATCCGTGCCATCTCACAGAAAATAGGTTCTGCCCGGTGAGGAGTTTGTGTTCTCCCCCTGTTTTGCGTGAGTTTCCTTGAGGTTCTCCAAAATTCCTTTCGCACCTAACAATCGCTCACGCATTAATTGGTTAATAACCATCGTCATATATATGAACGCAATGTCTGACAGGTCGGCTCCAGCCGCCTGCATCACTTAACTCCTCTATCTTTGCGCGTCAAAACTCATCTCATCTCATTATCTGAAACCGCTTAGTCCTATACAGGGTCGCGGTGAGCCGGAGCCTATCCCGGCAGACACAGGGCGCAAGGCAAGGATATACCGACGATGGGACGCCAGTCCATCGCCGGGCACTGCGGGGCAATTTAGCCTGCGAGCCAATTAACCTATGCAGCAGCATGCTTTTGGACTGTGGGAGGAAACCGGAGTGCCCGGCGAAAACCCACGCGGACACGGGGAAAGCATGCAAACTCCACACAGAAAGGCACCCGAGCCGAGAGATTCGAACCCGGGACCTTCTTGCTGTGAGGCGACAGCGCTAACCACTGGGCCACCGTGCCGCCCGCGTCAAAACTAAAATAGTTTTTAAGTCCGGTTGACCTGGGTGGGACGCGAGTGCATTGTGAACAAGCGTGAGGCTCCCGGGTTCCCCAAGCTCCGCGGGACGAGGAACCTCGTCGCACGGAGCGCCGCGCACGCGGGCACCCGCGGGCGCTCGGTTGCCCTCCCGAGCGTGGCGCCCCCTCCCGCGGCAGCGTCGCGGCTGTTTGTCGCTTGCGCCTGATTTCGCTCCATCGCCTCAATCGTCGGCACGCCTGTCGCCATGCATGTTCACGTGTCTCATTGTGTGCGCACCCCCCTCGTGTATCCGTCCCCCCTGCCGACCCGAGGCTGCACCACGGCCATGGGAGGAGTATTTTGTCAAACTCCGCGAGTCTTGTCAACGGAGACCGGGAGAGCGCGGCATCTCGGTGAGCACCGCGGGCCGTGCGTGCGCGTGCGCACGTGCGAGTTAGTGTGACGGTACGCGTGTGAGTCTGTGAGAGCGTGCGCGTGTGATTGTGTATGCGTGTGGGTGGGGAGGGGGGAGGGGCTGTGACACAGTGATTGGTGCATTGAGCTACGAACCTGGTGACCCGAGTTCGACTCCTGTTCGTGGCCAATACCAATGACAATTTTCTCAACTGATCCTGGGCCTCCCCTAGGTCAACTCCACCTCAAATAAGTACACAGTGCTGTGTGTAAACATCACCAGTAGGGAGACAAAGGCTGTGATGCTCATCACCCACCTCATGTGCTGTGTCGACCTTCATAGGTGCTCGCTAATGGCGCTTGACCCTAGATTTTGTTAAGGCACACGGGGGATCTTTGGTGTGTATGAGTCT
>JAZEWT010000008.1:9782660-9794639 GCA_036362905.1 Mordacia mordax | reverse complement strand
TGGACTGTGGGAGTAAACCGGAGTGCCCGGCGAAAACCCACACGGACACGGGGAGAGAACATGCAAACTCCACACAGAAAGGCACCCGAGCCAAGATTCAAACCCAGGACCTTCTTGCTGTAAGGTGACAGCGCTACCCACTTGGCCACTTTGTCGCCCGTTGAGTAGAATCATAAGCATAAATAGAGCCCAGTGAATATTTCTTGCATTCGTAAGAAAAATGAATCCTTAGCCAATATACAAATCAACAAAGTGGGTTTGTAGGGGACATCTAAAGTTAATCTAAGAGCAAAATGATAAAGTGGGGTAAGTTTATTTAAAATAGTACTAAATGCTAATTTACTTATGTAGGTTTTCATGGCTCAATACTCTTTTGGGATAGCTGTGTTGATCGCTCCTCTTCCCTCTTTCACAGCTTTTGGAAGCAATCATAGATGACAATTGATGTTTAGCATCACAATAACAAGCAATGATTAAATGTTGCCATTAAGTCTAAGCAGAACTTGTTTGGCAAGCAATGGTTATGTCTGTCGAGAAAGCCTACTTTATTTGTATTCCTTTTGCCAATATCGTCAATGTAAGGTCTAAATTTTATTTTGAGTTTAAAATGAAGCCAAAATATATATGTTACTCAATTATTCAAATTGTTAGTTATCTACTGTACATAGCGGAAGTATAGATTTAAATTTAGTTGTTTTGTTTTGAGAAAAACAAACGTATCTTTATGGGCATTAACGACTAGTTTGACAGAGAAATGCTGGTTTCACAGGATATTGACGTTGCCTTGCAGATTACAAACTACATCTTCTGGGAAATCTCCAGCCACTACCAGTGCAGTGTCATCTGCAAAAATAATGATATCGTAGTGAGGTGCCCAGGTCATTGATTAATAGAGAGAATAGTAATGAACCAAGAGAGGAACCTTGTGGTTACACACCCTTTTGTGATTTCGATTTTGTTGGACATTAGGCTGTAACGATGTTGGTTTTTCACGGTTCGATGCAAGACGATTGCTTCGAAAAGCTGCTCTCTCGGGACACTGCGCCTGAGGATGCCAGCAACGTCGCAACGTGCGAGGCGAAACGTCGCGATGGGGTGAGAGGGAGCGATCGACGCTCCTTCTCTCCCCACAGAGCAGCTTTTTCGAAGCAATCATCGGACATTAGGTTATTAACGTAAATGGCCCGGTTACGTTGAGTCAGGAAAATTCTTAATCCAGCCAATGGAAGCACACAATGTCATCGAAACGTGGTGCTCTTTACGGGACTGAATAGCTTGAATACTTGATCGATAAAATTGTATCAAGGGATATTACACTCTACCAAAAAGAATGTATTTAATGGAATGTATCTCTCACTCTCTTCTCTCTCTCTATCATTACCTCTACGATACTACCTCTCGCCCATCTCCAAAGTTTCTCTTTCACACCATGGCCCCTCTCGCACTGCGTCTGGTGATCAGTCGACCTCCATGCTGTGTCCTTCTGCTTCTCTCATTTCTTGGCATTCCCACCTCTCGCTCGGTCTCCTGCTCCAGACCACCTTGCGCGCCCACTGAAGATCTATCACTGCGGCTGGTTTAATGGGACCGCGTAGCTGTTGAGTGTCGGGCCGTGTGGGAAGCAGTGTGGCCGCGTCGAGCGAGAGATACCCGGGGCGTTAGAGTGGGAGACATGAGGACACGGCACGGGGGTGCAATGAGCGAGAAAAGCATCGCTGTGCACTGCCGCGAGGTGAAGTACAGCACACGCCTCCCACCTGAGTTAAGGTTTGACAATTTCCCTTTGTAACTGTGATGTAACATTGTGTGGGGAATTTATATGGGGTATGATACGTGCAAGAAATATCAAGGGGATATGTGGAATGGGGCGTGAAGACATTGTCTCGATGGCAAATGATTGGACCCAACCAAATGAGGCGAAATTACGTGGGAAAAGGCAAGAAATGGGAACGCAAAGGTGAGGTGGCACTGTGACGGGGAGCATCGATTCACCTTGCGAATCTTTCCTCCTGACTTCTTAATCATGAGCTCATCCACCATGCCCTGTAAGCAGATGCTCATCATAATAGCCTGTGGGTAGGACAGACACACACTCGTATTGGCCTGTGAGTAGCACACACGTTAAAAGTCTGTGGGTAGCACACACACACACACACGTATCAGCCTGTGAGTAGCACACGGCACTTGTATTAACCTGTAAGCAGCACACACATGAATAGCCTGTGCATAGTACACACACACTCACATTAGCCTGTGAGTAGCACACACACTATTAGTCCGAGCGTAGTACACACACACACCAAACTCATTAGTGTTATCATGCGTATATGAATGTACTGACAGCTCCAATCAAGTCCCAGATGTCTCGTAACTGCCCACCTGTTGACTGGAGATGCTGATCCACTGGAGTTTGTCCTTGGTGATGAGATATTCAAAGGCAAGTTCGAGTCGAACTTCAGCTGGAGAGGTGGTGGCCCGAACGGTGGCGGAGAGAGGGGGGGCAGTGACCAAGCCATTGGATGCACCAACCTGCCAGACACCGCAAAAACCACACAACACAGCAGATGCTATGACGGCGAGAGAGAGAGAGAGAGATAGAGAGAGAGAGAGCCAGGTGGAATCGTTCCGGCGTAATGGGGGGGGTGTTGAAGGCTTACGCTGGCCGTGCCGTGCCGGGCACCAGCTATGACACAGGAGGCGACACGCCAGCATCGCATACGCGTGACCTTGAAGCTGCCCTCCTTGGCCTGATCGCTTGACAGGAGCACACGGAAGTTTAGCTCCTTGTTCCCCACAGCGACGATCACTTTACATCCTTTCTCCGGGAAATCCGTGATGCACGGATCAAACTGCAGGTACCCATAGTACTTGAGAGTTTGTGAAAACTGGATGTACTGCGAAAACAGAGCCAATATAAAATTACATTAAATATTGACGTTTCTCACATAGAGCATCACTTTAAATGGTTTCAGAGGTGCGCAGACACACCACTTGCTTATCATCATCATTTGCCCCACCATACCTCCTTCTTAGATCCCTTGTCCTGCAGAGACTTCAGTTGCTGTAGTTGCTCCTTACTGGCGACAATCCAGCCTCTCTCCACATCGCTCACCGCCTACAGTCACACGCACATGGTAACGGCAACCTTTACCCCCACAGTCATGCTGCACGCACACACGCACACACACACAATTTGATCTACCTGTAGCTAGGTGACAGGAGAGTGGCTCGCAATCACAAGGGTGCGAGTTCAATTACTGACTGAGGTTGATTCAGCCCATCATCCCACCAAAGGTCACTAAAACTAATACTGCTTTGCGGGGAAACTAACAGCGGTTGTCCAATGGATAAACTTAACCCTGTCATTGGAATATTCACCACTGCTTCAGGGCTGCAGATAAGAATGAGCAGCACCTCAGTATTTATTGAAATATAACGCGATTTGAGCCGCATTTTTAAAAACCATTGAGAGCCTCTCAACACAATAGCAATGACAACGACCTGCAGGCCCAGTGCTCTAGAATGAGAGCACACCTTGATGGTACCACATACCTGAACGTACAGCAGGTTTAGGCCCACGATGCTTTCCATGACGTCGTCATCATACGCCGTATCCCAGTAGCTGCAACGGCAGAATGGTTTCATCCACCAGGTGTTAAAATAGAACTCAGTCGAGGCAACTGCGAGGTTGGACTCCTCCTCTTCCCCTACGACACGGATCTGCGTTAAAGCGTACGTCCACTGCACAGGCGACTCCCTTGGAATACGTCGACAACTGTGTGAAATTGAATCAAGAGCATGCCTTTCACCCTGTGCAGTGCTCAACGGCTACTGGGAAACTGACGGTACAATGGAACGTCTATGCTAGCACTGGCGTGTCACGGTTTACACCACAATTACGTAAAGAAACGCCAACCTGTCCGTACGCTGTGCACGAGCCTCGCTGTGCATACACAGCCTAGTGCACCGCGTGCAAAGCTGGGCCACATGTGGCCCAAGTCCGTGCTCCTCCGCTCAGAAGTTTAATTGAAGCTGCAACTGAAGAATACATTTACTAATCACTGACTTGTCTGCATTGTTTCTAAAAGAGAAAAAGAAAACTCTCCACTCTACAAAGTGCAACACGGTGCACGTCATCATCTCCCGTCTCAAAAATATCAATGGATGGCATATGCCTCCACCTGTGGTGGCTCTAGGCCAGCAGTGGATAATCGGTTTCCCCAACAGTGGAAATTGGCTTCAAGACAACGGCTCTCCATAAAGTGTCACGTATGTATCGACTGGAGAGGCGATTGGCCAAGTTGACTTTCAGCTAGGATACGAACCCACAATCCGCCAATCAGAAATCTGGTACTCTTACTACAATGCTAGACAGTTGGGAAAAGTACATTATAGGCAGCAAATGTTTATGTCCTTGGAAAATTAGGCATCATTATTTTACCAGCTGTTGTTAAGATGAGGTTTAAACATCGATCTATCAATAAAGACATCATTATTGCATCAGTCAACCAGACTCATCATGACAATATGTTTCATCAAACTGTAATAATAAGTACTAGGCTAAAATGTTTGAAAATGTACAGGATCCAGGGCACTTGCCTTTTTCGCAGAACTATCTTATAGTCCAAGCTCTGAAGGCTTGTGACAGAGATGTATGGCAGCTCAAACTCTTGCAGCCGACGGATGACTGGTACCAGCACACACACGCCCACACACACACACGACTCGCATGACACGCACGTTCAACGCATGTGCACAACATAGAAGAAGGATGTGTCCTCGAAACTCCTACGTGAGTATAGAGGACACACAACCCCTCTTCAGTGTTCGTAATGTGGGTGCTCTTAATGAAATGGCTATTTCCATACGAGACGGGTGCTGGCATGTCTGAAACAAGTTATTTCTCTGAAGTATCAGATTAACCTGCAGACTCATACCCCCATTAGTTTACTGCAAAGCCTCCCAAAACAAACCTAGGGAACCAGGTAGCCAACCAGGGCAATGGAAAGATTTTCGAAGAGGGAGCAGTAGATCACACCAAGCAAGGAGCAAGATAATCTGCAGCAATTACCCTCTACGGATCCCGTGGATATGGGTTCTTCTGGAAATTGGGGTTGACGAGCGTGTGGCACAAATCTGAACTGAACGTGAAGCTTGGCACTAACGCAAAAGGGAATGACTATGTGCATAAACACAACACATAGCAGGTTCGCATAGCCCTGGGAGAATTCGGGAAGCGATCTGCTGTGGGTTTATACATTTTGTGTTACAAGTCAGGCCAGTTAAAGTATGTGCAGAGTGCACAGTTTCCATGATTTTACCCAGCAACAAATATAGTTCTGCAAAGACTTTGAACTGAGGAAAAACAACCAAACCAGAGCATAAGTTCGAGACATAGTGTTGCCAACACCTGTCATACGTTCCAGATGCTGGACTCCTGAGTGTGATTTACTCTGGCCAGGCAGAGTACTGTCACTGCCTTCAGAGCAATGTGCGTGAAAGTGCGTCACTGTGTGCGAGCATGGGTGCCTATGGTGGTGACTGACAAGAGAATGCTCCATCTCCCCGGTCACGAACCAGGAACAGCGCAAAGTAATGGACCAGCTCCTCCGGGAGCTCCAGTTTGGCGGCCACGGCCTGCACACGACACGCATCAGCGTCAACCACTTGAGTGACGACTCTGCAATGTGAGTGTCAAAGATCTCCCATTCTCACGAAGCTGGTTACTCTGACACCAAATATGCCCAGAATAGCTTCAACAGACTTTTGGGGCAAGTACCATTAACACGCATCTAAGAAGGCTGGCACAGTATGTTAGAGGAGGGTTACCAACACTATGCCCAGTCACCTTATGATTACGCACTGCACCCGATACTCATTTAAGGCTGAGTCGACTTAAGGAAGGCTCTGGACCAATTCAGCTGTCAGTGACGTTGGCCATAAACGGGAATCAAACTCGGGTCGCTGGGTTCGTAGTGCAGCATCATAACTATGACAACAACAACAACTGCCGTTCGCCACTAAGTGGCGGTGACGTCTCCATGGTCAGGTGCACTTTTAGGGCATGCTTAGTGTCGAAGGCCCCCTAACAAGAGGTCACGGGACAGACAATTCCTTGAGCCAACTCAAGGAATTGTATCTGCCCAGAGCTCCGCTCGCTGTTGTGATCGTTGCTCCTCCACCGTCCATTGTTATTTGAAGGTGACTGGCAACTGTCAAGTAGTGTCCTTCACGAAACTTCTCCACAATAGTCAATCTTACCGCTAGTACCAATCATCGGCAAGTCCAATCGCCTGCACATCAGTCCATCTCTTCTTGTGCCCGTGCATTTAGCCCCTCTATTCGACCAAACAGAAGTTACTTCAGCATCCGGTGGTTGGGCACACAGGCTACCTGACCATGAAACACAGCCTCACCTGCCACAGCTCACTCATGATAATCATACTCTCTGAGTTTGCGGCTTTGAGCGCTTTTGACAATTCAGTATGGTTATACACTGGATGGATCCTCGGCAGGTCAGCCAGAAAGAAAGTTTCAAGCTGGCACAAATGTTCTCTCAAAGGGGTCCACGTTGCACATCCATATAGAAGAGGGGGGCATCACTGCTGCTGAAAAGATCCGTAACTTCATTTGGAGTGACAAGCCAGGCAGCTTCCACATAGGCTAACAGCTGATGAAAGCATAACGCTGCTCACTTGTTCAGAGACCTCTGCTGCCAAACTGGAATCAATCATAGAAACACTGTCCAGGTATGGAAACCTCTCCACTCTCTCCACAACTGTCCCGTTACTCATAGGGAGCTGAGGGGGTGCAGTCCTTAGTGGTAGAGAAAATCCAGGCAGGTGCTTAGTTAAAGTGGGGCAGATGGTAAGGCCCCATCTGTTTGTGGCGCATTCCAGGTTCAGCAACATATTCTTCAACATCTCCGCAGAGTGAGCAGCAATCACCAAATCAGTAGACATGGCATGGTTGATCAATAGAGAGCCATCCCCTGACTGCACCCTGATATCAATCAGCCTCCGAATGTACCTGTGTTGGGACCACACAGAGACAGAAACGCTCAAAAAGAACTCCTTATTGTTCAAGTAACAGAGGGAGCCATCAGTCTCCCTTTGCCAAATTCAACAGCAACAGCCCATCTCTCCCACCCCCTGTTCTCGCGAGGATTGACATCATCACCCTGTGCCACTGTGTACAGGGCACAGGACCGCATCGCCCCAGGATTCTACCCTGTTGCTGTACATCACTGTTATTCCGACTGCATTTCCCCAATGTCTCCAACACCTGTACCAGATGGAGATTCCACTGGAATGGCTATGGAAAGTTTCTCTAACTACGTGGCCAAAGAAGATGTCAGTAATGTCAAAGCTAGAAGACATCCCTGCCACGTCCCCAGGTGGAGAGGGAATGACTCTGACTCCTGGCCATGCAGTTTTACCTGGGTCTGCCTGCCATCATTAAGGTCTTAAACGATTGTAAGCAGAGAGTCAGGGACACCAAATGCATGAAGAATAATCCAAAGACCTGGCCTACTAATGGTATCATAGGCCTTGGCCAGGTCAATAAAGCAGAGACGTAGGTCCCGTTGGAATTCCCTACACATCTGCTGTAGCAGACAGAGAATATCGTGTATGTGCAGGACCGCCCTGGCCTGAAACCACATTGGGGTTCTGAAAACTTCTCCTCAGACTGTCTGGCAAGGTGATGTTGAGTCATCTTTACCAAGACCTCTCCCAGAACACTGAGGAGGGAGATGCTCCTGTAGGTTTTTACAAGCAGAGCAGTCGCCCTTCTTAAAGAAAAGGGGAACCACAAGGACATCCTTCCAATCCTGCAGAACAGTCCTGTGGTCCAGATGTCTGTGATGATGTCACGTACAACAGTCTGCACAAAAATGCCACCCTGCTTCAGCAAATCGCTTGGGAGAAAATCTGTGCCAGTTGCTTTTCCCGGTTTCAGCCTCTGGATCACCTTGGGTAACTCCTCAGCGGATGGGATCTCAGCCAGACGCTCACGTGGGACGACTGCCTCTTCCAAAATATGGGGCACCGCAGCCTCAGCAGAGTTATCCCCATCTTGCCTGATGATGTCATTTTGGCTGAGGGACTTCACATTCCCCAGAAGGGTGAAATTATGCTCTGCAAACCTAGAGACCTCTTTCCTGGGGATAAGAGATCAGATGACCATCATTTCGAAAAGAGTAGAAAAGTACCCATAGCTTACCATCATTTCCCTTAAGAATGGAGATAGGTGTTGTGCTCCAAGTAACTTTTGATCAATTTAAAGATGGATTTGTGATCACGGGCAACGGAGGCAGACTTCATCCCAGCAGCCCACGACCACCACTCAACCTTGCAGTACCGCTCGCCTCTCCGAAGCTCTGAGCAAGGGCTATGGTAACCCTCCTCATTTTCCGATGTGAACTGGTGGGGAGTGGGTTTGTCATTTTCCCTGAACGAGCCGGAACACCTCCTCCATCAGCTCGTGTTTCTGGGGAGGTATGAACTAATGAACCCAATGCCACCATTACAGTTGGATGAGCCACAGTTCTGAACCTCACTCATTTCCCCCTGACAACCCTGCAGGCCACTTCCTACTTGCGGCTAGTCTGGTATCAAGCGGGGGACACAGGTGGAACTGAGTACCACGTGGGGACACGGCTGAGACTGAGCGACGTGCGGAGACATGGCTTGCACTGAGTGACAACCGGAGACACGGCTGGGACTGAGCGGACACGTGGAGACACGGCTGAGACTGAGCGACGTGCGGAGACATGGCTGGCACTGAGTGACAACCGGAGACACGGCTGGGACTGAGCGGACACGTGGAGACATGGCTGGGACTGAGCGACACGTGGAGACACGGCTGGGACTGAGCGGACACGCGGAGACACGGCTGGGACTGAGCGGACACGTGGAGACACGGCTGGGACTGAGCGACACGCGGGGATACGGCTGGGACTGAGCGACACGTGGGGATACGGCTGGGACTGAGCGACACGTGGAGACATGACTGGGACTGAGCGACACGTGGAGACACGGCTGGGCCTGAGCGACACACGCGGAGACACGGCTGGGACTGAGCGACACGTGGAGACACGGCCGGGACTGAGCGACACGTGGAGACACGGCTGGGACTGAGCGACACGTGGAGACACGGCTAAGACTGAGCGACACGCAGTGTGGTGCCGAGCAAACTGCAATGCGCTGTGTGTGTGCTGCATACTGGCATGTGTTATGTGTGCGTGGGTGAGACTGCCTGTGTGCAGGGGTGAGTGGTGAGGCAGGGGGTGTGTGGTGTGAGGTAACCTGTGTGTGGGGCGAGTGTGGTGAGGTGGGGGTGACTGGGATTGGCCTGGGTACATGCGAGTGTGGTGTGGATGGATCGGATAGAGATGACGAGCTTGTGGTGAATATCACTAGGGAGTGAAAATGTAGGTCCGTTGGTGTGCACAGAACTCTACACATTGGCACCTCACATTACTAATTGCCGTGGTGAGAACATAAACGATCCTGCGTTGGAGGTCTCAGGGGGAAAGGTGGTCACGCTCACTTTCTATGATCATTATCATTCAGCAGACGCCCTTATCCAGGGTGGTGACATTGCACGCAGAACCCCATTTAATGGTTTAATGAATCTCGACTGACACGCTCTCCCCCTCCCACCCCTCCCCCCAGGGGACCCCTGCAGAGTCAGGGAGTTAGGAATAAAGTACGTCTGGCCAAGCAGAACGTCCAAAGGCTTACTGCAGAGGAGAGGCTACCCTTCCTCTCTCGGGAGATGGACCGTTACCACCTGGACATCTGAGGAACACACCAGCTTCAGCGGACTGGTTCTCGGCAAGTGTCACCATGAGGGGTGGAGAATCCTCCACAGGGGGTGTGGGAGCGTGAAGGTGAGGTGTGGAAAGCTATGAGGTCCAGGCTACTCTGGGCATGCCTCCCCATCAGAGGTGAAGAATGGTGGTGGCGGCCGTGGTGGTGACTTTACACCCCCACCAAAGATGATCACCAGTGGAAAGATGCAGGTAAAGCCGTTGAGTCAGATGCCTTCTATGACCTCCTGTTACAGGTGTTGGCAAGGGTGCCCCCTCAAGGAAAGTTCCACACTAACAACTTTCACCATCAGCAACAGTCTATTCAAACGAACAGTCACGGTCAAAACCGAATATGATTATTTAGTTTCGATTTATATATTTCTCCAATGGTTATTTGTCCGAAGAAGATGTATAACAATCTGCATGTAAATCTTGATTATTTAATAAGTATGGAAAAAGTGTGTATTAATCAATGATGACAGCAAAGCTGTGATGGGATCCTACATGAATAGCCTAGGATCATTAACACTTCAAAACAAACTCAGCCCAAGTCTAACATTACCCAGAACAGTCACCCAATACCCAAGCTTAACCCAAACACAAATGATAAGCTTGACCCTAACCCCAAAGTTTGACCTCAGACAGGAGCCACGACTGCGTCCCCAACCTCAAGGATGTCGTCGGTTTGATGAGTGCTCTCCACATGCACAGACACCATCTGCCCATTGGCCAACAGCACCTGGAGCTGCACGGCCTGCGAGGGCACCTGCTGCGTATCCTGCGCCAAACAACACAACTGCGTCACCACAGCGCTCGTGCCAGACCGCGTGCACCTTCACATGACACTGAGTGTCGAAGCCCAGACTCCCACCACTGCCACCGTCAACACCACGTTCATTTCACAGGTAGCTCTCATTAGCGAGTGCGGTTGGGGCTGTGTGACTGCGTACACAAATATATAATTACAAAGCGGTGGAAATACCTGTTGAGCTTTCCTTAGGAAGCTGTGGAACACCTCACTGGTGCCAAGCACTGGGTCCTGGCTCACTGCAAACAAAAACCACACATTACTCGATAGACAAAGAGAAATGCACGCGTGTGTTAGATTGTGCATACTAACGACACATCGTTCGTACGCGCATACATCTTTATATGTCTAAAATCTGAAGCCACCATCATTGTGTACACAGACTACTAAACAGAAAAGTGCCACACTAAATAATAATAATATTCTCATTTCTAAAGTGCCTTTCACCCGAGGGTCACAATGCGCTGCACAGAGCTAAATGCGATGAAGCTTTGCATTCAATGCAAGCTCAGCGGGGGAGCAAGTGCCACAAACATAGGCATAAAAATGACTGACAGACGTTCTATGTATAATCGCTGTTATTATGTTTACAAGTGTGCGTATGTTTAAACTTTTGGCTGGGTTTATATGGACATGTCTGTGTAGGTCAAAAGGTCAGGAAAGAATAATCATTGAGTTAATGATTACACCTGTGCTTTACAACTGCCACTGTTGCAGAATCTCAATACCCACTGAATCCTGTAGTTGGCCAGGAGCAGGTGATGCCGGCTCCTGGCCAACAGAGGGCGCAAGGTGGGGGAATACCCAAGATGTGACGCCAGTATATAGCGGGGCACACTTTCTACGGCAATATTCTCAGCAGGCCAATTAACCTAGGCAGCAGCGTGTCTTTGGACGGTGGGAGGAAACCGGAGTACCCGGCAAAAGCCCACGTTGGCACAGGGAGAAAGAGCATGCAAACTCCACACTGAAAAGACACCCGAGCCAGGAATCAAACTCACTATGAGGCGACAGCGCTACTCACTGTGCCACCGCACACCCCTCAAAACAGGCAAATATGCTTAAATCACTACTCTTTGCAGAATTTTGCATAAAAGTAATAATAGCTGTGAATAACATATTGTGACTGTGTGTTGTGTTGTTGTGTGCTGGTCTGTGTGTTGTTGCGTTTCATCTGCACAAGCACTGGTTATTGATAAATGTGGGGTTATTATACATTTTTTATAACAATAAAAACCGTGTGTGTGCATTCCTACCGGTGTCCACTGCGTTCAGCACCCACCATGAAACCAACCTCTCCGCTAATATTCCCCCAGTGTGGATGAGACATCACCCTCTATAAGTCTCTCTTTCT
>JAZEWT010000008.1:9721765-9732809 GCA_036362905.1 Mordacia mordax | reverse complement strand
GTTCCGGTCGTACAGAGACAGAACAGCCCTTATTTTTTAACATTTCCCAATTGATAAAATCACCCACCAGGCCTAGCCTAAAATAATAGAAGCCACTCTTCCCTCTTTGACTAATGCGCCAGACAAATGTTCTGCTCTCGGTGTCCTGGGAAATCACCTCCGTGATCACTCAATAATCGTTAGCATTACATTATCACGAAGGCCTAAAGCTCACCAAAATGGTGTCTTGAAATGCTCAATAATTGACATCCAGGCATTCATACAAGACGTATTCCATGCGGACTGGGAATCTGTGTGGAAAACTACATTCCTGGATACAGCCTAGACGTAAAAATAAACTACTGCAGTTAATTGATAATCATGCTCCATCAATCAAATTCTAAATAAAAAGAAAGCATCCATCTCGCTTTGACTGCTAAATTGCCATCGTCAGGACCAGAAATGTAGCATGGAAATTAGCAAGGAAGAATTGCCTTGAGAAATAAACTGGCAGAGTACAGAAGCTTGCACAACTGTTGCATTAAATTGGTGCAAAATGCTAAGCGGGATAATTTCCGATATGCCCTCTTGGCTTCACATGGAAATTGAAAATAAGTCTTGATCTAAGCGTACCAACGATTTCTCTACGGACATAAGTATTACTTCCAAAACAAGTTCCACTTAAACTTAATAAAGGTGACGATTTTACCGGTGCTTTGTTGTTGAGACACTATCAATTGGAATTTACTATTTTAAATAGACGTAATCGTCCATCTCATTCTGCTTTCATATTTGCTTTAGATGCCCCTACAAAACCCATCGTTGTGATTTGTACATTGGCAAAGGAATTTCTCTTAACATTAATAGGAGAAATATTCACGGGGCCCTCTTCTATGTAACAAATTGGCAAAATATTTGATTAATTTGTTGTCCATACAGACAAAACCTCATAGAAGCTCAACCTACTATCTGCTTTATGTTCCTAGACGCTCATCGAAATTCGGGAAAAGGGCTTTTTTGGCAGCGCCCTCAAACATTTTTAACGATATTGCCATGTAATGATGTAGGTTTTCACGGCTCGATGCATGATTGCTTCGAAAAGCTGCTCTTTCTCGATAGCCGTGGCGATCGCCAATGTTGCCATGAGCTCAAAGCTAGAATCACTCCCCTCATGACATGCCATTCTCTCCACAGCTGTGCAGCGTTTTGTGACCCTCGGGTGAAAAAAGCTCTGTAAGTGCAATTATTATTATTATTATTATCACTGAGTTACCGTAGATCCCAATAAGTACTAAAATTTCGGCCCAAATTATTATTATTATCACTGAGTTACCGTAGATCCCAATAAGTATTAAAATGTCGGCCCAGCTGCGTTTGCATAAAGTGACTGGTATTTTTGAAGGGTTGCATATGCTTTCGGTCATTATGCTAAAAAAATATATTTGTTTCCATGCTTCTTTGCGCTGTTGCTATTTGTTTATTGGTATTTTAACGTGATGTACAATCTTGAGCCTTGTTTACTTCATGATTATGGTTGGGGCTTCACAGTCGCACACGTTGGTGCTGATTTGTGTAATCTTGTGTTACTGATTATTTTCATAATTATGGCTACAATTTCATGTTTGTAGATTGCTGCTGTTGGTTTATTTGTCCTTTGGTTTAATGCGTTGGTCAATTAAGATGTTTATGTCGCAGGTATCCTGCATCTAGAGCTTGCAAACTCCCTTGGTACTTTACTGTTGCGATAATAAACGCTCATGTATTTGCTCTAGTTGCAGTGACTGAGATAAATTTCAGATCATTAACCCATATCTTAAACCTATCCATTCAAGACACTACAGTTTCTCAAAACTCAGATTGTTAAATTGATCTCGGTTAATACATTGTTAAATCCAAAAAAAAACAGGTTTTTGTGAATAGTACTGTACAACCTCAAGAGCACTCGACTCCCTAAAATGTGTTTTTAGTACTTTAGCAAATAAACAAAGCTTTACAATTCTATTCCTAGACCTGTACAATCACTTTATGCAGTAGACCACCATAATATGCTTTTGGACTCTGAAGCCTGCGATTCTCCAGACAAGTTGTTGACTGATTTAACAGTTACCTCTCTCTATGTAACCAGGCCGTTTTCGTTGATAACCTAACGTGCAGCAAAATTTAAATTACCAAGTGTACCGCAACTTTCGACTCTTGTCAATTATTCTCTCTATTAATCAATCACCTGAGCACCTCACCTGTACACTCTGAAATTAGTATTTGTACAGATGACACTGCACTGCTAATGGCTTGAGATGCCCAAGTAAATGATAAGCTACAGGGTGATTTAAATATCCTTGAAAACTGACTTCTCTCATTTTCACAAGCCCTTACCTCCAACAAAGCTAAATTTTGCTTTTTGATTACAAAAATAACATTCAAAGCCCTTCTTCACTTATACACACTGTATCACTCAATCACCCACTTAGCGAGAGGGAAGGAGAGACTTTGACTTTTAAGTCCCTAAAAAAATAACGTTATTGTTGCTAATTTTCTATTCTTATGTCGTTGTTGACACGGCGTTCTCCCCACAGCTCTGTGCAGCGCTCTGTGACCCTGGGGTGAAAAGCGCTCTAGAAATGCAATCAATATTCTAACCAAAAAATTGAACAAGTTGACGAATACAAAGACCTTGGCTTCATATGACTCAAATTTGAAATTTAGACTGCACATTGATTACATTGCCCAGCAGATGAAAAGATTGGCTTTCTTTACAAACATTGCTTTCCAACTAAGTTACACTTAAGACTTGATAAAGGTGACTAATGCATTATTGTTCAATTATTGTGAAATGATCTCTCGACTATATTACACGAACTTGACCCACTACATTATTCTGATCTTAGATTTGCTTTGGTTGCCCCCTACAAAGCCCACCATTGTGAAATGTATATTAGCTCAATACTAACTTCCCTAAATAATTATAGAAATATTCACGGGCCCATCATATATAACTATTCATATAACATATATCACTTAAAGTTATACTTAACCTGCCAACATATTCAATGGATTTTTTTAGCATACAGAGATGAACAAATTTAATCTTAGACGCTTAACCTATTGTCTGATAAATGTTCCTTGATGCACATTAAGGCTTCTTACGCCCAAAACACTTCAACTTGATCTCATCGTATTGTTACACTTATTTGTCTACTATTGAATTATTGATCATTTTTACGCCATGCAATCCCACGTGCTACTTCACGATTACGATTAAGGTTTTATCTCTGCAAAAATTGTCGCTGTGTGTTTGTTTATTTCTCCAAGTTTGTGTGTTACTGTTCACGATATGGTTACAGTTCGGGTCTAATCTTTGCATAAATTGGTGCTGTCAGTTGATTGACCTTTTGAACGTGTAAATTCTTGCATTTGTCAGTTCGAATCTTTGTTATATCGCAGGAATCCCATGTTTAAATTTTGCAAATGGGTATTTTCTGCTCTAATAATAAACATGGTTGGCACGGTGGCCCAATGAGTAGCGCTGTCGCATCACAGCAAGAAGGTCCTGGGTTTGAATCTCTGCTCGGGTGCCTTTCTTTGTGGAGTTTGCATGTTCTCTCCATGTCCACGTGGGTTTTTGCCGGGCACTCCGGTTTCCTCCCACAGTCCAAAAAACATGCTGCTGCATAGGTTAATTGGCTTGCAGGCTAAATTGCTCGCGGTGCCCGGTGATGGACTGGCGTCCCATCGTGGGTATAGCTCTGCCTTGCGCCCTGTGTCTGCCGGGATAGGCTCCAGCTCACCGCAACCCTGCACAGGACTAAGCGGTTTCTATCGAAGAGATGAGATTAGATAATAAACATAAACATCTGAAAACAGTCAACAAACACAGTCTGGGCTTGATCACAGTGTAATATTAACTAATGTGCGGTTATCATTATTAATATATAGCAGACACCCTTATCCAGGGTGACTTACAACATTACGGAGGTGAGAGAAAACCACAGAGGTGGGGAGAAGATAGCTATGCTGTCAGCCGGCGCCAACACCCATCAGACACTGTGTTATATATATTAAGATGTTACCAGCCAATTAATGAATGAGTATTTTTTGTTGTTGTGGGAGTAAACCAGAGAACCCGGAGGAAACCCACGCAGAACAAGGGGAAATCACACAAACTCCATACAGAAAGGTGCCCTAAGTGGGAATCAAACTGCCTTGGCAGGACATTCTGTGAGGCGTGGATGTTGCATCTGCTCTCCAAATGTACTTGAAAGTCCAAATTGGCCCTTAGTAGGGAAGAGGTTCAAAATGGACTTTGACTCTCCGACCACAATTAGATGCTGATTGTTTGATTAGAAGAACAAATTGTCTCTGCTTCCCAATTCCCCCCGAAACAATAGCACCATTACCACCTCTACTATCAACATTTCCCAAACAGACCGAACTCATCACACGAACATCGATATAACGCATTTTTTTGGCAGCAACCTAACCCCATATTCTGTGCCATAACAGCACACGGTGCAAAAATACATGTCCTGTGACACCACATGCTACCAGGTACCTCCTCAGCCACTCGCACACTCAACTCGGTGTTGCACTTACACCCCTGCAATTACGTGACCCAAAGGCTCCAAGTGCTCCCCAGAGTTCATGGCGCAACTTTCCAATGGGTATGGAAGCACCCCTCAATTCTGTTAAAATAATTCCAAATTGCCCAAACGGTGAGTCAAATGCTCAATTATATTAACTGCGGAGACTTTAGTTTAACAAGAATCTTTAAACCAATGTTCCCGTGCAGACTCTTGACACAGTGGGCAGCATGAGCTTGCCCAGGCAGACTCGCAACTCGTGGCACAAGCCACATCATCAAACATCCCACCTCGCTCACATTTTGTAAAAATGGCAATCTGCAGGTCTCAAGGTGCAGGCCCGAAGCAGTATCACCCACTAGGGCTTGTAGAAGTCTCCGCTTCCCTCACTTAGGCACTCGTTAGCACTACCATACAAAATATCACGTATTTAAAACGTAGCTATTAAAAGCACATGCGCGATATAAGCAATGCTTAAATGAGCAGCCGTCGACCACTTGTGCAGCCACATCCACCGACCTCCACAAAGGTGGCGAAACCGGCCACCAACTCCAGTGGACACCTGACCCTGCCTCTATTCTGCCACACAGGGACGTTTCCTCAGAGCTAGGAAACAATGCGTGCTCCATTGCCTAGAAGCAGGCACCACCACTTGTGAATCGCTCCTTGAGCTTGAAAAGACAGTTTCTTTGCCCGGACATGTATTGGCTGTCTACAGCCACTCGAATGGCAAGGGAGTTTTACAGCAAGTCCTGTGTGTGGTTGAGCACACACAGGATCTCATGTGAATGTGCTTCACGTGAAATCCACTCCACGAGGTGAAACTACAAGGAGCCACCCAATTCATATATTTGTAGGTGGCCTCCACTCTACAGAAGAGTGGCCCAAGGTTCTAGGCCATTGGAAGTTGGTCATGACGAGTTTGAGTCAGTGCCAGGTCAGATCAATAAAGTCAGGTCACCAGAAGGTCAGGTCGTGGGTCAGCTCATGGGGAGGTTGGTTCACAGGTGACAGAGCCAGCTATTTCTCAGACAAGGCCGGCAGTGGCTGCACGCAAGTGCCGTGCTGGTAAAGAAGGCCACGAGGCTAAAATTAATGCCTTAACGCTGCAACGCCTTACAAGTCGTTACATCACTTACAAATCGTCACAAAACATTAATGCAATATGCTTCATATTAAGCATTAGAAAGCCACAATGTTATACTCAGCAGTGCCTGGATTTGTGGGTCATGGTTAGTTTGAATATTCATCCACAAGAAAAAAACATGGCTGTGGTTGTCTAGAGGGTTACTGTAGATGCAATAGGAGATGATCCCTTCGGCAAGGGATAAACAGAGGCCCCTTCTAGCCACCTGCAGTGCACGTCAATCATGTAGCGTCAGCAAGGGGCCAGTCGTCGGCACCTTGGGCTGAGTGCAAGGCCCACAGGGCCCTATCCTCCCACCACCTCGAGCTGAACGAGCATTAACGGCTTTTCTCGCAGCCCTATACCATGAGCAGGGAGGCACAATCCTCCAATTGGCAGCCTCAAGAGCTACGAATAAAGTACCCATCCCCACGTAGATCCCTCACCCCTGCCCCCAAGTACACACCTTTAAGAGTATTCTTAAAATATCATCCAGGTTCCACGCACTTAAGATGAATGTTTAAAATTAGGATTTATACCACGACCGGCAATGCATTATGCTGCTGGTGAAGGCTGTCTTCCAGTAGACCCCTTGCTTGACTTTTCTTATTCATCAAAGATAATTCCTCGTGAATCTACCCAATGGTCGGACAACGTATACCTACGCAGCTGCTCCTGACATCAATCAAAGGGCTGAGAAGACGCAATCTGCTACGGCGATACACACAGGCAGGGCGCCCTAAGTGGAGATGGCGACGGGGACGTGGGGCCCATTGAGCGTAGCCGGGGGCCCATTGGTGCAAGAGCGGCCGAGGGCCTCCTCCAGGTATGAGGCAAGCAGGGGCCTGTCCGCCTGCATGCACACACACAGCCAAAAACTTCTGTACAATCTACACAGACCATTGGGGTCAATACTCTTCATGAGCACCTATTACGCCCTGCATGGTCTATAGGGGCACAGAACGAGGTGGTGTGGCCAATATCATACCCGGCCACCTTTATAGCCAAACGATGATGTTTACACATAGCACCAGATACTAATTTGATGATGATTTCATCTTGGGAAGGTCCCAAGGAAATATCGGCGATCACTAGCCACTGATATTATCTGTTGCCTGCAATCAAACTCGGGCTGCCAGGTTCATAGCACAAGGCAACAACCACGACGCACAGATGCACGTGAACACACATATGTGTACAGAAATAAAGGCAAAAATGTCACGAGGACAAAAACGTATGCACGCACATGCAGAAACTCGTCTTACCCCAAACAAGCGAGTGAAGCCCATATATGGATTGGTTAGATATGGGTGCGTGCGTGCGTGCATACATGTACGTATGTGTACAAAAACCTCAAAAAATATCGTTACTCACCATGCATATGTGGGGAGCGGTGGCCCAGCGGTTAGCGCGCTGGGCTACAAACCCGGTGATTCGAGTCCGACTCCCATTCACGGCCACTAACACCAGTGACGATTTTCTGAACCAGTCACAGACCTTCCCTAGTTCGACTCGGCCTTAAATGAGTACCTAATGTGATGTGAAAATATTGCCACTCGGGAGACAAAGGCGGCCGGGCGTGGTGCTGGTCACCCACCCCCTCATGTGCCGTGTCGATCTTCAATGGTGCTCGCTAACTGCACTTGATCCTACAATCTGTTAAGGCTACATGGGGGATCTTTGTCTTTGGTACCCACCTCGCTGATGAAGCCAAATCTTACGAGCTCCCCGGCGAGGTCCTGTGAGCTGTCTCCTGTAAGCGCGGGTGAGAGCAGAGGACGCATTAAGCCTCAGAGCAGACGTGAGAGTTTAACTACGGTCATTTGTGCAGTTTGCTATGCATATAGAAATGTCCATTAATTGACATAAGAGTTTTATCCTTTTAACTCAGAATGAAGGCAGCTGCCATGGTGCGATGTTCAATACAGTAGACCTGCAATTCAGAGTACTTTGGTTCAATAGCATTTCCCCAAGGAGTTGACAACCAGATATTTTTAAAAATCACCCCCCAACCTCTGTGCAGCCAGCAGTGTAACTTGGTAAAATTTCGACCATTCATCAGCTCCTTCATTCAATCAATCACTCACCCTCATCTATCTTCATTAATTAAGACCAGGCGGATCAGTTGATTCAGTTTTACTCATTAAAAAAACCCAAAGACCACCGTATCTCTGCCCGGTCTCAACCACCATCTAACACCTCAACAATTGTTGTTTCTCCTACCCTGATCTCAAAATCCTAGAATTTTCTGAGTTGAGGTAATATGATGTCTCTTCATGAGTTACCAGATCTCTGCCGACAAATTGCTTCCTGGAACTGCTCCCATCCAAACTCATCCCGGCAAATGTCAAATCCCTTGCCACCTTTGTCACTAAATAACTTCAATAACTCACTTGGTTCCGGTATCGTTCCCCCACTATTCAAATTTGCCACAGTTACCCCTCTGTTCAAAAAACCTGGCCTTGATTGCAACATCCTTGATAATTATCGCCCCATCTCAAATTTACCATTCCTCTCTAAGGTCCTTGAGCATGCAGTAGGCTTGCAACTCTAGAAAGATGTCAACAATGACCTCCTCGATCCTGTCCAATCTGGGTTCATATTCGGCCATAGTTTTGAAGCTGCCCTAGTCCAAGTAATTAATGACCTACTTGTTACTGTTGATGAAGGCTTGCTAAATATTTTTGTCCTCCTGAACCTGAGCGCAGTCATTGATAGCGTTGACTACCCTACCTTACTTGAGCAACTGGAGGGTATAGGGGTCTCTGGCTGTGCCCTGCACTGGCTGAGCTCCTACCTCTCCAAACAGAAGCAGTTCATCAGCCTCGGAGGACGTAGCGTAGAGATCCATCCTGTTCTGTCTGGAGTTCCTCAGGGTTCAGTCCTTGGCCCATTCCTCTTCAGCAGCTACATACAACCTCTTGGCCATATCCGGCGCAGCCTCAATCTCAGCTATCATTGCTATGCCAATGACATCCAATATCCATGCAAAGCTATCCATCAATGCATCTGGTATTTGCATGTCGTTCTCTGTCATTTGTGAAGGTCTGGCTCAATTCAAATTTCCTATAACTAAATGGTAACAAAACAGACGTTTTGCTTGTTGGAACCCGACATTAATTGTCCAAGGGTGACTCCATCCAATTAATGCTTGAAGACCAGACCACCCAAATTGTTAAGATAGTCCGGAGTCTAGGAGTGACTATTGATTCCTTACTCACCTTCGAGACACAAATCAACGTGACGAAGGTAGCCTATTTCCATTTCAGAAACATAGCCAGACTGCGCAATATCCTGTCATCCTCCAATGCCGAGAAGCTATTACACATCTTTATCTCTTCACAAATCGATGATTGCTGTGCACGACTCCCTGGCATCCCTGCCTATCTGTTCAATCGTCTCCAACATGTGCAGAGTACGGCTACTGGAGTCCTCAACCACACACCCATCTACGATCACATATCCACAGTACTGATGTCTCTCCACTGGTTACCGGTAAATTACTAGATTGAAATTAAGATCGTCCTTCTTACCTATAAGGCTCTGACTGGCGCTGCTCCGACATACATCCGTGACCTACTGCAGGCACCCTCCTCAACATGACAAATTCGATCCTCCAATACAGTCTTGCTGTATGTGCCCAGGTTGCACCTCCATTCGATGGGTGACAGAGCCTTCTCGTTTACTGCTCCGAGACTGTGGAATGCCTTCCACTGGAAAAACAGTCAACTGACTCCCCGGGCATCTTCAAATCCCATCTCAAGACTCACTTCTTCCGTAAGGCATTGAAGTCCTCTGGCTAGGATTGTTGATGCTGCTCACTGTTGTGCTTGAATGATGCCTCGCTGTTGACCTGCGTCTGCTCAGGAACACTTATTCCTTCCTTCATTTGTTTAATAATTAGTTTTATCTGTTATTTTATGTCCTTCACATATTTTTAGCCATTATTTTATTTTTAATTGATCTACTCAGATGTAGTTGTTGTTGATATGCGGTTCTCTCCACAGCTCAGATGTGTAAAAAAAATTGTTATGCCCTAAAGATGTTGCTGCTGTTATGCCGTGCTCTCCAAAGCTCTGTACAGTAAAAAGCGTTCGTGAAGTGCAACTACTATTTTTAATCCACAGTCCATGGTCCCGTCACGTGTATTGGGGCAGAGTGTGGGTATGAGCATCGATATTAGTGTCACCTGCTCAGTGTAAAAGCGTTGGCCAAGTAACCTCTAAGGCTCCCTCGAGTGGAAGTCCGTCTGCCAGCAGTGGGTTTATCAAGCATCTGCAGAATGCTATGGGTACTCTTTTGCCAGTATACATATATAAGATTACAACAGGTTTTACCGTATCTGGCGATTATGCAGGCGTTAAGATCCCAAACACCAAAATAGACACATTTTACAATGCGTCCAGTTTGCAAAAGCCACACATACTAGTGGCAAAGTATGCAAACAGGTAGCTTTGATAACCTATGCATTATCCTTCAAGTGACCGATCTTCACCTGGCAGTGGCTTCCTTTTGAGCCTATTTGCCGGTGTCAGCCGTTGCCAAAAGGCAGTCAGCTGAGGACAACGCAGTATCAATGATTTATGGGCTTAGGTGGGGCTGTTAACGCTATGGGTACTCTTTTGCAAGTATACTGCAGAATGGTATCTTGAGATTGTTGCTGAAAAATACGAGCAAAAGTACCAAGGACTGCATATGCACCATCTGAAAGTTCGAGAGTGCCAATTGGTGCATTCATTACTAAACTTTCACTGAAATCAATGATCACATTTTTACATCAACAATAGGTAATCGAGTCTGAAATCTTTTATGAAAACGATTACCGGTTTGCAGGTTAACATTTAAACCCGATGTTTAACATAAGCACGAAGACACGAGGACTCGAGACAGAGCCATACTCACCCGGCATGAGGTCACAGCTCAGCTGCCGGTTCAGCTTGTCTTCCAGCTTGAGCAGCAGCGTCAGCTGCGTTCACAGCCATAAAAGCGAGCGGTCAGAAGAATCACACGCTCCTTCCGATGGCCATCAAGACCTCGTGACCACCGAGTGCCGCCCGGGTACAGCAACTGCTGCCCAGGCTTAAGCAAGTGACGGCGTGCGGTGCGTGGGGTTTTCCATGCCAATACGTACGTGTCGCCGCTCCCCCTCCTCTAGCGCCTCGATGTTACACTGCACGTGCACCACCTGGAAGAACAACAACAACCGGGTCCGTGACCACCTTTATCCGCACACCGCGCACCCAGGGAGGTTGTTCAGCAATGCCCGGGAGCGGCGTGGAGGCTCTGCAGAGTGCGGAGGAGGATCCCGCAGGGTGGCGTCGAGCACGGTGGACCGGTGGTGGCGGCGGCGGGGCGGGGGGGG
>JAZEWT010000008.1:9670282-9691034 GCA_036362905.1 Mordacia mordax | reverse complement strand
TCATCGTCTGCTCCATATGCTCTTGCATGGGGTCCAGCAGAGCTGGGGTGCCGGATACCAACGAGGTCCTCAGGAGGTCAGCAGAGGATTCCTCAGGATCACTAGAGATTTCCAAGCCTTTAGGCTCCGCGTCCCTGCCAACCAGGAATACATAAGAAAGTACAACTGGTATTTGCGCCGTTCAAGAACGATCACGTTCAGACAGGAGTTTGAGCCAAAGATGTGCCATCGAGCAGAGGACTGATATAACAGTTAGACACAAATGCAAGCATGTGGGTGTGGTGAGCGAGGGTCCAGTTTGGGGGGCATTTGGCTGACGGTGTCGCTCACCCGGTATGGGGAACCGGTAGTTCGGGCGGCGCCACCTTTGGCACCATTTCCGGGTCGTCTGTGTGGGGTGGCATGAGGCCCCCTTCCTTCTCTTGCCCGGCATCCTTGGTTCCTCCCTCAGCCCCCTCCACCCCAGACTCAGTGTCTCCCTGCTCACCTCCCCGCAGTCCATCGAGTGTCCCACATTCCTCGACTGTCCTGCATTCTTGTCCAGCACCAGCCGCCTCGGGTAAGACGTCAAGAGACGGTGACTCTTCTGGGATGTCTGTCCCTGCGCTCAGCTCCAGATCGTCCGGCAGTGATCGCCGTTGCTGCTGCTCCGCGGCCTCCAGCCGCGAGGTGGCATCGTGCAGTGCACGCTGCACACGCTCCAGCTCCGCCTCCATGACCTGCGCCCTCTCCACCATCTGCCTCTGCAGCGTCTCCATCTCACGCACGCTGCAAGCATTCGCTTCGCGTAACTGCTCACTCAGTGCCCGCTCTGTCTCCATGCGTTCTTCCCGGGCCAGTTCCACGGCCGCCTCCAGCTCCTCCTGGCGCCGCCGTGCCTCCTCTTCCAGCTCCCGCCGCGTCTCGTCCGCCTGCTCAAGCTGGCCGCGGGTTGCCTCCGTGTCCTGCTGGGAGCAAGCGAGCAGCGTTGCCAGCCGCCGCGTTTCTTCCTCCAGCACCTCGCGCCGTTCCTCCTCGCGCTGCAGCTGCTCGCGCAGTTGGGCGCGATCGATGTCGGCGAGGTGCTCCAACTCGCGGCACCGCTCGTCATACTCGTCACGCAGCGCCTCGAGGGCGCGCCGTTGCTCCTCCGCCTCGCCGCTTTGCGACGCGAGCTCGAGCTGCAGGCAGCAGCGCTGGTGCTGCAGCTCCTGTATGTCGGCGCGTAAGCGCTCCGTCTCTTCCGTCAGATCCCGCTCGTGGGATCCCAGCGCCGCAGCCTCATCCACCAGCGAATCCCGCTCCAGCTTCAGGCCCTCCAGCTCAGCCAGCGTGGAACGCAGGCGCTGCTTCAACGAGTCGGCACTCTCCGCCAATTCCCGAAGCCGCTCCTGAGCCTCATCGTCTGTGCGGCGCCGCTCCTCCAACTCACGGCGCTGGGCCTCCCGGGCGGCGACACGGGCCCCGCGCGCCTCCTCCTCCTCGACCACTGCGCGCTCTGTCAGCTGGGCCACGTCGTGACTCAGAACGGCCAACGAGGACATGACGTCGTCCCTCCCACGTGCTGCCGTGGCCTTCAACTGGATCAGATCACCGGCGAGATGTGCCAGGCCGGCGCGAGCGGCCAGCAGGCCCTGGCGGTGTGCCTCAACAGTGCGGCGCAGTGCGGCCGCCTCCGAGGCTGAGTCGTGCAGGCGCTTGCTGTCAATGGCGTTGATGACGGAGGCGTAAAGCGACTCCATCATCTCAGGGCTCTGCGGGTCGCTTAGCAGGGCCCCGGGGGACATGGCCATGCTGCCCTCACCACCCACATCCCTCAGTAACCCCACCTCCCTCACGGCCTCCACACCGCTCGCTACCTCCAGCTCTCTAACCCTCCCTAAAACGGCATCGCCCACTTCCCTCAACTCCCCCACCTCTGCTAGATCCCTCACCTCGTCCATGGCCTCCACTACGCCCCTCACCTCCCTCAATGCCCTTGGTTCCCCCACCTCCCCCATGGCTGACATGAAATCGGCGCTCCCACTAGTGAGCAGTGAGTCGAGGGCGGGTGCCGCCAGCCCGGTCGCCATGACCCCATGCTGCTCGCTCAGCGGGCGGGGGGGCTCGGCCTGCAGGCTGCCCAAGGATCCCAGCGGTTCGGGAGGCTCGGAGGGAGCTGTCACGGCGGGGTCCGACACGAGGAGGCCCACAGTGGACGGCACCGACTCGAAATCGTAATCCTCGAGGGAGGTGACCTCTGCCTCCTGCAGCAGAGGAGGGGCGCCAGGGGACGGGGGCTCAACGGGCAGCCCCCCCATCTCCTCAACTACCAGTGCCCCTGGGAGGCCGGTACCCATCCTCTGTGCTGCCTCCTCCACGGCTGGAGACCACGAGTCTGGCGCCAGCGATGCGGATTTCTGCCCTACGGGCGCAGGATCCTGATTGTCGCGTACCGAGCCCGAGGGGGTGAGCCCCTCCACAGGACCCGGTGACACCTGCGGCAGTAGCAGACATGGAATGAGGCCAAGGTGAGTGGCAGTGCAGTGCGTGACACTGGAGTGAGGCCAGAGTGAGTGACAATGCAGTGACACCTCAGTGAGTGACACCTGAGTGAGCGGGTGTGCAGGAGGAGGGTGGAGGAGTCCCTCTTCTCCACCCCAAGGCATGACCGGATGCGACGAGGACACTGCTAACTCCATTCCGGGCAGCCTGCACACACACGCAACATCACACGCACAGGTGTGACCAGTCACATACATTAATGCACAAACGCACAGACGTCGACACACTGACACACGACCTCACGTGTACCAACACACACAGAGACATGAACGCCATTCCAGAGTGTACCATACCCATCTCATCTCATCTCATTATCTGAAACCGCTTAATCCTATATAGGGTCACGGTGAGCCGGAGCCTATCCCGGAAACACAGGGCGTAAGGCAAGTGTACCATACCGGCTCACAGTATTTGCCCCGAGTCTACGGATGCCGTAGGGGATGGCTTTGTCTTTGCGTGGTGCATACCTTAGATAGGGCTGCACCTCGTCAGGACATCGCGACTGTAGGAGGCGCAGGTCATCGAGCGAGATGGATGGCAGCTCCGAATCGAATGCACGCGGGTCACTCGTCTGAAACGACAGCGTGTGGCCGCGCGCTACAACTTGCGGTGCTGGCAACGTGGCGGCCGTGGGGTGCTGTGTTATAATACGGTAGGTTTTTGTGTGTGTTGAAACGCATTGCTTCAAGTTTAGTCTGGGTGACCGGGTGGTGCAGTGATGACATCTGCGGCTCACCGAAAGAAATTCCTGCCCGAGGCGGTTTGATTTCCACCTCGGGCAGCTTTCTTTGTGTAGTTTGCGATTTCTCCCTCTATTCGTCCAATACTGGCTTCAAGCGGGTTCTCCGGTTTCCTCCCACAACTAATAAACACTCATTATTTAATCGGCCGCTAACATCATAATATATAGGAAACAGTGTCTGGTGGGTTGGTGCCGGATGACTGCTTGGATGCCTTCTTCCCTCTCTCTTTGTGGTTTCCTGACACTTCTGTACGTGTCTCATCCATGATCAGAAGTGAAATTTGCGTACATTATAAATTTCACTATTATTAGGCACGTGCCCAAGAGACCAGGATGGGTCTCATTTGAAAGCATGCCCTGTGTGTATTGTGCTGTCTATTGTGTAGTGCGTGTATCGTGTGGACAATGTGTGGTGTGTCTATTGCATTGAAAGTGTAAGTTCTACGATGTGCAAAGTGTGCGTAGTGGGCATTTCGTGTTTAGTGTGTGGAGTTTGCTGCCAAACTCACACAGAAGGACGAGGAAGGCCATGACTGGAGGCCACGGAAGAGGCGATCGCGCAGGAATGAGCTTCCTGAGAGCAAAAAGGTGGAGGGATCCGCGCGTTAGCAACAAACACGGCCAGCGCGGTGCAACATGTGGCAGTGGCGTGCGGTGGAGCATGGTGGCACTCTTACCAAACACACGTCCAAAGCTTTCCCGCTTGGCTCGCTCGGCCTCGTACACCTGCCTGCCCTCCGCCACCAGAGCGCTGGCCCACTGCCCGTTGACACACGGCATTTGAAGGGGGTAAGAGGGTGAACAGTACAGGTGAGCACACACGAAAGCTACCCCACCGATTGCCTGTGTGCGGTGGCGAGCTCCTCCACTCGCCGGTGAGCTGCTAGTGGCAAGCTCCTCCTCACCTGGGAGTAGTGAGCAGCGAAGGTGCGACGGCGCACCACCTCGGAGATGGCCAAGCAGTAGAGGCGCGGCGCCGCCGAGAGCTGGATCACCACGCGCATGCGGCCCTCCAGCCCCCGCAGGATGTGCCACAACGCGGCCAGGCGCTCGCTGTGCTGGTCCAGGTGGTGCATCATCAAGTAACACCACCTGCGTGGAGACAGTGGGGCGTGCAAGCACACACCCGGCAGGGTTCCTTCGCTGGCTTCACTCACCAAGCGCGATTTCGCAATTTTCGAACAGCAGGCAAGGGGCGAGGCCCAGCCGAGAACTGCGCTGCCGAAATTACCAAGGGCACCAGCCATCAGGGGCCATCGTGCCGATACCACGATACGTCGTACGGTGGGCACACACTCGCTCCTGTCGTATTAAGTCTGAAAAAAAATCACAACACCAGGCCTAGACGTGACGTTGCGAATGATCCGAAATAATGTTTCAAATCAATTTGAAAAAGTAAAGCACATCACTAATATATACTTTTTTCTAATATTTCATCTTTAAAAGCCCTTTAGATGGAATACCTCATTTGCAGCAGTGTCCAGGGTGTCAATTGACACCTCGAGACACACAAACGTCTAATACCATGTAAACAATCCTCTTACCATCAAATTATAATCTAAACCTATCCTTGAAAATATGAAGTCCAAAAACGTTTTATCCAAAATTCATCCCATTACACAAGGTCCACAACAGTACTGCTATTGCAATAAGTAGAACACCATAGACATATTTCACAATGTGTCTCGTTTGCAAAAGCCACACATACTTGTTTGCATATTTTGCCACAAGTATGTGTGGCTTTTGCGAGCTAGACACATTGTGAAATATGTCTATTGTGGTGTTTTAAGATCTTAGCACGTGTATAATTGCCAGCAATGGTAAAAAACTTGTTTTACTTATTACATATGTACACTGGCAAAAAGTACCCATAGTACTGCTATTGTCTGCATTGCAAGCATTTATATATTGCAATTCACCATCATCAAGGCCTTCCCGAGCCAATACCACCTCTCACAATCATGACCCAGCCAGAGCTGCTGGGGCTGCGAAGGCGTGATTTATGTGTGTCGATTATGGCAATGGGCCTGTTGACCATATTTCACCATGCCGGTCAGTGCGGTTTCGTGAAGGGACCTCTGGTACACCTACTCAGGTCTATAAGGCAGATGAGCATCATTGGCCCAAGCAGCGCTGCGGTCTTCTGTTGAAGGAAACAATGCACACTGCGATTACCATTGCTCACTTTATTCAACCCTGATCATGCTGCTGCGTGCTCACCGGAAGCGCACGTGCAGGTTGTCGGTTAGCTGCTGTTTGGCGAGCACGCACGTCTGTCTGGTGTCGAGAAGCTTCTTGTGGTTGCCAAGCATGATGAGCAGCTGATTGGCATGGCTTACACATAGGTCCGGGAGAACTGACGGGTCGTTCAAGTTCTCTGCCCGCTTCTGGTTTGCCAGGAAGCCCTGCGCAGGCCGCACAGGACCACACCACGCAAGCCACACCATTCTATGACACGGCATTCTCTGTGCTTGCGCCACCCCCTCCCATTCACCCACATCCTGTGCTGTCGCGGAACGAGGTTGCGCGTCATTGTCACTCAGCTGTGTCAAATGTAGGGGCTACTTCGCAAGCATTCCCTAGCCCACGGGTTTCTAACCTATCGCCTGCAAGCCAGATACTGCACAGCAAGGGTGCTTGGGAGCATTTAATAATGCTCAGCAGTGCTCGGCAGTCCTTGGGATTGCTTGAGAATGCTTGAATGCGTCACCTGAGCAAGCTCGCCCTGCTCCGACACGAGGGTGCGGCAGGTCGCTAGCACCTGGTCCAGTGCATAGAGTCGCTCTTCCAGCCCCTTTATGGTGCGCATCGGGGGATTGTCAGCCTTGGTCAGAACCTCGCGGCACTCCTGCAGAAATGGTTCCACGACTGCCGGCTCCAGCTGTTGGGGCACACGCAAAGCTCGATCGTTTCGCTCCAACACTCGCGTGTGTGTGCGCACATACACCGACACGCACGGGTACACGTGTGCAAGCCTAGAGTGCGGGTTAGTGCTTGTTTTTGTGTCTCACTGAAGGTACGTAATTAACTTTTGATAATTGCTTCGAAAAGCTGCTCTCTCGGGACAGCCGCATCGATCGCTCCTTCTCCCTCCATCGACGTGGCTGTCCCAAGAGAGCAGCTTTTCATATCAAAGATCATGCATCGAGCCGTGAAAACCTACATCATTGCATAATTGACTCCTTTCAACTAAGGGTCAAAGTAATTATGCATTAGTTTCGTTCATCTATGTCCATCTGTGAACGGGGGCACAATACCTCTCGTAAGAATGACCTAATAGATGTGTATAGCTATATGGACCTTACCATAGTAAATACCAGCTATATTGATTGAAGAGTTGCCCAAAACTTAGACACAAATTAGTGATATAAGGAACCTTCTAAGCATCTTAGCCCTGCTCAGTTGCTCTTATAATAATGTTTGCTCTTAGGAACCTTGCTAAACAATCGCTTGACACACAATTCAGTTGTAATAAGCTTATCTGCAGTCACTGCGGGACTGTGGTGAAACCATTAGCTCTCTTACTTCAGAATCCGGTTTAGTCACGAATAGCTGAAACCCACACGCTGACTCGACCCAGGATCTCATCAATAATGGTTCAAATGCACTGTGACGGCCATTGACATCCCTTTCAGCAGCCAGCCACCTCTCGTACGTACTTTCTTAAGGACCGACATTTTGATAGTTCCGCTTGCTTGTGTAGACGCATTTCATTTGATAGTTCCGCTTGCTTGTGTAGACGCATTTCAACTGGTGATCGTACATGTGTCAGTACCCATCTGTCTGTGTCTCTTTTTGTGCGTCCATGTGTCTGTGCCTTTGTGTCTGTGTCTGCGGGGGACGCGGTGCGGCTCACCCGATGCACCGAATCAAGGCACTTCGTCACCAGTGTCTCCACATCATTGGGCCGGTCCTGCACGTTCACCCAGTCCAGCAGCGTCACGTTGAACGGCTCAAGCGTGCCAGCGGTGGGCCCTGCCACACTCTCCTCATTCGCCGCATCGGGCCCCACCCTTCCATCAGCACCGGTGGGCAAGTCGACCGCACTGTCTGCCGATGCTCCGTCGTGGCTGCAAAGAAAGGGCTCACCCTCGGTGGTGCCACTCAACCCGGCGTCGGGCGGATAGCTCCCTGCCTCCGCATGGGCGCTGTTGTCCCAGCCACCTGACCCGGTCTCCTCTGCTCCGGGTTGCTTCTGCCGGCGCTGAAGCGACGCCGTTTTTCCGGGTATCAGCGCCGGTACCGCAGAAGCAGAGTCGGAGCCGAGGGAGCTGAAGGAAGCGAGCTGGGAGCTGTCATCAGCGGCAGTGGCTCCCCGCTGGGACCCGTCGCGGGACATGCTCGCCGTGAGCGACTGCAGAAGCGGGATCTGCGCCATCACTGACACGGCGCTGCCCAGCCTGCACCACATCACTCAATCAGGGATTGCGTCGAGGTACTCGATTTCAGGCAACACTTAATCCCCGAACAGTCTTGGGCGGATTATCCATGCTTGTGAAAAAGCACAATATTTTACGTCCAAGATGATTTATTAGCTGCTTTTCAATCATGGCTAAATGCCCACTTCATCACAAACACATCAGAAAGTAAAACCATTAAATAAGCAATAGTTATCGGTGAGATACCATCTGCCTTGACTCTCATTTTACTTCTGTAATAAACATGTTATTATAATCATGTTATGCTATGCAATGTCCTGGTCGTTTAATCTGGAGTACATCTCCCCCTGTATGCCATATAATCGAGAGTCGCCTGTACATACAACACATGTATTTCACGACATGGCAGACCCAGCGAATGGAATGGAGGAATGATGATTGCTTCTAAAAGCTACTCTTTCGGGATAGCCGCGTCGATCGCTACTCCTCTCTTCTTTGTGAAGTTTCCCCTCCCACGTTGGAGGCATCCTTTGGGAAGCAATCATCAAGCACCAATCCATGAAGATCTACATCAGGAATGGCAGAATATGCAGACAGCAATGAGGTAGGGTAGCTGAGAGTCGGACGTAGACTGGAGATTTGGGAGGCGTGAGAGCTGGGAGAAAGAGCAACTGAGACAGAGAGGTTGTTGGAAACGTGATAGCAGGGAGATCTAAAAGGTTGGGGCTATATGGAAGGTATAGGAGCTAGAAGAGAATCTGAGAGGCAGGGCTATCGAGAAAGGATAACAGGAAAGGGAGAATAACTACAAGACAGGGGATCTGGGGTGGGGTTGGGGTCTCACGCGTTGAGCTGCTCTGTGACGGAGTCCCGTGTCGTGGCGAAGGTGGCATAGGTGCTGGAAAAGCCGTGCAGCAGCGCGGCATATCCGCTCATGCAGTCGTCCAGGTTGGCCATGATGGCCGCCCAGCCTTGGTGCTGCAGGTGCTCATCATGTACCAGCGTGCGGCAGTACTCGCTCAGCCGCTCCGCAAACTCTTGCATCTCCTGTGCGGGTGTACGCGCACGCGCGCACATGCATAAGCGTGCCGGTGAACGTGTCACGATGCGTTAACGAGTGGCTGACCGTGGTCACAGGTGCGCAGATGGGTTGGCCTTAACGGGTGCTCACTAACAGTATTTTTCCCAACAATCTGTGCAGATGGGCGCGCATCGGTCCCTCACCGCTGCAAGCTGTGAGCGCGAGGCCACGGTGTTCAGCACGGGCGGCATCATGAGCGACTCCTCCACACGCAGTCCCATCTCGGTTTCCGCTGGGAACACGCAACGTGGCACTGCGGGTGCTTTGTCCCGCACGATCATCTCTTTGCTGAACAGAAAGATGGGGTTGGTGTCCTGCACGCACGGGGAAACAACGAGACGTCAAATCGACGCAGCGATTTTGTCGCTCGACCCGGTGGTGACCTTTTGGGTTTTCCTGGCAACAGATGTCAAGGAGCGCATTACGCAGAATCGAAAGTGATCACAGAAATGGGTGACGAATCCTGTATTCACGTATTTGTAACTTGGAACATTAGCTAGTGACATTCTTCGAAAAGTATATCATAATTAACAATTGCACGTGGTCTATCATATGTTTGAGGCTCGCTTGAGAACCGGTAGAGAAGGAGATGTGTCCCCACTCACCGTTCCAGCGCAATAGCTGCAAACGCGGCGGTCCAAAGACATGCACTCGCCGCCATTCACCACAAGCACTTGGTGCTGCACCCCGATGCGGTGCTTTGCAGCGATGGCACTCTTCAGCTCGGCCACGCTGCCAGGGAAACACGGCAAAGATCCTCAACCGCGAAAACCGTGCCATGCCACGCGACGTTAAGCAACCCCAATCCCCCAATCCCGGACAATTCTTGCCTCAATAGATGCACAAATGTGGTCTAAATTGGAATCCTACCGTTACATCTGTGGTGGAGCACTCAGTTTGTAGCGCATCGCGCGTGACAGCGTTTGACGTGAAGCAGTCAGAGTGATTGAAATGTCAGCACTTGCTCACCGCGTGTCAATGTACAGCCTATTTGTTTTGCCTCCACGGCAACTCCAATTGGTGCAAAGCATCTACGTGCGGGCGCACAAAGTTCAAGTTTCATACAGTCACCTTAAACCTCTTCTATTGCTACTGTCATGGTTACTGTTCCATTGAAATTATTATTTTTAATTATTACACACATATTGCAGACTCGATCTACCAGCCTGTTTCATCTCGTACTGGAGATGAAAACACTTCTCTGTTCGCCTCTCCCCTCGCACTGCTCGAATGTGAAACGGTTTTGCTCCCATCAAAGCCCTGTCAACAACCTTGCTCAATTTGAGGTCTGGAGTTTTTGGGCTTTTGCTCAGAAAAAGTGGAGGTAAAAAAAAAAGCCATAAACGCAGCGAGGGCAGCAGCAGCTTGGGGGGGAGGGGGGTCACGGAGTCACCTCCTCCTCCTCACCTCTGCACGGCGAGCTCAGTGTCGAAGGTGAGGGTGGTGCCCGTGTTCACCAGGAACACGTACAGCTTCATGGCTCCACGCACCTTCAGCCGCTCACTGCTCACCACAGCCACCGCTCACCGTGCACCACCGACCAGGCACCCCCTGCCAGGTAAAGCGTGACAGGCATCCGTCTCAGGTGCGCGCGGCTTTGCCCTTGGCGACGTGTCCATTACAGTACCGCCAGCGCGTCATGAGTCTTGTCTGGCCCACCCGTGTTGTTGTTGATGATATAACTCGCGGAGCCGGCCCGCTCTGCACACCGTGACGGACGCGCCGGCTCATCGAGTCTGGCGACCCCGAGCGCCGAGACAAGAGCTTATTTAACTGTAGTCGCCCTCTCCCCTCTTGTGGGATGGCAGGAAGGAAACGTGAGAGAGAGAGGGGGGGAGGGTATCGCCATCGCCGTCAAGTCACCGAGCACTGTCGCCGCTCCAGCGCGGTCGGTGTGCGTGTGTGTGGAAGGGGGTTTCCATTGTTTCACCGAAGACGAGACCTGCACCCCGAGAAAAATAGCTCGGCTCCAGCGATCATAGAGAGAGGGAGCCAGAGAGACGGGATAAGCCGGCGCGAGAGATGTGAGAGATACAAAGAGAGAGGCGGAAGACTGATACGGGTATAGAAACCCTGGGCGCCGCAGGACGCCTTGCGCACACGCACACACACACCGAGCCCAGGCGCACACGCGCACGCACGCACGCACACGCACGCACACACGCACCGAGCCCAGGCGCACACGCGTACGCACGCGTACGCACGCACGCACACACACCGAGCCCAGGCGCACACGCGTACGCACGCGTACGCACGCACGCACACACACCGAGCCCAGGCGTACACGCGTACGCACGCGCACGCGCACGCACACCGAGCCCAGGCGCACACGGCGCCTCTAGCGGTCACGGCGCTGGGGGTTCGCCGAGCCCGGAACGAGCGGCTCCGGGCAACAACAAAACACATCTCGAGGAAGTGACGGAAGGGGGACATTACAAACGTCCCAGCTGTTAGACAACGTCGACGTTACTTGTCCATCCCTGACAACGATTCCTGGACACTGCTCAAGCCCAGCTACCGGCGCTAACCACGCCACCATGCACACGCGCCTCTTCCCCGCCGCGGCCGATTGTGTGACTCTCGCGTCGCTGAGAGCCGACTCCGTGACTCGCCTCCCGCCCCCCGCGCGCTCTCTCCCCGCAGCCGCTCCTCGCGTCCTTCGGGCAGCATCTAAGCCTCGGGCTTGAAGTCGCACCGCCCCGGGAAGGCGGGGGGGGAGAGAGGCTCGGAATGAAGCGTGCGTGACCGTGACGGACACCCGAATGAATACCCAGTGACCTCCCCCGCCACCCTTGACTACGAGAGCTCAGATAGTGCAGCGGCCATCAAGACACCACACAACCGCCACGACCCTCTCAACCCCCCTTGATGCCGACACCCAACACTTCCACCCCGAGCCACCACACGTCTCCGGAGGAACCCGGACGAGGCCCTCGCTACGCCTCGGTCTCGCCTAGCGGCCCCGCCGGCAAAGGCAACCTTTGCACGGGAGGAAGGGGGGGGGGCGCTCTCCCGATGCGGCATCACCACCACCACCACCACCCCCATCAGGGTTCTCCGCGCCCGAGCTGCGACAGTGACAAGCGGCCGGCAAACTCACTCAAGAGCTGCCCAGGGGGGCGCACACACGGGATCATGGGTGCCCCCGCGCTCTCCGCGGCTCCCTGGTCCCCGCGCCCCGGGGAGGCGGACGTGACGGAATGCCGGATCCGCGTCATCACCCCCCCCGTTCCCAGAGAGCAGCGCACGGAGGCAGCGCACGGAGGAGCGGCCGCGTCCGGAGGGTCGAGGAGCAGAGGGCGTCCAGGGTTGGGGACCAGTGAGGGGACTCAGGGGGTACGGGGGCCTAGGGCGTCCAGGGTTGGGGACCAGTGAGGGGACTCAGGGGGTACGGGGGCCTAGGGCGTCCAGGGTTGGGGACCAGTGAGGGGACTCAGGGGGTACGGGAGCCTAGGGCGTCCAGAGTTGGGGATAGCGAGGGGATCCGGGGGATTCAAGAGTCTCGGGTGTCTAGGGTTGTGATAGCAAGGGGACCAGGGGGATATATTGAGCGTAGGTCGTCCAGGGTTGGGAGATCGAGGGGGACTGGGAATCGAGGAACCGTGGGAAACACAGGTTCTGAGGGTACATACGACTCGGGGTACATTTGGGACCCACAGGTAAATCGAGTGACCCGGGGACGCGAGTGCTGACCCCCTCCGGGGACCCCGGGACCCCGGGACCATGCTGCCGACTCTGCGCGGGCTGCTGATCGTGGGAGCAGGGAGGCGCGGCTACTACGCGGTGCGAGTCGGTCGGAGCCCCGGGGTCTACGCGACGTGGTGAGGCCGTGGGCCGCATCGCTTACCGCCGCGCCGTCGAGACCAACAACTGGGTCCCGGCGCCGCTTGCGCTAAGCGAGAAACGTCTCCTGTCAGGGACGAGTGCAGGACCCAAGTGCAGGGGTTCCGGGGAGCCGACTTCCGCAAGTTTCCGTGCGAGGCATCCGCTCACGCCTACGTTGCCCAGGGGCGCCGCGGGGACGGGGACGGCACCGAGAAGCCGCCGCCGCCGCCGCCGCGGAGACGGCAGTGGCGAGAGGACGAGCGGCCCGCGGAGCACGGGTCTCAACCGCGCTTCACCTACGTGGGTGCGGCCTTCACGCTGTCACCCGGACGATAACGACAATAACGGACGACTGTTGACAGCGACAGGCGGCACGGCGGCGGCGGAGCGGCTGAGAGCGCGGCGGCGCGGGGGTGCGTGTCCGTCGCCCGCAGGCGGGGTCCCGGTCGTGCACACGGACGGATGCTGCATCTCCAATGGGCGCCAGGCGGCGCGCGCGGGACTCGGTGTCTGCTGGGGGACCGGTCACCCCCTGTGAGTTCCTCATAGTCCTGAGACGCTTTCCAACTGCTGGATGGAACCTCCCGTCCTCCCACTGTGAGACCCAGACTCCCTTCCTGAGACCAACTTCTCCGTGCGCGAAAACCCAAACTTTCACACGGACCGTTTGTCTATCGCTAACACGCGTCGCCCGTCGGTGTTGAGCTGTTCGCGGTTTTAGCAGCACTTTGTGACCCCCGGGTGAAAAGCACTCTAGGAGTGCAATTATTGTTATTATAATCACACTTACACCAACGTGACAAGGGTGCTGTGAAAACTGAAATCCATTGTGGTCGGATTGATCTTACACATTGACAACAATGTCAGCACGCTGTCTGCACGGGTACGCGTTTTCACAGGTGCCTCTGTGTGTGTGTGTGTTGTCATCTGTAGAAACGTGAGTGAGCGGCTGGTCGGCCGACAAACAAACCAGCGCGCCGAGATCATGGTAAATAACAGACACAAGAACACGGTCAATGCATGACGACTGCTCCCTCTGCAGTGACTGGACGTTATCTTTTTGACATTTCAGTGTTTAACATTATGGTGGTATTTTCCAACGATATATTACATTTATACACACACATCAGGCAGTTAGGTATTGCTACACGGGATGACACATCCTGGGAAGCGCAGCCGAGTTGTTTTTTTTAATGTTTAGGACAGGAGAGAGCGGCCGATCATTGTTTTCCGTTTTTGTTTATTTAAACGACCTGTCGGTGAGGGTAGGCGGCGTGCCGTGCAGTGCAGCAGGCGAGCGAGCAGGGTCTCCGGAAGCTGATCGTGTGTACGGACAGCATGCTGGTCGTCAATGGTGAGTGAGCAAATACAGACATGATTGGACAAATGTGGTGTACGTGAGTGGACAAATGTGGTGTACGTGAGTGGACAAATGTGGTGTACGTGAGTGGACCAGTGTGGTGTACACGAGTGAACAGGGCATACTATAGTCCCAGGCTGCCTGTCTGATGCACACCGACTGTTTTGTCATCCGCACGATTTTCAACTGCCGCACGGCAAGTCACAGCACTCCTGCGACTTTGCCATTATTTTAGTTACTTTTGCCAAACTCTTATAATTTCGCGCAATAAAAAGTGGCCCTACTTGGCCCGGGTGTTTTGCGAGACCAGGCTTTTGTCGTTTGGTTCCAGCTCAGCACAGCAAATACCCAGTGGAAAGCCAGACTATAATGTGAGGGTTCTGAGCTGGCTGGACTCGGATTTTGCCATTCTCGCCAGAGCTCAGATTTGTAACAAAAAGAAAACCCAAACATACAAAACCGTTATTGTTGATGATTTGCATATCATTGCAGTGGCTGCAGCACCTTTTCAGCGTGGGTGTAATCCGCTACTTTTCTGCCGTAACGCTGACACCTTCGTGTGGCTGTACATAGGAATGGGCTCCTGGGTGCATGCGTGGAAGCGCAGTGGCTGGCGCCAGAGCTCGGGCTCATTGGTGGTGAACAGGGCCGACTTTGCACTACTTGACCAGCTGTGCAGCGACATGGATATTACCTGGGTGAGATCACCACACTCTGTTCCCCTGCACCATTATGCTCTCTGCAGCACCAATAGGTGATCTGGAATCTCCCTGTTCGATAAGGTCACACACCAGCTGATGTAGTTTGTTACTCCTCTTCCTGCAGGTACATGTGCAGGGCCACTCTGGGAACCTGGCAAATGAGCACGCTGACCAACTGGCCAAGGAAGGAGCAAATAAGGACCCTCTCCCTGGGGTCATGCCACCTCCAGACCCGGTCGTGACAATTGTGGAGCCTCCAGACTTGGGCCAGCCCAGCAATGAGGGTCAGGGGGTCGACTCAGAAGATGTGAACCTTGCTTCATGTGCAGACATAGATGCCGAGGTGGACTCTTTACAGCCAGCTGAAGTCACCAAACAAATAAAAAAATCACTGGATTTTTCTGGATAGATTTGGTAAAGTCGTTAAAATGCACTTGAAAACGTACCAAGCCTTGTACATAATAAATGGATCCAGGATCCTGAACGCGTACCTGAAATGTGTCAAGCACTGCGAGCTTGTGGTTTGCTGGTGTGGTCAGAGCATTTTCCAGGTCACTGACCTGAAAAGACCGATTATAAATTAAACTGTGGTTTAAGGGGCGTGGTAATTGACGTCATTATTGACATTATAATTACGTACCTGGCCAACAGGACAGTACGGGGTTAGAAGCAGCGCTAGAGTTATTGATTGCCTGCAGCTCAGTCTTACAGAGAAGTACGATATTTGCAGTATATTTCACACCTGAAGTGCAACACTTTGAAGTCAAGGGCTGTTGGATCACATATATTGATGAGGAGAATGCAGAACAGAATGTGGCTTTATTAACACGTTTGTAGACCTTTGAGCGTCATTATTTCATAGGTGAGAGGGTTTTGTCAAGTTTTCTGGATTCCATATGTTGTGTTCTTCGGTGGACCTTTAAATCAGACAATTCTGCAATGATTGCTTTGATTTTGCATATACTTCGTCAACTTTATCCATCAGCTAATTCACGTACTTTGGGATAGGGCCAACCCAATCTAAGGGCCATTCTCGAAGTTTCTTGAACCATCTCAGAGGCTTGATTAAAATATCCGTACATGCCACCTGTCACATTTCCCCCTTATCCTACCCTGCTCAGTCTTCCCCGGTGCAGTAGTGCACAGAATTCACTGGCTTTTTTGGCATTTTTAAGGTAAATTTATTGAGAATAATAATCTGTCATGTTGTGTTGATTAATATAATTTCATTTTCAAGTATTTGCAGTACAGCTGTACTGTTGCTGTGTTAACGGTTATTAATGTTTTTAGAACATTGGCCATATTTATGTTGATGTTGGGCATATTAGGTATATCACAGGTGCTGCCAGTTTCCATGTTTTTTGCGATCCTCTTGTCCTCCATCCTTCATGAATTAGGAGGACTCAGTGTAATTGTAGTGAAATTGTCTTCGTAGAGAACACTTGCCTATAACGTGAGCCAACTTAGTACATTCTGCTGATGATACTCAAAGGCTAAAGCGTTATCATCTGAACAAATGCTCCTGGAAAACTCTGGTCCATAAATCTTTAAGGTTGGTGTTTTCGTATTTCAATTTGTTTGTGGTAAGGTGGCCTTGTATAACTGCGTGTTAACGCACATCTTTGTATGCGTATACTAAATGATGTTTATAATAATTGCACTTCTGGAGCATTTTCACCCGAGGGTCTCAATGCGCTGCCCAGGGTTGTGGAGAGAATGGCATGTCAGCAACAACAATGACATGAATGGCATATCAACAAGAATAACATGTTGTTTTGAATATGGTTACCTCAAAGTTTGCAGAGGCTTCCTTGGGATGTGATGCTGGGACCCTTTGGATGTCAAAGCAGGCCCTGGTCCACTCTATGGGAGAATATTTCCCTATGGTTGGTGTGACTGCTCTCATTCTAGGCTCGTTGCCTCAAATCGATGCTGCGCTGTGTGGTGTAAGATAATTGAACCGCCATCTCCCTCTGCATATCAACATAAAATCCCCATCAAGCCATCTGAAAGCTAGACGTCCTTTATTTACTCTTGTCCTGACCCTTCAGTCAATAGGACACCAGTGCCGTCCAATCGTGTGAGACATGGGGAAATTACTGCCCCACATAACCTCAAGACCCAACGAAATAAAAGCCTTGGTTTCCTTCTGCTGCACTGCCGAGTGGGGATTATCCTCAACGGTTTCCCAACAACATGCAAATTGGAGATATTTTCTCCATTAATTAAAGCTCAAACCACTAAACTGCGAAAATTGTGGTGAGATGAAAATCATCAAGCGTTTATCACTCATCGCAACTTGCACTATGGTGAAACAAATAGACTCCATTCAGCTGTTCTGGGTGCTGTGAAACGGCTCACAACATTAATCATACAATTTTTAGCATGTTGCTTTTTTCAGACACCAAGTGAAAGAATGCTGGATCTTAATACAATGCTGTTAATTACTGCAAATCAAATCTATTGTTCGTAATTCTTGTGTTATTAGAACCCTAATTTAGAAGCCTAAACCAGTCTTTATTCCTACGATGTATTATATTTATGAGAATAATAGCTTCTGTGTTGCTGCTGAAGTTAAATAACGTTGTGCTGCTGTGTGTATACCATAAGTCTCTGCTCTCCTCAGTCTGGTGGAACTCCTTTTCTGCAGCTGTGCATGCAGTCTACTTGCCTTTGTTCAAGATCAGGCTCAAAACCTTATTATCCAGCGCTTTGTGACCCTCGGGTGAAAAGCGCTCTATAAATTCAATTATTATTAATTATTATTACCCAGGCCTGTGCCAAGCTGCTTTCATGAAGTGTACATGCCCATTGTTACGGCCGGATGTTTTGTTCTGGAGGTCCAAATGTTTTTTTTTAAAGAAAACCAGGTGTTGTGTATTGTAACATTTGTGAAAGAGACGATGCTATTAAGGTGGTAACGGGGAATGGTACCTCATCTCATCTCATTATCTGAAACCGCTTAATCCTTTATAGGGTCACGGTGAGCCGGAGCCTATCCCGGAAACACAGGGCGTAAGGCAGGAATACACCCGACGACGGTACGCAGTCCATCGCCGGGCATTGCGGGACAATTTTAGTCTGCGAGCCACTCAACCTATCCAGGAGCATGCTTTTGGACTGTGGGAGGAAACCGGAGTACCCGGCGAAAACCCACGCGGACACGGGGAGAGCATGCAAACTCCACACAGAAAGGCACTCGAGCCGAGAGATTCGAACCCGGGACCTTCTTGCTGTGAGGCGTCAGCGCTAACCACTGGGCCACCGCGCCGCCCGGGAATGGTACCTGTGGAGGTGATATGAGGATAGGAATGGTGTAATGATGTACTGGAGTAATTCTAGACAAGAAAATATGTGGTACTGTTGATTCTACTGTATGTGCTGTTGGTAAGGATTGTGGGCATTTTAGTCATGGTGCTGGTAATAGTTCATCTCATCTCATTATCTGAAACCGCTTAATCCTATATAGGGTCAGGGTGAGCCGGAGCCTATCCCGGAAACACAGGGCGTAAGGCAGGAATACACCCGACGACGGGACGCCAGTCCATTGCCGGGCATTGCGGGACAATGTTAGTCTGCGAGCCAATCAACCTATCCAGGAGCATGCTTTTGGACTGTGGGAGGAAACCGGAGTACCCGGCGAAAACCCACGCGGACACGGGGAGAGCATGCAAACTCCACACAGAAAGGCACCCGAGCAGAGAGATTCGAACCCGGGACCTTCTTGCTGTGAGGCGTCAGCGCTAACCACTGGGCCACCGCGCCGCCCTGCTGGTAATAGTTCCAAGTGGTAATTGTGGTTGTTACTGATGATGGCACCTATAGCCTATTGGTGATGTGACAGCGTAAGTTGTAGTATTAGCAGTTGTGTTCGTGATGTAATTTGTGGTGAAGATGGTGTGAGTAGTGATAATAATGGTGTAAGGCAATTGTATTATTATTTAGCTGACGCCCTTATCCAGGGCGACTTATATAATTACAGAGACATAACGAGGAAACCACAGAGAGGCAGTGGGACGGCAGCCATGCAGTCAGCTGAAGCCAACACCTGTCAAACACTGTATATATTATGACGTAATTGGACAATCAATGAGTATATATTTTTAGTCACGGGAGGAAACTGGAGAGCCCGGAGGAACCCCACGTAGAACAGGGGGAGAACGCACAAACTCCACACAGAAAAGCGCTCGAGACGAGCATCGAACTGCCTCGGCCACAGGACATTCCGTGAGTCGCAGATTTTACCACTGCGCCACCCTAGTGACTACCGATTTAAAGACCTTGATGCGAATGATGGTGTGAGTGGTCGTACTGGTGACCGGTGGTATCTTTGTGGTGATTGAGTGTTGATGGTAATGAGAGCGGCGGTGTTAATTATGCGTTAGTTTTGTTGATGTTGCGCGAGCGATGGCGTTAACGAGGGGAGTGAAGACGTGCGTGGTGGTGGTGGTGGTGACGAGGGGAGTGAAGACGTGCGTGGTGGTGGTGGTGGTGACGAGGGGAGTGAAGACGTGCGTGGTGGTGGTGACGAGGGGGAGTGAAGACGTGCGTGGTGGTGGTGGTGGTGGTGGTGACGAGGGGGAGTGAAGACGTGCGTGGTGGTGGTGATGATGGTGGTGACGTCATGACGTTGCGCGCACGTCACGTCCCGTGTTTACACGAGCGCCGGGGCCCGAGCTGCGCGCCTCTCCTCGCGCTCTCCCCGCGCTCTCCCCGCGCTCTCCCCGCACTCTCCCCTGCACGCGAGGGAGACCCCCGTGGTGAGTTGGGAGTCGCTCAGGAGGAGCGCCGTGAGTGAGACATTTAGTGGCGTTTGTCGGGCTCGAAGTGGGTGAGGAGCCGACGATGGCGATGACCTGAGTCGGTGAGCTTGAAGGGTTGGCGAGTGGAGAGTGAAGGATCGCGGCGGCTTGTGTTTGTGCGCGTGAGAGCACAAGCGAGGAGGAGATCGCCAGAGATGCAGGCGATGGACGAAATGGCGGAGAGGAGAGAAGCCTGCGGTTTGGGCCCTTGGCGAGAGGGACACGGGGGATTCCCTGTGAGTGCGAATAGGTGTCTTGTGGTGGTGGTGGGAGGGAGGACACGGACCGTGAAAGCCCTAAATGTGAACCCTGGCGAAAGGGACACCGGAGCCCCTTCATTCTGGGGGCTCCGCAGTCTCGAGTTGGGAGGATAAATAAGCCTCGACGGCGAGTGCTTGCAACAACGTTAAAGAGCAACGAAACAGAGCTGACGCTATTACGTTGTTTGCTACTTTATTATACACGTGGCGGAAACGCCAGCAGCACTGCGAACAAGAAGCTGAGCGTCGCTCAAGAGCGCGTTCATCGCGTCGTTGTAACGGCGAGGCCGGGGAACGTTGGGAGTGGGAGAGGAGACCGGGGGGGGGACGCTAGTAGTTAAGCATGGCGCTGCGGTTGGGCTGCAGTTTGAGTCGGGAGGAGGGGGCTGTATTACGATTAAGAGGGGGATTTTGTATGGGGTTGCGAGATGGTTAGGGAGAGTGTTAGGGACGCAGCGACATGCGGGGGCTGACGGCGGGGAGGAGTTGCCTGGTGGGCTCCATTGTGGCGAACCTTGCACTCAAGCCAGTCCGGCGGCGGCGGGGCTTGCGAGGGGGTCGGACCCCCCCCCCGCGCATCTCGTCGCTCAATTGCACTGCGAGCGCTGCTGTGATGATTATGGCTAATGTCGACGCGGTGTACGTTGTCGTTCAACCGCTGCCATTGCTTTTGTCGCGGCGAGTTCGAGGCGACCCCGCGATCGCATTGTCGAGGAGCCACTGTTGTTGTTGATGTCCGTCTTCTAGCGGGGGAGGGGGACGGCTCGGCTCGCTGCTGCCTCGCCTTCCTATTGGCCCCTTCGAGCCCAGACGTCCGTGTGACGTCACCAGTTGCCAGCTGATGGGTGCCTTGCGCCGGAGCGGCCCCCCCCCTCTCTCTTCCCCGACGCGGCTGAGCCGAACGAAGGGGCATTACTAACAAGGGGGCATTGTTGGCTAGAGGGCATTGCTAATCAAGGGGGCATTACTAATAAGGGGGCATTGCTAGCTAGGAGGGCATCACTAATAAAGGGGCATTGCTGTCTAGAGGGCATTGCTAATCAAGGGGGCATTGCTAGCTAGGGGGGCATCACTAATAA
>JAZEWT010000008.1:9627533-9654388 GCA_036362905.1 Mordacia mordax | reverse complement strand
GGGGGGGACGGGGAGGTAGAGCCGGGAGCGAGTGAAGGGGGTTCATTCAAACTAGGAGCCGTACGGAGAAGACAGCCTGAGCGCGGGGCCCGCAGCTGGCGCGTTTCATGTCCGCTGCCTCCCTTGTCTCTCCCCCCCCAACCCCGTGTCGTGCTCCGTCAGTGAGTGACGGGCTGGCGGGGCGGCCTCGCTATACGGGGCTGGTGCACTGCTTACGCAGCGTGTGGAGGCACGAGGGCATCAAGGGCCTCTATCAGGGGGTCACCCCCAACATGTGGGGCGCCGGTGCCTCGTGGGGACTCTACTTCTTCTTGTGAGTGGGCTGCCCGAGACGATTATGCAATCGTGTTGTTTCGTCGCATGCGGCGCGGGGGTGTCACGCTCACAGCGCCACACCGCGAGTCACACCACTTGTCGTGCTGCCACCACGTGGACACGTAGAAAAGTTACGGCCTCTTTAATCATAAGCCACGGCAGAGCTCGCAAAGCACGGTTGCGGGTGCCTGCATCCCCCCCCCGGCTGTGGTGCGAACAATGCAGTGCGGCAACTGGAAAGAAGACATTCAGGCGGTGTGATCGCCACGTCTATTTGTAGGACTACTGCATTGCTCTATCCACAGCTACAACGCCATCAAGGCGTACAAGCAGGAGGGCACGGAGGGCTTGCTCAGCGCCGGGCAGCACCTCGTCTCCGCAGCGCAAGCAGGTATCGCTCCCACCTGGGGCTCCTACTGCACGCTAGCAGTAGAAGCCAGTGCCAATTAGCAGACTGGGACCAGCCCTGCGGTCAATTAAAGTTGTTGTGGACTAATTTGTAGTAAGTTCCAACCACATTGTGTGTGTAGTTTCAACTCAACTATACTAATTTATATCTGTAGCATTTATCCGAAGGTCACCTTTTGCCGGGATAAAGATGTCAAAAGAGTAGAGGTTTTGTAATGATGTAGGTTTTCACGGCTCGATGCATGGTGATTGCTTCGAAAAGCTGCTCCCTCTGGACAGCCGCGTCGATCGCTCCCTCTCTCCTCTCCTCGCGACGTTTCGCCTCACACGTTAGAGGCATCCTCAGGCGCAGTATGTGTGTGTCGTGCCTGTTGCTCCTTTATATATGTGGGTACTATGTATGTGTCGAGTCCTATTTTGTTGTGTGGGGTCTACATCTGAATCACATTAACACTAATCTCCTTATCCTATTCACATCTCATGAAGGAAATGCTGAAGAAATCCGCCAAGATGTGTGCAGAATCATACGCAAATCTAAACCACCAAAATCTAACTGTACGGCTGAAGAACGGCGAGAGCTTACCAAACTCAACAAGAATGAAGACATACTCATTCTGCAAGCGGACAAAGGAAACGCCACAGTCATCGTCAACACAGATGATTACAAGTTGAAGATGCACCAGGAAGTCAACAACCCCGCAATATATGAGAAACTCAAACGGGACTCAACCAAGAAAATCGAAATCCGAACAAAGGCCATCATCAAGCAGAATATTCAAAGTGAAGAGAAAAGAAAAGAATTGAATCCACAAGATAGCAGAATCCCCAGACTATACGGACTACCGAAGATTCATAAAGATGGGACCCCGTACCGACCAATAGTAAGTCCAATTGGTTCACCAAGCTACAAACTCGCCAAATACGTAGCCCAATTACTACAACCCACAGTGGAGCTCGCACCCTCATATATCAAGAACTCAAGACACGTCATTGAAATGCTGAAACAAATCACACTCAACGAAACGGACCTACTCGTTTTGATGTGGTCTCCTTATTTACAAAAATACCCATCAAAGAAACCAACAGTTTGACTGGAGGTTAGCAGAGCTGGAAAAAGGTATGCCTGACAACAACCTATTTCAAGTTCGACGGGGAGTTTAACCAACAAAAAGAGGGTGCAGCAATGGGATCACCAGTCTCACCCGCAGCAGCCAACCTGTATCTAAGCGGTTTTGAGGAGGAAGCCATAAACTCATCTACACTAAAACCTACCCACTGGTATCGATACATTGATGACACATTCGTCATATGGCCACACGGAAGACAGAAGCTAGAGGAATTCCTTGGTCACTTAAACTCCATACACCCGAACATCAAGTTCGCCATGGAAATAGAAGAAAGTGGCCAAATTCCGTTCCAGGACGTACTGATAAAGAGAAATGCAGAGGGGACGCTCAGCCACACTGTAATCAGGAAGACAACACATATGGACAGGTATTTACACGCGGAGTCTCACCATCACCTGAAACCGAAACAGGGGATACTGCACACCTTAGCCCACCGGTCAAAAACAATTTCAGGCAAACAGCATCTAAGAGATGAGCTACAACATCTACAACAAGCACTAGCGAGCAATGGATACAAAAAAACAGAAATCCAACGTGCCATCACAAGAGAACGAAGACAGAACAGCAAGAAAATGCGGAGGAAGATATCAAGACCCGCGCTTTCCTGCCATATGTGAAAGGCACCACCGACAAAATTAGCAAATACCTGGAAAATATGATATTAAAAAGTCTTCAGAGCCCACCAGAAGATACAAGGCGTACTCAAATCACCTAAAGACCGACTACCGTTACAGACAGGAGGCGTATATTGCATTCCTTGCAGCAACTGTGAGGAAGTATACATCGGACAAACAGGAAGAACAATAGCCACAAGAAAAAGAAAACACGAGGCAGCAGTAGATTTGCAGCACACGGATAAATCAGCAACAGCAGCACATAGTGTAGATAAACAACATAGAATCGATTTTGATAAAATATGAATACTAGCAGCCATCCACCATTAAGGTCCAAGATTAATTCGTGAAGCAATTGAGATTCAGAAGACTAAAAGGATCATGAACCAAAAAGAAGAAATGAAAATAAAGCTCAGCCAATCCTGGAGGCCAGTTATTGAAGTCAGGAATGCATAGATATAGAACTATTACGTGTGGAGATCATAAGGGGATCGCCTAGGTATGTGAGAGGTTTCTTTCATGAGATGCAAATTAGGGGACTAGCCACAGACAAAGCAGGGGGAGGGGGTTATCGCAGTTCCCGGATGTGAATAGGATAAGGAGATTAGTGTTAATGTGATTCAGATGTAGACCCCACACAACAAAAGAGGACTCGACACATACATAGTACCCACATATATTCAGGAGCAAAAGGCACTACACACACATTCTGCGCCTGAGGATGCCTCTAACGTGTGAGGCGAAACATTGTGAGAAGAGGGAGAGGGAGCGATGGACGCGGCTGTCCCGAGAGAGCAGCTTTTCGAAGTAGAGGTTTTACCATTTCTGGCAATTATACAGGTGTTAAGATCGTAAACTACCAAATATACACTTTTAACAAAATGTCCAGTTTTCAAAAAACACGCATACTTGTGCCAAAATATGCTTACAAAAACGCTTTGGTAATGTATAATTGCCAGAAATGGTAAAACCTCTTCTCTTTTCTGCAGTATTTATAATTGACCCCAGCCAGATCTGACCAGAGCCCTGAATCAGCGTCTGGTGCCTTAGTGCCTGAGTGTCTCTTTCTCAACATCCTTGTGCGCTTGTGTGGTGTGGACAGGCGCCATGACGCTGTGCGTGACGAACCCCGTGTGGGTGGTGAAGACGCGACTCGTGCTACAGTACGAGGCGGGTGGTGGCACCGTGCCCCGGCGCTACCGAGGCATGATGCACGCGCTCGTGCTCATCGCTCGTGAAGAGGGCGTGCGAGGCCTCTACCGGGTGAGGGGAGCGCCGGCAACTCTACCAAGGGGGTACTTGCAGGACAGGGAGATCTACCAGAGGGCACTGCCAAGTGATTTTAGTGCTAGTAGGCACGACTGACTTAAGCTTCCAGCGATGGGTGATTTACCCAATTACGCCGCAATGATGACCGCTGTTGACCTGTGCCTGCTCAGCAACAATTCTTCCTTTCTTACTCATCTCATTGTCTGAAACCGCTTAGTCCTATACAGGGTCACGGTGAAGCGAGAGCCTATCCCGGCAGACACAGGGCGCAAGGCAAGGATATACCGACGATTGGACGCCAGTCCATTGCCGAGCACTGCGGGGCAATTTAGCCTGCGAGCCAATCAACCTATGCAGCACCATGCTTTTTGGACTGTGGGAGGAAACCGGAGTACCCGGCGAAAACCCACGCGGACACGGGGAGAGCATGCAAACTCCACACAGAAAGGCACCCGAGCCGAGAGATTCGAACCCGGGACCTTCTTGCTGTGAGGCGACAGCGCTAACCACTGGGCCACCGCGCCGCCCTCCTTTCTTACTTTGATTGATAATTATTTTGTCTGTTATTTTATGTCTCTCATTGATTGATAGCCATTATTTTACTTTAATTGATCTACTCTGATGTTGTTGTCGTTGACATGCCGTTATATCTACAGCTCTGTGCAGCGCTTTGTGACCCTTGGGTGAAAGGCGCTTTAGAAATGCAAATGATTATTGTTACTGAGTGTGTGGTGCACGAGAGGGAACGTTTAAATTAAGCCGACTAGGGCGCGATTATCTTTGAAGGGGTTCTACCAGGCGTTATGGGGTTATAGGTTAATTATTGTAGCGGGTTACCCATTCAGTAATTTTTTTTTTGCTAGAGCTCGACTTTTTTTGGGTTTCTGCAAACAAAATATCAATGCGCTTAGCAGCAAATATAGCTTTACGGCAAACATCGTGCAGATGTAGGAGTGATTCCTTGTTTGCATTAAATTCCTTGTATCAGTTAACAAGTGACGTTATGACGTTAGTTTTGATGATTTTCTGCTTTAAGTTGTCGACAACACTGCTCTGGGTATGTCAGCCATCACCGCATTGCTCGGCTCCAATGTTTGGAGGTAAAGTCCAGCCAAGACCAATATAAATACGCAACCACGGTTGTCCCATGTTGGATGTTGCGGAGCAGGGCTTTGTGCCTGGCTTAGTTGGCACGTCTCACGGAGCGCTTCAGTTCATGGCGTACGAGGAGCTCAAGTCTGGCTACAATATGCGCCGGGGACGTCCAGCCGCAGCGCAGCTGGTGATGGCCGATGACACCGCTGTCCTACACTCACACACTATCCATCCGCACATCACCGACACTCCAAACCTACTCGTGCAGTACATCGACCTGCCGTGTAGATTCAGTCGTAATTCGGCCCATTTGATGGAAGAGGCCAGTTTTCAAATAAAACACTAAAGGACTATATTGGCAGTGGTGCACGAATAACGGTTCTCTATTGAATAGTTTGTGGTTTTCTTAACTTGGGCCATTGTCTGAAATGTTAGCTGACATGTGTTGTTGTTGATAAATGCAAAGACCATATACCTTTGTGTCTCAATTCCGCTTGATCAAACCCCACATTACTGGGCCCATAGCCCAGTCCTCCCCTTTGAGCAGAGGGATAGTTTGCGTCAGTGGTCATGGTATAAGGTCAGTCGAAGTTATTTTCCAAACTTGCACGGGTGTCCTCCTCTTATCCCCCCCCACTCCACCACCGCTAGGAGACACTGGAGTACCTAGGAATGGCAGCACTCTCCAAGCTGTTTGCTGTATCGGCCACTTACCCGTACCAGGTGGTGCGAGCGCGCCTGCAGGACCAGCACACGCACTACCGCGGCGTGTGGGATGTTGTGAGCCGGACGTACAGGTGCGCGAACTACGGGGCACCAATAAGCGGGCAGGCATGGTGGGCTTTGTGGTACTGTGTGGTTGGTCCGTGTGTGGTGTGTAGCATGGTATTGTCAAAGCGAGGTATGGCACTATGTGGCAAGGTGTGTATGGTGTGGTATATATGGTGTTGTTTGTGATATGGTATATTGTATAGTGTTTTCCCGTGCTGTGTAGTATGGCTTGTGGCATTGGACTATTGTGGCATGGTTTGGCATATTGTGGGGTAGTACGGTTTCGTTTATGCGGTACGGTACCGTGTAACTTGGTGTAATGTGTGTGCAATGGTGGGCATTGAAATTTAGTATTGTATGCTGTGCTGCACGTGGTATGGTGCCCGATAGAAACGAGAGGATACGAGGATTCTACAAGGGGATTGTGCCCAATCTCCTGCGCGTCACCCCGGCATGCTGCATCACCTTCGTCGTCTACGAAAACGTCTCGCACTTGTTATCCACCCTGCGGCACTGAGATCGCACCGGCGGCTTCAGAGCCACGGACGCCTACCATTGAAGTCACCACCCATGTGACTGCCGCGTCGTCACCGTACGGATACGGTGGCACGTGAGGCCTCGGGCTCGTGTGGCACACGAGACCAGCATGAGACCGACGTTAACAGAGGGGCGAGCGAGGCATGGCACTGTCAACTCGTCGCTTGCACTGCTGGTGGGAACCTCACTGTTTAGTGCAGTGCCTTGTGAGGCCGGTTGGGCTAGTGGCAATATCCGCTGAAACGCACAAGACAGCTGCTGTTTCCACAACTCAAGGATGGCTGAGGTTGAGACTAATGAACCGAATCAAACAGCCAAACTGAGACACTTCTCAGCTATACTTTTTGTCAGTGATGTCTTAGCTGCTATTTTTGTGTATGTTGTGACATACCACTTGGTGGCTGATGTTTGTAGCCATGTGTGGCTTGACTAGTTGAAAATTAGTCCTATTATATATAGCACATCCCTTTGCGACAGCGTGACTTCTTGTGACAGCACGCACCCATTGTGTGACTGAGTGCAAATAGCTATGGTGTTGTCCTGTGACACGTGCTGAGAGCACCTTAGCTATTGAGCTAACAGATTCAGCTTAGTTTTATTTAATCTCTTTTGTAATTACAATTGAGTAACACTTTGCCCAGTTGTATCCCATTAATAAGTATATTTTAAATCTCATAGTATATCAAACTGCCCATCTTATTTTCAGGGCTTTGTGACGGTGACAGGAAAGTGATGAATAGAAGCGTCTGACCCGCAAATACGCGACTTCTACATCAAATGTGGAATGGTGTGGCTGCGTGCTTTGGAAATAAACGCGGATTTCCCGATTCTGCATGAGCAGTATTTGTTCCCTCTTGCCCCCCCCCCCTCTGTGTGCTTAGCTTCTGGTAATCGGGGGTGTGAGCTGGCACTGAGTGCGATGACTTCGGGCAGGGATTTTTTTTGATAAAACAGTTGTTCAGCTGGCGTCTCAATGGGGAGTGCTTGCATTTTTCACGACCGGTTTGGGATGGGGACTCAGCGGCACTGCGGTGTCTGCGCCCCCGTTTGGAGAATGCCAGCAGGTACCACGAGTACCGGAAGAGCATTGTCGAGGCATGACGGTTGTCAAGACATGTTTTGTTAAAAGCACGTGTGAATTGTTCGCCAAAGCTATTCTTTCTGGGTATCCGTGTCGAGCGCTCCCCTCTCCGCGACATTTCTCCGACGTTGAAGGTGTTCTCAGGCGCTTAGAACACCTGGTCCGTACGGCTATCCCGAAGAAATATCTTTGGAAAGCAATTCTCATCGAGCCGCGGAAAGCAACACCAGGACATACGCATTCATGCTTTTTTCCTTGATGCCTTGTGAAAGGCGTGCATTCGGTGTTCAAAATCTTAACTCGGCGCAACTCTATTAGTGCCATAAAGGGTAATAATAGATGCACTTGCAGAGCGCTTTTCACCCGAGGGTCACAAAGCGGTGCACTGAGCTGTGGAGAGAACGACGTCAACTTTTTTTTAAACGTCTCGTTTTACATCAACGGTCTCATCTCATTGTCTGAAACCGCTTAGTCCTATACAGGGTCACGGTGAAGCCGGAGCCTATCCCGGCAGACACAGGGCGCAAGGCAGGGATACACCCACGATGGGACGCCAGTCCATCGCCGGGTACTGCGGGGCAATTTAGCCTGCGAGCCAATTAACCTATGCAGCAGCATGCTTTTGGACTGTGGGAGGAAACTACATCAACGGTGTTGCAGCCAAAGGTTTCAACTCGTCCAAATGGGAGCGGTATATCGCGCCAAGTGCACTCGTAGCTGCGCTTGACCGCGAGGGTCTAGCAGTGGACGGAGCATGGCCGACACCGCCGCCGCCCCCCCACGTGCCCGTCACGTGGCACGCGCTTCCTGCATCCCGTTGGCGCACGCCCACAGCTCGGCGCCGACCAATGGGAGCCGCGTCACGTGCGGCGCGCGCGACCAATTGGCGCGGCGCGCGCGCGGGGAATGTGGATGGTGACGTCACGTGACATGGCGGCCTGAGACCGCGGGCCTGGGGGTGGGGGGCGCGGGGGAGCAGAGGAGACCGCGGACGGAGACCGGGAAGACCCGGGGGTGCCGGGGGGGGAGACAGAGAGGGACCAGGGGACCGGGAGGAGACCACGGCCCGGCTGAACCAGGGCTCCTACAGCTGCCCGGCGCCGCTGTTGCCTCCTCGGCGCAACGCCGACACCACGCGCGTCTCCCCTCGGTGCGAGGGCCCGCGCGCGTCACCGCCGTGGTGCTAGTGTCGTCGCCCGGGGAGGAGACGCTTAAACCCGCGGAGACGGGCAGGCTAAGGGGGGGGGGGGGGGGGGGGGGGGGTATGCGGAGCGGCGGGGATTAAGGATAATCGAGCGAGGGGAGAGCTGGGAGACGTGGGCGGAGGGGAGATTACTAGAGCGGTGAGGGGGAGAGGTGTTAACGGGAAGATCAGGGAAGGTGGATGAGCGCGGGATTCTAGGGCGGTGAAGACACCGACATAACGGTGAGAGAACCGCGTCGGCCGTGTTCGGGGGTGCCGAGTGGCCCCGTTACCCCCAGGCCCGGCACGCCTAGCAACGCTCGCCCGTTCAGGCCACGGGAACCCCGAGCCACGTTGCTTCGTCTTCCTGTCTCTGCGAGGTGAGTTAACCGTCACCGGCTGCTCGCTGTCGTTCCGCCAGGATGGTGCGGCGCGGCGGCGACGGCGCGCGGGCGGCAGGCATGAGCGTGCCCGACTACACGCAGGCGGCCGAGGAGCACCAGAGCCTGCTGGTGCTGGTGCAGCCCGTGGGGGTGCTGCCGGAGGACGCGTTCCAGCGCGTCTTCGACCGCGTGGCCGCGCTCACGCAGGTGTCGGCGCGCGACTCGAGCCGCGCCGTGTGCGTGCGCTACCGCCGGCACTACCCGCCCGACAACAACCACTGGGGAGACTTCCAGACGCACCGCAAGGTGATGGGCCTCATCGGCGTGGCGGAGTGCGCGTCGCCGCAGCGGTGGGCGAGCACGCTCGAGAGCTTCCAGCAGCTGCGCGCCGTGCACGCACACTCGCTCTTCGACTCGCGCCTCCTCGTTCTGGGCACGAGCGGCGACGCGGCCGAGCAGCCGCGTTCCGACGTCGCGTTCTACCGCGACGCCGACTCGTGCGACGGCCTGGAGGCGCGCGTGGAGGAGTTCGTGGGCTCGCTCTTCATCGTCCTCGAGTCGAAGCGGCTCGACCGCGCCAGCGAGAAGTCCGGCGACAAGATCCCGCTGCTCTGCGTGCCTTTCGAGAAGAAGGACTTTGTGGGCCTCGACACCGAGAGCAGGTGGGCTTCGGCCTTGCGCCATTTGCGCCATTCAGTGATGGCTGTTTGCGCTGCGTGCGGGAGTTTTAACGCTCTGAAAAGCAGGCTTTCACCCACACGGTCTAACCTTGTTCACCAGACCAGTCCTTAGTGAATGTGAACATCAGCCGGCCTTTGGAACGTAATTGTTAACCATCGTCGCGGTGTTTGCTCAGAATGCGCGTTAACTACAGATTGCGTACAGTGTTAAAATGTGTTTCATGAGATCATTGAATTGAAATCGTTGCCCAAGCGCAATCCACGAGACTCTGTGCCTGGAGTCATGTCAAGTTACTGACCACTAATTGCGTGCAGTCATCAATGACAAAGCTGGGTCACGACTCATGTGTAATTATTTGCTTCCGTGTGTTTATAGAGCATCACATTGCACGTATGTTGGTACTGACTGGCCTGGCAAACGTTTATTTTGGAACCTGCGTTCGCTTCCAGCATTAAGTCTCGTTGTTCAGTCACCGCCTCTCGCTGACAGTGTGGCTGTGACGTGTGGGTGACGCTGTTCGGCCGCGGTGCGACAGCCATCACGGATGCCTGTGCTCTGGTCTCTGCTCTTGGTTGGATCACTAAGTGTCTGAGCTGACATTTCCGGAGCAGTAATTGCATTGGAAAGTCGTCAAACAAATCTCGGCCACAAGAGATATATCTCTCTAAAATCTTTAAAACAATGGCTTAAAGGGATGCAGGATCTAACCTACATACCTGCATCGCTTCTGATTGAGTTTCATGGCTTTTTCTCTGAAGTCACATTTTTTTACCCAGTCGCTGTGGCAATTTCTTGTCACGAGGTATATCCAAAAATTTCACAATAGCCCCTTGACAACATTACTGTGATGACAACATTTGTCTGACCGTGAGGTTCGATAGCGATCAGTAACCACATCGCCCACTATCACCTGAGATGGTCGGGCAGCAACGTCCCTGTTAACGATGCCGACAACACCCATTTAAACTTTAATCGGGTCAGTCTGCTTGAGCGGCTTTTGTCTGGGAACTCGTAACTTGGTTGCGGTCCGACGATGCGCGTCGTGTCATAAAGGTGCACTTTGGCACGGACTGGACCATGTGTCTTCATAATGTAAGGCGGGGAGCTTCTGGAGGTCATTGATTTTACGCAGATGCCCCATTTGTATCCGACAACAACATTTCCCTGTTATGGTTTTGCACAATGCCCCTGTGTTTTTACACGTGTGGCAAGTATAAACAGTCTGTCTGTGTACCCGGCATCAAACATGCCTATGTTTCCACTCAGCTGCTTAGGAAGGTGCTGAAGCTTATGAACTAATTGACCTGAATGCTGCGAATTGTGTAAGGTCCGTAGCTAAGCAGATTTGAGCTTAGTTTGTACTTGGCATGGAAAATTTTGAGCACCAAGGTGCAAAGCAAATGGCAGTAAGCAAAGTATTCTTGAATCTGTTTGTGCAAAGTATTGGACTTTATCATGTCGTGGCGTTTTTTTTTTCCCAGCTACTCTTCCACGAGCCAATTAAATTGGTTAAGTATTTGATTACCCCGTTGTGGCTACATCTACTCAGAAACAGTCCGGAGACGGAAGTGAATAATATAATGCCCCATCTTGCTTGTATTAAGCTTCCAGTGAGATTTGACGACCGTTTTGCATTCACCGCAGTCTCCGCCCGGCAGAGTAAAGAGTCTGCTTTCCTGACGCGGCACGTTGTGGTAGGACCTCTGCCAAGGGCCGTATAACATGGCAGCATCCATCCCCGACGTGTTCGCGGTAAGACCGTCTTGCCTCCGCTGTTTCACTGCGTGGTGCTTGCCGTCAGGAATTACCGCAAGCGCTGCCAGGGCCGCATGCGCAAGCACGTGGGCGACCTGAGCCTGCAGGCCGGTATGTTGCAGGACGCCCTCGTCAACTACCACATCGCTGTGGAGACGCTGCGCTCCATCAACGACTTCCTCTGGCTCGCTGGTGAGACTGCTCCCCGCTGCGGCCGCGGCACCGCACCCCGGCCACACCCCACTCACCCCAGACCAAACCCATACTCTGTCCTTACAGCATGTAGCCGACATCGCTTGTGGATGGGTTTACCAGATGGTGATGCATGGGACATTTGTGGACTATAAAGGCCCTAGGAAAGATATGACTTGACAAGATATAAAGAGATACAGTTTGGTGAGACGGAGGAGATAAATAACAGATGTAGGGATGAGAGTAATGGAGACAAGACACATTTTCGTGTCCATATGTGTAGGTGTTGTAATGTCATGTGATTTGGTTCACGAACACCCACTGCTTGTGACCCGCTGGAAAATATAGTTTGGAAAACCCTGGTGATTGGAATTTGCGAGTACCATCCTGTATCACGTGCAGCCTGTATAACGTGTGTATCACATACATGTAGCTTGTGCCAGCTGTTTTTTTTGTGTCACTGGCAGAATACATGACAAAAGCTTACGAGCAGCTTGCGTGTATTCGCGCTGTGCTCGGCCACTGGTATTTATTGTATCCACGCTCCGTTCTGCCATCGTGTGTGCCCCACTCAGCGGCCCTGGAGGGTCTCTGCGCCGCCTCTGTCATCTACCACTACCCCAATGGAACGGGACCGAAGCCAGCCGCTCGCAAAAACTTGGGCGCGCTGGCTCCGCCAGACGGAGACCGCAAGCAGCGGGCAGGTGTGTGCCAAGCTACAAGGGCCTAAGGCGTCAAATGGGCAGTTGGTCGTATGGGGTTCTGAGGGCAGTCTGTGTTCAGGAGTTGTTGGCCGATTGGATCTGTGCACTGGCTCTTATTGAGTCATTGGTGGTCAGGGTTTGTCTGGCTCGAGCTGTGTGCGCCTGTGTCCCCCTTTGTAACGTGGAGACTGCAGGCATGTGTACTTTCGCTGTGTTGTGGTTGTATAGCGTGTGGTGGCCTGTGTTTCTTTGACTTGTGTGTGTGGTGACTTTTTGCTGTACTGTCAGCGTGTGGTCTCTCATCAATGCTGAGTTTGTACTCTGCGCCTGTGTTTGTGCCATGTGTTGTGTTCGTGAGCGTCTCAGTGCTTTGTTCGCTCCTCCTTGTGTCTGCACGGTATTTTTTCCTTTCCTGTTAATGCCGTCGCTCCTCTGCGTGTGTCATAGGTGCTCAAGAGCTGCTCATTGACCCAGGTAAGCGTTGCTGGTCCCCGACGTCACGATAGCTTGGTGACTTAAATGGCATGTCCAGGGTCCAGCCCAGGCACCTCTGTCCGTGCAGTTTGGGACCTATGGTTGAGCTGGTGTGAGATGATATTGTGACCTGTGTAGATTCCAACTCCGGTGGCAGAATTTTTTTTCCCCAAGCGGTTATTTAAGTTTCTCGGCCAGTTTGATTTTTTTTTTCTTCATAGCTCTAAGTATGTTGGGTGTTAACCAATTCCCTTTGTACTTTACAAACAATAGTAATGCAATTCATGACACACACAGAAAAATGTAGCCCAAAGCTAATTTGATCACAGGTGTTAGACATGTTGTATGGAGACCATGACCAAAGTCATAATCTTAGTATTATTACCCCTCGGGAGGTAACTGTTCAACTTAAAGGCCATATCACTATCAGTAAATGTGTAGCCTGTGGTTTAAATTTTATTTGTATTCTGACCACGGTTAACATTTTATGGGGTGAAAAGTTCTATGTGGTGAATATACTATCTCACGTGGCTAGAACAGCCTCGGTGTCCATTTGGCCCAGCGTGGTGGGGTGAGTTCCAACCAGAGCGGCACAAACCAGCCTCCGGCACTGAGCTTTGAGTCTCCGGGCACCCGTCTTATATAATTGGAAGCAGGGACCACGCGGAGACGGGAGGTTTCGCGACGCGCGCATTGCTTGGATGTTTCCTTGCGCCCTTGCTACTACTGCCATCGTTTGCACCGGTATCCTCGCTCCGGCTTCTCTATGTTTAACCCACCACAGGCTGCACCCTCCATGCACGTGCGTGACGCGTGATTGTGTGTACGTGCGTATGGCCGTGTGGGCTTGCAACTGATGCCGTGTAATGCACGCGCCTGCACAGCCCCGCTTAGGCCTCGCACGACTGTCAGCGCTGTCCGCCTTTTCCCTCACACCCCCGACCGTCCCCTTCCCTCTGCCGCCGCAATAACCCACGCTCGTTTGTTGCCACGGAACAGGCACGCTGACAAGTAACGGGCTGAGCGCCGATCCCAGCACCGAGATTGGCCGAACCAAGAACTGTCTGAGCCCGGATGAAATTGTGGAGCGATACCGCGAGGCCATCAGTTTCTACGGGAAGGTGCGGACGCCGGTCCACACCAGCGCGTTCAGCGATCTCCGCACAGGCATTGGCATTGTATCGGCAGTCACTTGTCGGCACCAGAGCTGAAGTGATTAGTCAGTTACATTGATTGACAAAAGCTTGTGGTCAGCGACTAGTTTTGTCATTGATTACCTTAGCACCTTTAAAACGATATCCCTGCACCCTCTATAAGCCGTGTCCATCTCGATGCATTTCAGGATGCTGTAGTAATGCTTGTTTCGAAAAGCTGCTCTATCGCTCCTTCTTTCCACCTCGCGACGTTTCGTATCACACGTTAGAGGCATCCTCAGGCGCAGTGTAGGTTTGTTGTGTGTGTGACTCTTATTTATATGTAGGTACTATGTATGTGTTGGGTCACCTCCACAGAGTTGCTGCATGCCATTGATCCTGGAATGCAGCAACTCCATTGATCCTGGAATGCAGAAACTCTGTGGAGAGGACTCAACACATATAATAGGAGCCATACACACAACATACACTGCGCCTGAGGATGCCTCTAACGTACGAGGCGAAAGGTCGAGAGGTGGAGAGAGGGAGCAATCGATGTGGCTGTCCTGAAAGAGCAGCTTTTCGAAGCAATCATCATGCATCGTGCCGTGAAAACCTACATCATTACGATGCTGTGCTAATCAAGCCCTACCTGTCACTTCCCCTCTAGCCAAGTGATTGGGCAATGAGCAGTAAATAAATTACTTCATTAATCCTACAGCAGTTTTAATTGGCAAGCCTACGGAGATCCCCAGTGCTGCTGGTGCCCTCAAAAACCCTGCAGATTTCTCAAATGCCCACGTGTGGGCTATCGCACCGTGCATGTCAATTGTGTGGTCGCATGTGCCAGGGTGTCGTTACCTTGTGTGATGTGTGGTCGCGTGTGGTCCGCGTGGCTGAATGTGGTCCGTGTGTTTGCGTGCAGTTCAAAATGGCGAGCGTGGTGGAGCTGGAGGCATGCATCAAGGTGGTGCGCGTACTCGCGCTGCAGAAGAAGCGCATTGAGGCCTCGGACTTCCTGCAGAACGCGGTGTACATCCACACCGGGGTGGTGAGCCTCACTCACCCGCGCCGGCCACCAACGTACTCGCACCTTCTCCCGCACAGCATTCGTGTGTCGCATTGTGTATATGCTGCGGTTAATTAATGTAATGATATCACTCAATGCGGCATGCAAATTCCATGCCTTGTCATGGATGAGAGACATGGATACAGAGGCACGCCAAAACTGCAGAGGCAGGGGGAAGGTAGTCGTACAGCTAGCCAGCGCCAACATTTTTACGTACGCTGCGCTCTATGATCAATGAGTTTTTATTTTCAAGTTGTCTGAGGAAACTGGAGAAGCTAGAGGAAATGCATAGAGAACAGGGCGAGAACACAAAACTCCACACAAAAAGGTGCCAGAGGCAGAAATGCAAGTGCCTCGGCACAGGAATTTCTTTTTGTAAGGCACGGATGTTACCACTGCACCACCCTGCCACATACGCTAAGAGAGGGATCTTCTGGTATGTTTTCCAACAGATCACGTAACTGCCATGCACTAGTGTGAGATAATGCGTTCACCTCTGTACATTCGTGACTGGGGTATATATGCCACATTATTATTTAAGGGCTGCACGGTGACTCAGTGGCTAGCGCTGTCTGTCGCCTCATAGCAAGAAGGTCCTGGGTTCGAATCTCGGCTAGGGTGCCTTTCTGTGTGGAATTTGCATGTTCTCTCCCCGTGTCCGTGTGGGTTTTTGCCGGGCACTCCGGTTTCTTCCCACAGCCCAAAAAACATGCTGCTGCATAGGTGAATTGGCTTGCAGACTAAATTGCTTTCAGTGCCCGGTGATGGACTGGCGTCTCATCTTGGGTATATCCCTGCCTTGCGCCCTGTGTCTGCCGGGATAGGCTCCGGTTCACCATGACCCTGTACAGGACTAAGCGCTTTCTGACAATGAGATGAAATTATTATTGAAACCCCCACCCCCCCGTGAATAGTTTATTCCCCAGCCAGTTTTGCTCTTGTTGTCTCACGCCTCTAATTATATTGGACGTTATCCAGTCAGTCTTCTTACTTATTTGCCAATGATTACAATGTAATAAAAAACCCTTGGGCAGTCACCCGAGCTGTACAATAAAAATAATATTTCATCTCTTTTTAGTGTGAAATGCGCGCAGTATTCGCTCGCTGTCAAAGCAAATGACTCCGAGGCACGGGGAGCCACAGAAACTGGAACAGCTGACGAGGAAGTGTGCCGGTGCCAAGTTGCTCCCTGAGCTCTGTGCTCCTCTGTATATTAAGATGATATCTGCCTTTGAGCGTTTAAATAAGAGGGGCAATTTAGAGCAACTGGAGAAACCTGCATGCCAAGGGGCAACACTCTATTCCATGGACTGTATCTTGACCTGCCTTCTGGAAGAGAAGTTTCCCAACTTCATTGTCCACCAATCCTCATTTTTTCCACAGTGCTAGATCACAGGCATGCGTAGTCATTGCCGCCCAGCCGGGCGCGATGGGGCGGGTGTGGGGAGAGTAATATTGTCGCGCAAGTATTCGCTCCCCGGTGTTCGCGTTTCACGGGCTCGTCTCCCTCTGGCAGTCGGAGGAGGAACGGATCCAGCGGTTTGCGGCGCTCGCCGACCTCTACGACCTCATCGGTTTCCGCCGCAAGGCGTCCTTCTTCAAGCGCGTCGCGGCAATGCAGTGCGTTGGGCCGCACGTGGCCGAGCCGGGCTGGAAGGCGTGCTACCGCCTGCTGCTCGACACGCTGTCCGGATACAGCCTCTCGCTCGACCCCGGGCACTACAGCCAGGGTCAGCGAGCGCGCCGCGGCTGCTCCGCTGCCGCCACCGCGCGCGCTGTTGCGTGGCACGCGAGGGCGGTTCCAGAGTGTGTTCCGTCCACGCTGTGTGATGTGTAAACATCGTTCCAGACGTAGCGAGGCAGCGAGACACGTTTCTTGGCCGCACCACTTGCTCTTGAGCTGTGCCGGCCTAATTGGCACTCGCAAATGGCATTTTCCCCATTAATCTGCTTAGGACCTTATGGGAGATCTTCTTCCTGGTTCCGCCATGCATGTGTACCAGTGTGTGTGTGCGCGCATTTGTGCTTTCATCTCACGCTGGTATTGGTGCACACGGATTAAAATGCGTACGAGTGTCCGCGTTCCTACCTTGATACGTTCCGACGTTGTTTACTTTGGAGTGTGTGCGTGTACCGAGCAAAGCGAAGTAACGTGTACGTGCGTTCCCCATCGTGTTGCAGGTCTGCACCAGGGCTGGCCGTCTGTGCAGCTACGTGTCCTGCACGAGTTGGTGTACGCGTCCCGCCGCATGGGGAACCCGGCACTCGGCGTGCGGCACATGTCCTTCCTGCTGCACACCATGCTGGACTTCCTGTCTGAGCAGGGTACCTCCTCGCTCCCGACCAAACACCGAGCCCTCACCCTGACTCCCACGCCAACACAAACCTGAACCTTCACAACGCCAACACCTAACCCTCTCCGTAACCTCCCCTCACCCGAGTCATAACAGCCGATCAGGCGTAGCCCTGACTTTAAAACCAACCGTAATCACGCCACGCATCCAGGTGATAATAATAATTATATTTGCACTTCTAGAGCGCTTTTCACCCGAGGGTCACAAAGCGCTGCACAGAGCTGTGGAGAGAGCGGCGTGCCAATAACAACAATAACATCTGAACAACATTACCGCTAACACTAATCCCACTTCACACGCGCCGACTTTGGTCATCCTCGCACACACTCACACACTCGAGTACTAATCACAGCCCTCAAACACGCACAGCGTGCGCCTATAGCCCTGCATCCTGGCCGCCCCTCACCTGTGCCTGCGCTGCTGTGGCCGTGCGTGCGAGAGCAGAGAAGAAGGAGGTGAGCCAGGTGCTGGAGACGTACACGGCACGCTGCGCCGGCCACACCGCCACCATCAACGTGTGGGAGGGCCTCGCCATCCCCGCCGTGCCGTTCACGCGGCTGCCCATTGTCCGGTAGTGCCCAAACACGCATGCGCTCGCTCGCGCCGTGCCAGGATGGCGTAGTGGTAACATCCGCGCTTCAGAAACAAGAATGTCCTGCCGGCGGCGGTTCAATTCCCACGTCGGGCGCCTTTCTGTGTGGAGTTTGTGTTCTCCCCTTGTTTTGCATGGTTTTTCTCTGTATTCTCCCGATTTCCTTCCACACCTAAAAACCATAATATATAAGATTCAGTGTCTGGCAGGTTGGCGCCAGCTGACCGCTTGGCTGACTGCCCCTATCCCTGCTGTTTCCTCGCGCGTCCGTATACGCACGTCTCGTCCACGACCAGGCGTGACATTTCCGCGCGTTATAAATTGTTTTTCTTATTTACGCGGAGATTTGCGAATGGCACTGAGACTCGCAATCTGTAGTCCGCAGGCTGTCTGCGCGTGGGCTCACGTGCGTCCATGTGCATGCGTAGATCCCTGAAGCCCCTGAACCTGCCGCTGACCCTGCGCCCCGAGAGGCTGAAGGGTCGCGAGGGGCATGGGAGCCCCGTCAAGAGCAGTCCCTTCATCTACTCGCCGATCGTGAGCCACACGCGGCGCGACCCCAACGATAACCCCAACAAAATCGGTACGCACGCGCACTTAAACATATGCATACGTATCCACATACAATACAAAGGTCCCTCATATAGCCGTAACATGGTTTTGGGGCAAGTGCTGTTGGAGAGCACTTAAGGCATGAACAGCACATGAAGGGGTGACCAGCATTACGCCTGGCTGGCTTTGTCGACAAAATGCTGATGTTTTTGCAGCCCTCCAGGTACTCATTTGAGGCTGAGTCAACCTAGGGGCACTCCAGGACCAGTTCAGATAATCGTCGCTTATGTGAGCCATGAGCAAGAATCGAGCTCATGCTGCTAGGTTCTCAGCACAGTGAGATAACCGCTACAGCACCCCTCTACACACGCAGTGTACGTGAGCACACACAGATTAAACGTCTCGCTGACTCCACCCCCCCCCCCCCTTGTCATTTTGTGTGCAACAGATTTCCAGTGGGTGCAGGGGGATGTATGCGAGGTGCAGCTCAAGGTCTACAACCCCATGCCATTCGAGCTCCGCGTGGAGAATGTGGTGCGGGCGCCCCTCCCCAGACACCCCAAGCCCTCTACCGCGGCTCGGCGCCCACCGCCCCCCCCCCCGCTCCACATTCACCAACCTTGGCCTCCTGCTGTGCCGCCGCATCGCAATCTCCCTTCCACCCTGCCCGTGCCACTCCTGACCACCTCCATTAAATCCCTCGGCCCCCACAGCCCCACACAGGAGTGCTGCGATGTACAGTCACCATTCTCAACCTCTGGGGGTCACGAACCATCGTTGGTCTCAAGCGCCACCTAGTGGTCCACGGAGACCAAACTCAATGTGAGCCAGGTGGGCCATGGGGTGCAAAATGTTCAGACGCCCTGACGTATGGTATTGGCCAAGCTTCGTAGCGCCGACACTGAAAAGTATGCCGTTGACTTGTACGCTGGAGTGTGGTCAGTGCGCTGCAGGAAAATTTGGTGACCACAGTTCGATATCCGTTCCCTATCAGTAACCACTATCGAATACCCTGGTCTTGCTCCAGGTCAGCGCAATGTTTAAAAGTACCTGGTGCAGTGCTTAGCACCGGAGAGACGAAAGTGGTCAGGTATGGTGCCGGCTACACATCCACTCACGTGCATTGTCAGTCATCGTAGGTGCTCGCTAACTGGACTTTCCACAAAAAAACGTAACCCTATGGGAATGTTTGTACGCAAGTGCACTTGTATGTATACAAGTGTGTGTGTGCGCGCGTTTGCTCTAGGCCCTACTGACGTCTGGAGTTGAGTTCGAGTCCCTCCCCGCAGCACTGTCTCTACCAGCAGAGTCAGGCCTCTACCCCGTGACCCTGGTGGGGGTGCCGAAGGCAGCCGGCCAGATTACTATCCTGGGTGACTCAACCACAACACACGCTGACCAGAGCACACCTCCGTACATGCTCAACGCACAGGCTCATCTTAATGCACACATGGCACACAAACCACACACACACACGCTCGCTGCAACACACTCCTCAATACGCACACGGTACGTGCATCGCACGCGCACGCTCACAACAACACTCAATCCACACACACAGCATACGCACAGCAGCACGTACATTGTAACGTACACACTGTACTACACAGAACACCGTACACTGCAACACATTCTCTCCGCAGCACACATGGCACAACAAACACGCGGCGTGTTGCTCGTCGAGATACGACCGCAGAGGAGGTTGTCAAACTCGCGGCGTGTACGCGGAGCAACGTGAGCTCCGGTGGGGCGCGGTTATGACTACCGTTGCCGCTGTGTGGCGCCGCGCAGGCTACGAGACCACGGTGTTCGGGGTGCGATCGCGCTGTGAGGTGGCCGATCTGGCGCTCGGTGCCGCCGCCTCGCCGGGAGATGGCGTCGGGGCGGAGGAGTCGGCGACGAAGGGGCAGTCCATCGTGGGCGCCTGCGAGGTTGTGGTGGTGCCGGTTCTGCCGCTGCTGCAGATCTCTACCACTCTGTCGCGGTACGAACTCGCGCACGCCGCTGGGGTGACCACACGCATCCTCCTGGGTTTAACCAGATTGCATTGTGTTAAGAGATAACAAATTCTCGAAAGATCTGGACAAAGTCCCATAGTTGAGCTCTTCTGGCAGATGAGGCTGCAGTGGCTATGTCATGTATCTTGCATGCTCAGCCACCACATGTCCAAGCAACTTCTATTTGGCCAGATAGAAGGGATTAAAGAGATATGGCATGGACTGTAGAAGAGATGGACTGCTGTGGCACAAGAGCACCTGGATCTGAGTGGATTGCTGAAGACTGGTACCAGTAGTGTCAGGATTAGCCTCTATGAAGGAGGATCGTGAATGATGCTATGGGGAAGTTGGAGGCAGTCGTTTGACAGTGATGGGGAGGGCAGAGGACCGATGCTCACAGCAACCAGGGAATCGCTGGGCGGCCAAACACGGCAAGTTGGCAGATTGGGGCGCACAGGTTATGCATCTGCGAGTCATCTCGGTCAGGCAACCCCTAACATCTGGATCTGTCTCAAACCTTCGATATATGGCTTCAAAGTGCAGGTGGCCTGGCACAGGTGCCGTGGTGACGTCACCACCACTCAGTGGCGAACGGTGGTTGTTGTTTTTGTTTGTGGCTGTATGATTGTGTGTGTGTGGCTGTATGATTGTGTGTGTGTGGCTGTATGATTGTGTGTGTGTGTTGTTAAAAGTCGACTTAGATGGCTTGGACATGTGTTAAGAAGAGAGGCAAACCACAGTGGAATAATAAATACGATGGATGTGGAAGCACCATGGCAGAGGTCTGAGAAAGGCTGAGAAAGAGGTGGTTTGAAGAGGTGACCCAGGATATGGAGGGGATGTGGAGATGTTGACCAAGGACAGGGGTAAGCGGAGAGAAAGGAGCAAAACGGCAGAGCCGACTTGTGCGAAGATAATGGCAGGAAGAAGTAAAACAAGTCATGTGGTTGTTGATCTTGCGAGTGCGATTTTCTTTGTGGTGCCGTGTGAGCTTGTGCACGTGTTGTGAGGGCCTCACGTGTGGCCGTCGGCGCGAGTGAGGCCTTGCGCCCCTTGGACGCGACTTCGCGGCCGCGACTTCGCCGCTGAGATTCCGCTGCGCGTGCTCTTGCCCGCGGCGCAGGGCGGCCAGCTCGCTGAGCCCCACGCCGGGGGACGAGGCGGCCGCGGGCAGCGTGTGCGCGCGCGCGTACAACGGCGAGCCGCGCTCGGTCACCGTGCGCCTCTGCAACGTCGGCAAGGTGGCCGCCGAGACCCTGGAGCTGCAGCTCACGCCTACGCACAGCAGAGGCACGTCCGCCGCCACCCGGTGCCCCCCCGGCCCACCAGGCACGGCGATCGACGGGCAATGTGGACGTTGCTCTGTGGAGAAGGAAGACCCTCAGCGGCATGTGTTTGAACTGTTGTGTATTTTGCTTGTGGTGAGCGTGTGTTGTGGTTGCGCTAGGGTTTGTGCTGTAGATGCGTGTTAAACTGCGGTCGTGTGGGTGAGCATTCTGTCATTGTTTTGCATGGAATCCTTTGGTTGTGTACAGGCCCGTGGCTGCGTGTTTGCCGAGGTATGTATGAGCCTGTGCGTTGTGCATTTATTGTGTCGTTATGTGCACTGACTCTGTGTTGCCAGCGCTGTCTGCTGTGATCGTGATTTTGTCGTCGTAATGTTGTGTTTGCGCGCGTACAGGTGAGAGCGTCTGCGACCTGCTCACCTGGGATCCTCAGGAGGTGCTGTCCCAGCTCCCGCTCGCCCCGGGTGCTGTGGCTACACTCACCCTGCAGCTGCATGCCCACCTCGATTTCCCATCCGAGAGTTTCTTGATGGAGCTACACGACGGTGAGCAGTAGCCCTCTCGGAGCTCCGCCTGTCGGTTCGAGGCAGTGGGCGCAACGCCCCATTATTGCTGTGCCCGCTGGGTGCACGTTCGTCCGCGTGACCGCGTCTTTCCGGCTGTGCCCGGTGTCTCTTCCCCCCCCCCCCACCCACCCCTTCCATGCGCATGCAGACATGGTAACGGTGCCGGGGACGCCGTTCGCTAGCCCTGCGCGGCAGCTCGTGAAACCGCGGCCAGAAATTCGGACGCCGGCAGGAACGCCACCCGACCACAAGCACGGCGGCGCCGGCAGGCTCAGGGTGCGCTTGCGTGTGCACGTGTGTGCAGACGTTTGTGTGAGCGCGTCAGCGTTGCCACCACTTAAACATGTAAAGTTGCCAAAGGTTTCTTTAGATGAAGCACGTAGTTGCTCGATAGACCTTGGAAGGTCTTTAGAAACTATTATTGAGCTGATTGCATCACTTGAATGTAGTTGGCTGGAAGGTGATGGCAGGGCTTAGTTGACATCACCTACATCGTCATCAGCCGCCATCACATACTGGCTGTTGCTTCTCCCGCGGGTCTGCTGCCTTCGGGGACAGGATGTCGGGTGGCTTCCGAGTAGTCGACCGCACGCACGAGCTGATCGCCAGGTAGCGGGGTGACGCTTGTGGCGGTGTGCGTGCTCCGCAGATGCTGGAGGGGACGCTGGCGGTGCGCTACACCGGGGGGGCGGGCGGCGTGGCTGGGTATTACAGGCGCGTCACGTTGGGCGTGCGCGTGGAGGTGGAGCCCTCCGTGATTATCACCAGGATTAGCTCCCTGCCCGCCACCAGGTGAGTGATCGGCCACGGCGTGGTGGCGTTGTTGATCGTCGTGGTGGCAGTGTTAGTAATGGTGGTGGTGGCATTATTGATGGGGGGGGGGCATTATTGATGGTGGTGTTTGGTGGCAGTGGTGGTGGCGACACACACGATCATAGCCTAACGTGCGACTTTCGCCGCAGCTCGCGGCGCTGCCACCTCCTGCTGGACGTCCTCAACACCACCGATATGGAGATGCTCGTCAGTTCCCACGGCAACCAAGACCTAGTGCTGCATGCGCACGAGCTGAAGCGGTACGTGCCGTGCCGCGCCACTCGCGCTCCGTGCGCTCCGTGTTGCGTTGCATTGGTGCCACCCTGCACTCTCTCTGCTCCATACTGCACTTAACGCTGCATGCATCATACTTTGCACGTGGAGCTCAATGTTGTTTTTGTCGCATGCCGTTGCTTTATGGAAACCCCGCAGTTGCTACAGATTGTCGTCCTCTATAAGGGAAAAACAGAGGGGAAGGTTCTAAAACGTTATCGTCGTCCTGAATCAAGTCAATCTTTTTACTTGTGCGGGAGCTTTTTGCTGCACATTGTGAGCTCTGTGCCACTCGGGCACCAACAGCCATCTGCACGAGCGCCTGAATCCCTGAGTGGGAGAGCAGCGCCCAGAGGTGTGCGCAAACATCGCCACCGGAGCGGTGGAGGCAGCTGGATGTGGCGCCGGCCAGTGCGCTCCGCTCACCTTGACGGCGCTCATGGAACTTGCCGCAGCTGTTGGTGCTGGTTTACACCGGGGAAACTTTACTCTGGACTTGTGTACATCGCAGCGTGGCCGTGCAGGTGGATAAGCTGCGGTGGGAGGAGCCGCCGGACCCGAGGGACTCCCCGGTCGGCATCCTTTGCCCCGAGCGGCCGGCGCAGTCCCCCGCAGAGTGCCGAGAAATCAACCAAAAACTCAACATCCGGTGGAAGCTCATATCCTTCCTTCGCATCGGCGGGGTCTGGCGGGCGCCGGCTCGTGTCGAGCACTGGCTTTGGGCTTAATTTCTCGTGGAATGGCTGGACTGGATTCTGGCAGGTGATCAGCAGCCACAGGTTCAGTGAGAAGTATGATGGATGTGGTGTGCTGAATATGGAAATATTTCCTGTGCCGTGGAAGAAAGCTGAGCCAATCCCTGCTTCGCGAGAAACCGTTGGTGGGTAAATCACGATATTCACGAACTCAACTTTCTCACTCCCAATTATGCTCGTGTGCACTCGCCGTCGGGGAGAGTGCCGTTGGTGAGTGTGGGAATCGAGCTCGGCTGTCCCTGTTTAATTGCGGAGTTCCTTGACCTGGCGGCATTCACCTGTCGAGCGGGCGCGAGGGCGAGGCGAGCGTGGAGGCGGTGCTGCGCACGGCCGTGCTGGAGCACCTGCGCCTCGCTCCGCTGCAGTGGGGTAGGTGCACACGCAGGTGCACACTCACCCTGGTGCACGCGCGCCCAGGTGTACACGCAGGTGCACACTCACCCTGGTGCACGCGCGCCCAGGTGCACACTCACCCTGGTGCACGCGCGCCCAGGTGCACACGCAGGTGTACATACGCACCCAGATCTACGCGCGCCCAGGCGCACACGCAGGTGCACACTCACCCTGGTGTACGTGCACCCAGGTGTACACGCAGGTGTACAGGCGCGCAAGTGTACACGCACTCAGGTGTACACACGCGCAGGTGTACACAGCGTGCTGGTGTGTGCATGCCCGCGGGTGTACGCGCGTGCATTGTACGCGCGCGTGCAGGCGTGCAGAGAAACACGCGTGAGTGAGCCGTGCAAGCATGCGTTGGTGGGGAGGTGTTTTCGGCGCTTGCGATCGTAACGGTGGTGGCGGTGGTGGCAGTGGTGGAGATGTGTGAGCAGGTGTGCGTGGGTGGAGAGGTGGTGCACTGCCTCGTGGGGGAGCCAGCGCCGCTCGCCGTGACGCTCACGAACCACTCGAGCCGCGACGTGGGCCTCTTCACCGTGAGCGTGGAGGCGTGCCGGGACTCGCACAACGGCGAGACGGAGACGGCCGGCATGGCTCACGAGGTCGCTTTCGTGGGCTCCACCTCGGCCCGCATCGAAACGGTGAGTTCACTCACCCACTTGTCCACGCGATCGCGGGCGAATTTACCCCCGCTCGCTCGCTCTCTCCGTCATTCATAGACCACCTTCTCACTTGCGCTCTCTGTCGCCCGCTCCGTCATCAACTCTCCCACTCGCTTAAACTTAACCCCTCGTTCAAAGTCTGTCCGGCTCGCGGCCCAGCTGCCCGTAACTCGTGCTGCCCATCGCGGCGCTGCGCGCGTCTCAGCGTCGTCTCAAACCCACAGGTGAGCCCCGGTGGGAGCTTCTGCTTCTCCTGCACGCCGCTCTTCCTCTTCCCTGGGGACTATTTCCTTGAGATCAAACTCCGGGAGAGCGGCGCCAGCGCTCTGCCCCCCGCGTGGCTCTGCCCGCCGCGGGTGCACGTCCGCCCGACCACGCCGTGCTCCCCGCCCTGACTCCCGGCGCTTCACCGCCCGGCCGGCGGGATGGTGATGCGTGCGGCGCAGCCGCCGCGGTCACGTCTCATTCACGACACCGAGAACGTCTCTGCTGTGGCCCCTTTCTTCCGAGACTGCACTGGGACCCGGTAGCGCCGGCGGCCCACGCCGGCATCCTCGAGCAGCGAGGGCGTCGTGCTTGACGTTGGGGCTATCCGCGAGCTCCGGGAACCTCGCGGCACGAGAAGACCTCGAGCCATGGTGGCTGTGATGTGAGATGAGATGAGAAGGTGGCTCGGTGTCACTGCCCCACACCTGTTGTCCCTCTGCCCCCTCCCCCCGCACTGCCCACTTCCTCCTCCCCCCCGCCCCCCCCCTCCACCCCCACGCATAGCATTGCTTTTATTTGCGAGCCTCTATGTCAGCGTGGGCCGGCTGGGTTCGCCGGACTCCCAGCGTGAAGTCCTACCACTGGGATGACAGGGGGTGTCGGGGAAAACCATGTGTGCCGGTTTACCGCTCTGTTGACCGGTGCTGACCTGCGTCACTATACCGGTATCCTGGCATAGGTACCCTATGCCAGTGTCTACACTAGCAGAGTGTGGCAGATCCGGCGTGGCAGTCTGGCCGGGAGCGAGGAGGCCGGCTCTGGGGTGACGGCAGGATCTCCTGCCTGACCACGTATGCCCGCATCGCGAGCTTGCCATTCCGGTTATCTTTGCCATCGACATCATCGTAAATACCTTTGTCGCTCGCTTCACACATGGTTGTACATTTGCGTGAGGCTGCGAGGGCCGGTCGGTGTGTTCGTGTCCCATTCCGCCCTCCGAGTGACAAGACACCGAGACAGTGACAAGGTGACGCTGACATCATCCGACTCGGAGACACAGTCAGCGTGGACACCACCACACAAATCGGACAGACACGGAGACAAGCGCCGTAACGCAGACCACACCGACGCAGCGACAGACACCATCACTGAGTTTACAATTAAGCTGGAGAAATTACAAAGAAAATCGATTCTCTCAGACTTGAATGTGGTAAAGTTGGTGATAACGTTTTCACGTGTCCTCTAAACGTTTCAAACAATCGCGCAAGCACGAGATTTCACATGGACATGAGACTGCACACAAACACGACAGACACGATACAACGGAGACGTGACACGACGATACACACACCTGCACATGGCTAGGGACTCCGCGGGGAGATGACTGTCGTCTCGGATCAGGAATGCGCGCTCCTGTAAATAATAAAAACTACAACGAAGCAGAATTAACGGTCTCCTCTCCGCTGACTGAAGCCCTGACGGCGCTCGCCCCCACTCATGTCGTGCGGCAACCAGAGGGGAATGAGGCGACGGCGTCTGTGAGGACAATCTTTAATTTCTGTGTTCACAATTCTTTGGCATTCAGAACTGATTCACAGCTCAAGACGCAGA